>VXAV01007586.1:5164-18299 GCA_013399715.1 Alectura lathami
CGCCGGGGAGTGCGTGACGGTGCGGGAGGAGGTGGTGGCCCACCGGAGCCGGCCGCACCTCTACCTGCAGCGCATCCGCATCGCCAACCCCACCGAGCGGGTGGCCGCCTTCGAGGCCTCGGCCCCGGCCTCCGCGCCCTCGCTGGGCGCCCGCTTCGTTACCAGCTTGGAGAAGGCGGAGGAGCGGCAGTTCCTGCTCTCCTCCGGTCGCCTGCTGCTGGCTGGGAGCCCCAAGGTGGTGCTTATGGTGGTGGCGGCCAAGAAGCTCGTGAGCAGGGTGCAGGTGGCACCCAAGTCCCACTTTGATGAAACCGTGCTGTCTGTGGTGTACACTTCGGAGCCCATCGAGGCCTCCAGGCTGGAGGAGACCTTCAGCAAGCTGAGGGAGTCAGCCAAGAAAGAGATGCTGGAGGTGATGCAGATGGGAGTGGAAGATCTTTTCCAGGAGCACCAGCAGACCTGGTCAGACCTGTTCATTTCAGGTGAGGAAAGCGATGCTCACTTCCAAACAGTTGCTTTAGGGAAGAGCTGAAAGCTCGGTGACCTGGTTCCTGTAAGGCCTCCAGAGGCTCTGCTCTTCCTGATGGGTTTCTTTTGGGAGCCAGAAGGGGTGCTGTGAGGCAGTAAAACAGCGTTCCACGTTTGGAGTCTAGGGTACTGAGAAAAGAGGAGGCATCCTTACAGCATAAAAGAAAATGGTGGAGGGATGATTCCCACCATGACTCTGGATGCACCGGCTTTCATGGCTGTGGAAACTTCACTGGTTTGCCCAGCAAGCCAGCTCTAAGTTGGGAAGTTACAGCACAAAGGACCGTCTTTAAACTTCTATAAACTTCTCCATGGAAGTTGAGGACTGTCCTGCTGTTACTTCAGGGATGCTTTGTCTTAAAGTAAGATTTCCATGGCCTTGAATAAAAGAACAGCTGCCTAGGTAATGCAGGACTTGGTACTTTACAGCCAGTAAGAAGATAGATGTCCCTTTGACAGGTGATTCTTGTGGAGTCACCATGGCAGTTCCGCAGGGCATCTGGATACCAGAGTAGCTTTGCCTTTAGCGGGAGCTTGGATTTCAGTCTCACAGCAGAAAAAGCAGCTAACAAAATACAAGGAGAGATTTCACACAAGTGTCCTTTGATGTTAAAGGACATCTCTGTGTTGAACGGCATCGTGTAGCATGCACATCTGAACTTTTTTTCCTGGTTAATGTCAATCATGTATGATCCTCTGACTCTTGGTCGTTGTCATTTATTACAGGGATTGAAATGAGAAAGATCACAGATTCGCATACGCCATCCAGCGAGACTGTGAACATGACCCTCTACTACATGCTGTCCAGCATGCCGGCTCCTCTGCTAGATCCACTCATTAGCAGTGAGGACAGAGAAAAACTGGAGGCCAGCTTGAACTATGCTGACCATTGCTTCAGTGGCCACGCGACCATGCATGCAGAGAACCTGTGGCCAGCCAAGCTGACCAGCGTGCCCCAGATCCTGCAGCTCTCAGACCTGTGGAAGCTGACTCTCCAGAAACGGGGATGTAAGGCGCTCGTGGCAGCTGGAGTCCATGGACTGATGCAGGGCATGGTGCTTAGTTTTGGAGGGCTGCAGTTCACCGAAAACCACCTTCAGTTTCAGGCTGACCCTGACGTACTTCATAACAGCTATTCCTTACGTGGGATCCATTACAACAAGGATTTGATCAATCTAGCTGTCCTGCTGGATGCCGAAGGAAAGCCCTTCTTGCACGTGTCTGTGAAATTCCAGGACAAGCCCGTCAGACTGTACGCGTGTGAAGCAGGCTGTATGAATGAGCCTGTGGAGCTGACCTCAGAGGCACGAGGGCACACGTTCCCCGTCATGGTGACTCAGCCCATCACACCACTGCTTTATATATCCACAGATCTGGTCCACTTGCAGGACCTGAGGCACACGCTCCATCTAAAAGCTATTCTGGCCCATGAGGAGCACATGGCCAAGCAATACCCGGGCTTACCCTTCCTGTTCTGGTTCAGCGTGGCCTCCTTAATCACACTATTTCACCTGTTTCTGTTCAAGCTCATCTACAATGAATATTGTGGGCCAGGAGCCAAGCCGCTCTTCAGGAGTAAGGTGTAAGGCTGCTGCTTCTGGCTGCTTTCCTCTGAGTGTTGTCAGCCTACTTTTGTCAGCTGTGCCTAGGGAGTCTCTCTGACTGTGAGGATTTTCAGTCTCTTGCAACAAGTGATCTGTGACCTCTTCTTGCAAGAAGCAGGGTTAGGACAGGGATTGGAGTCGTAGGGCTCACACATATTAAAAAAAATAAATCCATTGTCAGTCCTTAAACATTCGGAAGGCTGCAGATTAAGGCAGATGCAGCTTTCCAGTCCCTTTTCCACACGTTTTTGTAGGACACTGTTTGTATTTAAGCAGACAGTTGCCGCTGTGTCACTAGATAATGTTTCTTGTTGAACAGTGTGGGAATGCTCATGAGAGAGCTGCCTTTGCTGCAGTGTGGGAGATGCTCACGCGTGTCTGCCTGGTTTGAGTGTGAGACCTGTCAAAGGAGAACACGAAATGGAAGCTGGTGTTGGTGGATCAAGGTGCTGACCTGCTGGGACTGCTGGTTAACGTTGACAAATACACAGACCCTGTGCAATCCTCCCTCTCACCACCTTACCACCCTTATTTTGGGATAGCGTTGGTAGTGTTTCTCTTGTCTTCTCACACACAAAACACACAGCTGCTTTAAGAAGAGTGCTGAGTGCTTTTTGCTGTGAGTTGGAGGTGCTGACTTCAAGCATCTCTCACTTTGGTGTAAAAGAATTGAAATTCTTGTGTTGTGTTGCATAGGAAGCTTGGTTGCTAGTAAAAATTCTGTACAGAATAGACGTTAAAGTGAGTTCTGCTCTTGGTACTGGAACTTCCTGGGTGTGTGTTGATACAGAGCAGAAATGAAAAACAGAACTGGATAACAAGAGCTGTCAGAGGAGGAGTTCTGTCTTTGGCAGTGTTCGCATCAGGCCTGATGCTAGGCAGGTCTCAGTACCTGTCATCCATGGAAAGAATGAGAAGGGAAGGTGCTTCGGGCTAGACAGAGTAACCTAGGAAGAGGTAGAATGTCCTAGATCTGTGTAGCAAAGTCAGCTGCAGTTACAAGCTCACGACCATTGTGAAACCCTAGTGCAAAAGGAGGAAGTGGGGAGGAAGTATTTTGAGCTATTGTGTATACAGCTGCAAGCGGAGGTGCATCCCAAAACCTACCCTTGAAATTACGGCACTATGTCCTTTTTTACTGCTGTCTATCTAGTTGCCTTTGTCATCTGCAAGATTTGCCTTCTGCCTTTTACAAAATAACTTGTTAACCATTGCTACAGGTAACTGTCCCTGACGTTTTCTCAAATGCTGCGAAACTTCACAACCACATGCCAGGGCTGAGTTAACACCTCCTCTTCCTCGGCACTGCACTGCAGTGTACAGCAAACAAGGCTGTTGCCTGGTCTTAATTAGACCGACTTAAAATGAAGATGGTGCAGAACTCAATTCCAAAATCAGGGATGAAGTGGAAGCCAGCTGACGCTCGGAATCTCTGTAGCAGTAAGCAAGATTGATGGTGTTGAAATAGCACCCTGTTCCATTAATGGAGCGGGAACATCCCGGTGTCTGAGTGAACTTAGTCCTGCTTTCAGCCTCCGTTTGCACGAGACATCTGACAATTTTGCAGCTGAGAACAAGGACCTTTTGAAAGCAACAATCCTTTTGTGCCTTGTTAAGAACGGAATCTGAGACTTGAAACGTGTGGTTATCCAAGAGTTTATCCCAGAAGCTTGTGTAACAGACGTTTCTTTTTCGTTATAAGCTGTTGAGTTCCCTAAGAGTAATCCAGTTGGTGAAAATACTTGAAGATACACCGAGTCCTTTGATAGTTTGATTTGTTTTTTAATTTTACAGGAACATAAAAGATGATTCCCTTCAGAGAGTTAAATTAACTAGAAAACTTTAGTGTAACTTCCTTTCTGGTATACATTTTTTAATTTATTGCTTGGGTGGGGGGGACAATGTTAATAATTTTGCCTCCAGTTCAGTAACAAGTCAGTCACTTGAACCTAAGTACACCTAAGTACAGGTAACATTCTTCATCCTTTATGATTGTAGAGTGCTAAATAAGTTTAAGGAACTTGTTTTCTGGACTTAATCTTGGAAATGCTGATCGGCAGTTTTCCTATTCTGAGCATACTAAGATTTGTGCATTGATTTGTTCTGGCTATGGGGGGAGACATCTCACTTTCTAGTGATTTAAAAGTTGTTTGGTTTAAAAATACCAAAGCTGTTGTTTCTAAATAAATATCTTTCAGTCTGATCCCTAAAGCGTGCGTTTTCTTGGTCTCTGTTCTCTTCTTCCCTTGCTGTCTGCTTGGTTTGAACAAGCCTGGTGTTACATCTGTAGCCAACATCAACTACACAAGTGCTTGGATTTGAAAAAATTCCTGTGTAGAAAACAATACGATGAAAAGATAGTGGCAAAGCAGGATGCAGAACGCAAGGTACGTTGTTTGGTGTGTTTAAGATCATATGTTAACAAGACAGCCAACTAATTCCTGATCTTTTGAAAGTTTTTTTTAGAACCTCAGTTCTATGCTTGGCCAATCCTGACGTTTGTTTTTGTCACACAATGAATGCAAGGTGCTAGAACAGAGTTTGGCTGATTCCATTTGAAACTCAGAATGCAGCTTTCTGAAGCGCTGTTGTTTGGGTAGGGTAATACATTCCTGAGAGGCAGAAAAAAAAAAACAAGCAAAGCATTCTATATTTCTGCCTTCCACATGTGTGCTCCAGGCATCTTTCATCCAAATCAGTACCTACTGCTGAATGGAATCTGTGAAAATCAGGGATTTTGCTGCTTGTTTGTTTTGACATTAGATAGTAGGTTTATTTCAACCTCTGGTTTCCTCTGTATGTAGAGGAGAGAACACAGCTGTGGTTATGGAACTGACATCAGAACACTTGTTCCTGTTGCAGTAAGTTTGCCCTTTATGCATAACTTGGCTGATGGCACAGAGATGTTTGGTTTTTAAATAACGAGTGACAAGTTTTTCAGGTGAAGGGTAGCTGGATGGAAATGTGACAGATGATGGAAAATTCCTGTAGTAGGGAAGAAAGAGACACAGTGATAAGTGTTGCTACGAAGTCACTGATCTCAAATGTCCAGTGGTGAATTACGGCACTCGGTATTTCTTTTGTGGCAGCTCTTCTGGAGTGGTCTAGCTGCCTGCTCTCGCCTACCTTGTCCTTCTGGTGAAAATGAGGTGGTTTGCCCTTTCCTCACCAATCAGCCCACACAGCGCTATACTGCAGGTCAGCATCCTGACTGGGGATGTTAAATGCTCATTTGCTACCTTACAGAAACCCCGTTCTCTTCCAGGGAAGTGCCACTGAGCTAACAATGAAAGGTAAACAGAAAAGAAAGGAAGTCTGGCTTACCCTGCTGCACAGTGTTGCTGTCATCATGGGCAGCTGGTTCTCTGTCTTCTTTAACACCTTCCACTCCTAAGTGATCCGTTTCTCCTGTTGAAGAAGGACGGCATTCAGTTGGTATGAAGCGGTGGTTTCTGTTCAGTCACAAAATAAACCAGAGTGAAATAAACTTTCAAGTAATCATGTAGTCACATGGATACAGTAACTAGAGCCGGGAGGGGCGTCTGGAGATCATTCATCCCAACCCTGCTGACATCTGTGAATGTCACTGAGCATGTCAGGCTGTGTTACTGCTGACGTACTGTCAAGTGTTAGAATATCCCATTAACATTTTCCTTTGGGAAACAAGTTTGTGACAGACTTTCAAGGCAATGGGAAAGCAAACAGCTGCCATAGATGATATGCAACTCAGCTGAAATCTTTTTTAGCCAAAGTTGTATATTTAGCCCAGATTCAAGGTAATCTAAACTGTTTTATTTTTCTTAAGCATTTGTGCACATAAAAAATTATCCCACAGTTACACAAGTTTTCCATTGTTACCAGAATAGCACTGCATTTTAAGTCACCTCTGCCAGAGGTAACGTATAAAACAGCTTGCAAAGCAGAGCCTGCAGCATCCAGTTACCGGAACCATGCTCGGAATCCTCTTTGCCGCGCTGACTCTGGCAGCTGCAGGTATGTACTCAATTCCAGCATTAGTTCTAAAGGATAAATGAATTAAAATCTAACAGCAACATTCCTTTTTTTTTTTNTTAATTAAAATGTTCTCTCCAAGC
Source organism: Alectura lathami (assembly GCA_013399715.1). Classification (NCBI taxonomy): domain Eukaryota; kingdom Metazoa; phylum Chordata; class Aves; order Galliformes; family Megapodiidae; genus Alectura; species Alectura lathami. The sequence goes on from VXAV01007586.1 coordinate 11,391, forward strand.
AGCAACAAGGTGCTACGCTACCCTGTTCTTACTACAGGGGCTCAGTTATCATCACTGCTCTCAGCCTGTAGCAAAATCAAAGTTACTTTGCTTAGCTTGAACACACTGAGACACAGTCAAATCCACATCAAATTGGTTTGCATTTGCTAGGAGATGCATCTCAGCTGACTTCAGAGGACTTGGTTGCGCCAACACGCTTTGACTATCTGTCAGGAAACAAGTTGCCCAATTTTGACTGACGGCTCGGTCTTCATCTGTATCCATCAGCCAGTAGGCTGTATTTGTGCCTTTCAATGTTCTGTACAAACACAGTCTATGTTTAAAAACAAACAAACAAAAAAAAACCCCAAACTCTCTTACAGAATTCTTCCCGAGTTCCTACCCTCAAAACACAAACCTTATTCTGTATGTTTTCTAGCCCTTGGCTGTGGGGTTCCTGCCTACCCACCTGCTGTGTCTAGAGTTGTTGGAGGGGAAGATGCAAGACCGTACAGCTGGCCCTGGCAGGTCAGTCCTCTTGTGCTTCCCCGGAACAATCAGAGCAGTGGTACCCTCACCCAACACGGCTAAACAAAGCCAGGTCTTGTATTTTGTTTGGTCATTGCATCTTGTCTGTCTTATCTTAGGTTCTGAATGTTACACTCTGATCATCCCAATGTTCCGAATCTATTTAAGAGAGCTCTGAATGTGCCACATCCTGCTGGTTGGAAAGGCTTTCATGGTCTTGCAGTAGACTTGGGCACCATCCCATATTTAAGCAGGAATACCATGGAGAGTACAATCCCTACTGGAGCAGAGTTGTAACAGAGTTGTAACAGAGTTAGCAAAGAGATTGTTGAAGGAAATGAAATGCTCTGTGTGGACCAGCCTTACAGCTTTGGGAAAAAAAAATAAAAATAAAAAAAATCATACTTTGACATGATAAGAAAGGAAACCTTTCCCAAGGACAGAATTAGACGCTATTCTCACTTAAAAACCTCCCACCATTTTCAAGTGGCAAGGTGTATTATGGGTGCAGGAAGAAAATGCAACAGTGGAAAATTAGCGAGCAAAAGTCTGAGCCTTACCTGATGTGTTGACCCTAGGCCTCCCTTCAATATCTGTCAAGCGGTGAATGGTACCATACCTGCGGAGGAACACTCATTGCAACCAACTGGGTGATGACAGCTGCACACTGCATCAGGTAAATCGCTGAGTTAAGGTCTGTATTCATGCAGCAATGCATGACCAGGGGCAGATGAAGCAAAACCATATTACTGCCTCCCAGTTAAGAGCTCCAAGTTTCAAATCTTCCATTAAAACAAGTAGGTCACAAGAAGGAGCATATCTTTTCATTTTCTTAAAATACAAGTAGAAGGAAAGAAAACCCTTATACAAAGATCTGAATTATGTACTCTTAATTTCCTGTGGATAACTAAAAAATCACTGTTTTCAATTTGCTATTAAAATTCAGCTGTGTTGCCTGCATCTGTAATATTTGTGGCAGTGAGATCCACAGAGAAACAACTCAATCCACTCCCTGAACAAGTAACCACAAATGTTTTGAATTTACCAGTCATTTTCAGTACACTCTTCGTACTACAGAAGAGTCCAACAAAGAGATGATCAGGTACAAATATGCCACTTCATCATCAAAATTGTTTCCATGGGACACCCCCACTGTAGTTCAGTAGCACATGTCCCACAGTGTCCTACAAATGTACATTACATGTTGGTTATTGCATCACGAGGTTGCAGAAAAGATCATCATATGAAACAAGAAGGATTGGCTTCATGTTATTATAAATTCTACGTATTACATCTACCCCACAGCTGTTGACAAGTGAAGATGCTTAGGAGCAAATATTATCATGCTGTCAAAAAGGCAGCCCAAATTGTTTATTTCCTGAGGACTGGAGGCATTCTCTGTTTGATAACAAATCCCGAAGCAGGAGCTGACAGGATGATTTGGCGATTAAATGATTGTTAAACTCATCGCCCAATGCCTTGTCCTTGGTAAATCAGACGTGGGCTCAGCTCCAGCCAACTCATGTGTGATGTGAAACTACAGTCTTAGAAATGTTCTTACTGAACCTCTCAGGTGGCTAAGAAGCAGATGGCTAGGCAGCAAGCTGGTAGCTGCATAGCTGAGTGTTGGTCCTTTTCTTGTCCAGTTCCTCCAGGCAATATCGAGTACTTCTTGGAAAATACAACCTAGCAGCTGAGGAAGAAGGATCTGTCGCAGCTTCTCCAGAAAAAATCATTGTCCATGAGAAATGGAATTCATACAGTGTTTCAAATGGGTAAGCTGGTGGGAAGTATTCACAGATTAGATGCAGGGCAAAAATCAAACTGAGTCCCACCCTGCCTGAGCTCTGGCAGCTGAATGGATGCCTAGTGCCTCCTGTTAGAGCTTACACTGGCACTTCCAAATATTTGCTCATAGATGAGCTTGTGACTCCAGTCTGTACCTCTCCCCCTCAAGAGCAGATAAGGAACTTTCAATATTAATTGCTTATTGATGAATTGCATTTTCAGCTACCATTCTGCATGTTTTTGTTTGGGTGAGAAACTGTTGTTCTATGCAATAATTTCTTTCATACAGCAGAAGGGAATGAACTGATCAAACAATTTAAGCACCTCTTTGAACACCTCGTATGAATGGCATCAACATGGAGTGTTACTGATAAATGGCATTAGTGCCTTTGTTGCTGAAGGACTCCTATGCACTCCTGTAGGCCGAGTGTATGTGCAAAGACATCATCTCACTTTCCAGGCACTTACAGCTGTCCCTCACAAATGTGCTTGTTTTTGGTGAAGAGAACATATAAAAGCTCCAGAAAGCTACCAGCAGGAAAGTGGAAAGCTCTATAGGGAACAGTTATCCAGTGCATGGATTTCCCCACTGCTTTAAGGGTAGAAGAATCTTTACTGCTAATGCAGTAGCCTCCTTGCTCCCTCACATCTCTTTTCTTAACTGTTAAGAATTCATGCTGCTATGTCTTAACTATTTGCAATCCTCTTCATCCCTTCACCGCTCTCATGTGTGCACATGACCGCAGGTATGACATTGCTTTGATTAAACTCACTGAACACGTCACCTTGAGCGACAAAATCGAGCTGGCCTGCCTGCCCCCTGAACAGAACATCCTGTCATCCAACACTCCCTGCTATGTGACAGGATGGGGAAGACTGCAGAGTAAGTAGCTGGAGATTTGCAAAATTGCGAAAAAAAAAATCTTTTAGTAATGCCATCTCCTTTGGCACTGACTGTAAAAAGATTGTTGTCGGTGATTGAGATCCCCTCACATCAGGCCCCACTTCACTCACAGTACAAATTTTCCTAGATTTTCAAGTTTATTTTGCTTGTAATGGGTCTAATAACACACCAGAGGGCCCTGCACTAGGCTTTCAGAAGCTATTCTAACACAAACGCAACCGCATGCAGGCTGGTGAGCTTGCTAATCCTAACATACTGTGCTGAATAACTGAAAAGACACGAGGGAACAGACGTAAAGAAAAATCTCAGACTTCAGCAGAAATGTCAGTTCAGCTCAAGAGACAGCTCCTAGAGCAGTAAGCAGATTGCAAACTTCGGAACAGAGAGCAGCCCTTCGGTGAGCAGATATTTTTAAGCGAAACACAAATTATTAGTAAGTTACGGCCTGTTTTTGTGAAAGAATGCAGCTAAGGGATGGATTATACAGCCCATACAGAGTTTCTTACCTGGAGGAATAGCGCCCAGATCCTGGGAGAAACTTAACAATGCACTTTTGTTCTTCCTCCAGTGCCAGCTGGTATCGTGACTGCTTTGTTTCTATTCCCTCCCAGCAAACGGAGCTCTTCCAGACGAACTGCAGCAAGGCCTTCTGCTGGTGGTGGGTTATGCAACTTGCTCCAGGCCTAGCTGGTGGGGAAGCACGGTGAAAACCAACATGGTTTGCGCTGGTGGGGATGGAATCACCTCCAGTTGTAACGTGAGTCCAGAGAACACAACTCTCATGGCTTGGTTCAGACACAAACAGGCCTGATGGGAAGGAAAGCTTGAAACACAAGTACTGCTGACACTGTGACTGCCACTAACTGTGCTTCCCCTTCTTCTCAGGGGGACTCTGGTGGCCCACTGAACTGCCAAAGTACTGACGGCAGCTGGGAAGTGCATGGTATCGTCAGCTTTGGCTCTTCTCTTGGCTGCAACTATTATCGGAAGCCTTCTGTCTTCACTCGGGTCTCTGCTTTCAACAGCTGGATCCAGGAGGTAGGATTCTAGGCCTTGCTACTAGACAGTAAAGACACTAAGCTGTTTCTAAGGTCATTACTAGAGGGCCAGGAAGAGGAAAATCCATTTTAAAGGTGTGTCTTCTTGAGGTAAAGTACCTAAAAATTAATCAACAGTTATCTGATTGACCGTTCTGCTACCCAGTCAGGGAACTGCATCTCTTTTGATTCAAATGACGCTTTACATACAAGAAACCTGTCTCTGTAGACAGCCCTTACCAGCACGAAAGCAGCACCCAAAGCAAAAATAAAGTACCCTCTTTGCAATTTGTGATCCAAATCATTTTCACTGTTAAGTAAGTCTTGATGTTTAGGAATGCATTTTCCCTTTAGACTAGATACATGTTTATAGTCATTGAAGATTTTTTTGGTGTGAATTCAGAAGTGATTTCTATTAATCAATAACAGTTTGTTACAGTTGCATCCTAGAAGGCAACACATGCTGCTCAAATCTGGAACATCAGTTGATTTTTAAAATTAAGGTTTTTAAGAAACCTTAATTTCAGGAGTGACTGAGGAGCAAAAATCTTGTTTCAGTTTTTTAAATCCTGCATCCTGGATGCAACATACACTATTCACTAATTCCTGGCTCATGATCTGATTTTTGCCCTGTTTTACATTTTTATAGGTTTTGGAAAACAACTAATCCAGAGAGACCTGGGTGACAGATGAGAACAGTGCCAAGAAGAATAGTTTGAATAAAGTCATAATCGTGACACCTTTGATCACAGATATCTGGGAAACTATGCTTTTAACTCTGCAATAAACACCAATTTTTGCAACATGAAAGAAAAACACGTGTCTCTGTCACTTCTTCTCATGTACTGTCAAGAGCAGAGCACGTATTTAGTGACAGTGCTGGAGACCTTTTAAAGCCTTGCCTTGGGCTGGAGCTTGATACTCACCTGGGGGCAGATGCGAGCCTGCTGTGAAGGGGATGGGCATGGGGAAGAGGAGAGAGCGACGGGAACAGCTTTGGGGTAGAGGGGTGAGACAGCAAAAGGCTGGCAGGGCAGGAGGAGGCTGGCGGGCAGCAGCCGGGACCGCGAGTGGGGCTCACCGGGACACACGGAGGCAATGCCCAGCGGGACGGCGGCACAGGCAAGTCCGTGCAGGTGAGTGCGGGAGCGCTGCAAAGCGCCTGCTTTTACGGAGGGGTTTGTAACACCCTGGCATCTAGGGTGTACCAACAGGAACGGCAAAATGCAGCAGTGAGTGCCAGCAGCTGCTCCGGCAGCATCGCTGCAAACCTCTCTCCTTTGGGCCCACATCGTTCTTTTCCAAGTAATGCAGGTGAAGAGCTCTGAACTGCTGCTGTCAGCCAGCAGGCAATCAGACACAAATGGGGATTTTTTTTTTTTTTTTTTTTTTTTTTGCAAGGTGCAAGCAGAACCACCACTAAATTAATGCCCTTACTCATCTTTCTTTCCCTGTAACAAAAGTTAGGCAGTGTACAATCAAAGTGGATTGTTGTGGTTTTTTTTTTCCCTCCTGGCACATATTCAGGTAGATTCAAAAGTAAAACGATTGATTAAAAGAGGAAGACAAGTGATTGAAAGGGAAGAAGGAGGCAGAGTAAGGAAAAGATTGGAAGTTCATTCTGAGAACAGAAATGCACCTGGGTTCAGGGATCAGTCCTTCTAGGCTTCTGGTTCCTTTCAGTCAGACACTTTGCATTTGTTACCTTTGGACTAAAAATATTTATGCTTTGTTAAACACAAATTGCATTAAGTTTAAATAAGAGAAAACATGGAGGGTTTTTTTCGTCACTTCTATGATGCAGAGGAAACGGACAAAAAAGGACTGAGCTGGATGGACTGATCAGCAGCTCAGTTCCTTGGTTTGTTCTTTACCAGTGGAAAAAAGGGTTGCATGAGGAGTCACCAGCTTCATCATAACATCGTGAGCTGTTTTCGTGAGTATCATTAAAGTTCTGAAAATCGAAATTGTTAGTGGTTACTTTGCTGTATAGAGGATGGATATCAGTAACGTGCATCATGAAAGAGAAGGAGAAAACGTAACTATGAGGCTCAAACTAAAAAATGGGTGTGTATATACTTCTGTAAAAACTGAAACAAAACTGAAATCTGAATAATTTTCCTTTCGAAATATTTAGACAACACAGTGGAAATATTTAAGCTTATTTGAATGTATCAACATAAATTATTAATCTTCTGGAAATTCCTACTGAGAACAAATTCCAAAAGTTTTGGCAGCTCCTTTGATTAAAAAAATTCAGCAATTCCAGTTCATGATCACTGAAATCATGAACTCTTTTGTCACGGACTTCTTTAAGATTTAGACAGAAGATCCACAGGGAATAAAACCTGCTGCAGATGGTTTTATCAGTCTTAATCCTCACAGGAAAACTGTCTGATTTCATTTCTGTCTTTTTGCACTTCTGAGACTGTCAGAACTGTCTCTACACTGTGGTTTTCTTTTCAAACAAAGCATCTTATGGAAAAAAATATAAAATATTTCTTTCAGTAACATTCAGCTAATGCATGATCCCTGTACTGTGTTTCAGAATGCATGCAAGTTGTTAAATACCACCACTAGCTCCAGCTACATTTTCAGGAGTTGTAAGAAACACCTCAGTGACCAGATTCCCCTGCCACATCCCACCACTTCTTCTTTTCCTTTTTTTTTTTT
>VXAV01007586.1:18331-37309 GCA_013399715.1 Alectura lathami
GCAGCTGCAGCATATTTTTTTTTTCCCCAGGTGTACTTCCTTCTCCAATGCTGGTGGTAGAAAAACAGTTCAAAGGATTTTGACAGCATGCATGGTCTCCCTCTGCAGCCTCCTTGGAGCCATTTCTTTCGATTTGAGCAACAGCTTGGAAATATGGAGAAACACAGGGAAGGCACTTCAGGAACTTGCCTCCTGTGAAAACCTTGGGGCTGCTCGCCTCATCTCCCTGCTGCAGGAAGAAAGGCACACCTGGCTGATCCCAGCAGCAGATAAGAGGAATACATCATTTCGTGCGCAGCTACTGGAGGATTTAAACTCCCTCTGTAAGGCAAGCGAAGCAGAACTGTATTGTGAGAACTGTCAATGCAAGGAGGAGAAAATCTCTATCTGCAAGTTTTATAACATTGGTATGAAACAAAAAATAAATAGCACAGGGGATACTGAAGCCAGCCAGGTGCTATCCAGAGTGATTTCTGAACTGCTGGAGCTTTTCAGTAGTCCCCATGAAGACCTCAAAGCTATGAGACACAATCCTGACTGGGCAGACATTGTAGCTTTTAAACTCACCCTTCTAATACGAGAAGCCATGCTTAAAGCTCATTTAATGCTAGTACCTACAAGCTTTCAAGCAACATTGCATCAATTTTCCACCATTCTGAACTATGCTATCTTCTCATCAGAGAACGTACAGAAGTGCTGGATGGATAATGTCAACCTGTCACTTCATTTCACCCACCATGAAGGCATCTATTTTTTCATCCCGTTCCTGGGCTCAGATGAGTTTGTCTCCACTGAAGCCTTGTTAAAGGGACTTCATAATGTGCAGAGCTGCCTGCTGCAGAAGGGACGGGAAAAGCTCAGCAGGAAATCTAAAGAAATGCTGTTCACAATAAGCCTTAAGATCAGTCTGCTAGTGATAGCCTGCCTCATCTACCCCACAATCCTGATCTTCTTCAAGCAGATGACAGATTGGATACACAATTACGCCAGGAACCTCAAGGAAAAGACACAGGACTTGAAACGGGAGAGGCAGCTGGCTGAGGACCTCCTTCACCAGATGTTGCCAAAATCTGTGGCCAAGCAGTTAAGGAAACACCAAAAAGTTGAGGCAGAAAACTATGATCAGGTAAATCTAGAGTCTCTGTGCTAGCAAATGGAAAAGACAATGTCACCGAGGGTAGAAAACCATTCACTAAATAGAGCACCCACCTTGCCTCCATTTGGAGGAATCTGTTTTGCACTCATAATTGAGTGTGAATGTAAGCCCTAATATTCACTATGGGGTTTGGAAAAAGCTGTGCCATGTGCCGCGAAACACTTGGGTGCTTAGGCTGATGGGGCAGGAAGAAGAGCTGAAATCTCCAGAAATATAAAAACAATAACCACCAGCAATTTTTTTTTTTTTTTTGCCAACTATAACACACATCTTCCTTCCTCAATTCAGTTATGGTTTCTGTTCTGTATCCAGCCAATAGTTCCTAATTCACCATGAAATAAAGTAGCAATTGAGTTTTTATTTCTCAGTCTGTTCAGATACCAAAGTACGAATTACCCTAAAAGAAAAATCAGGCCCTACTTCTATAAGAACTCTGTTGATCACTGCTTACACAGTGCAGAGCATTTAACTTTCAGTCTCCCATCTAGTGCCAGGTATTCAAAGAACTGCAGATAGGAAGTAAACAATTCTGTCCAGCAAAGTAATAGAGAACAATTCAGGGCCAGAGCATGCTACTTCAGGACTCTAACTATTCAGTTCTGCAAAATTGGTTCTACATGCAGCCTTAGGCAGCTCAGAATTTCACAAATCCTCAAACTCTTCAAAGGCTCTGTCACTGCTGCCTGCAGACCTCAGCTTCCTGCCTTCCTTCTCCCCGTGACAGGTCACCATTTTTTTCTCGGACATTGTGGGCTTCACAAGCATTGCTGCCTCCTGTACCCCCTTGCAAGTTGTCGAGATGCTCAACAATCTCTACATCTGCTTTGACAGCAGGATTGAGTCCTACGACGTTTACAAGGTGAGTACAAACCTGCAGGCAAGGAATCTGGAAGCAGCTGAAATCTGCTTACTGTGTTCCCTGGTGAATACTAAACACACCCAGCCAGCTGGTTAGAAGCCATGAAATCCAAGACCCCCATCACACAGGGACTACATCGCAGCTCGGCAAGCAGTGGACAACTGAGATATGTTTTTTTCACATCTCCTTTTGAAAGATAAGTTGGTGCCTGCCACCCGGTGACAGGTGTCCCTTCCCACCAGGTAGAAACCATTGGCGATGCCTACATGGTAGTGAGTGGCCTGCCAGAGAGGAACGGCACGAAACATGCCGATGAAATCGCCAAAATGTCTCTGGACCTGGTGGCAGCAGTTCGTCAGGTTGTGATCCCTCATATGCCAACAGGCAGGCTGCAGCTGAGGGCTGGGATACACACAGGTACGTGGGCTGATGTGGAGGGAGGCACAAGAGAACAAAGACTTCTGCATTTCCATACTAGCCACTGAACCCCCGCAGGACCCCGGGATGAATATTTCTCTGGGTTCCAGCAGTAACAGTGGGGTGAAATGATTTTTGCTTGCATCAGTGTGGAAAGGGCTGTGAAACAATTCAGTACTGGCAAAGTGCATCTTCCCCTGGTGTCAGCACTAACTACCTACAGCTACTAAAATCACCCCTTTTCTCATGAAGTACTGTGCAGCCTGGCACTAGATGCAGTGAGTACTCCCAGTTCCCATTGTTATCTGAGGACCCAGAACGCCAAACAAAAGTGTCTGCACTTGGCATCTCCCTGCACTTTTTCCACTCGTCCCTTACTGGGGACTCTGTACATTGTATTTCCTCAGGACCCTGCGTAGCTGGAGTTGTGGGGTACAAAATGCCTCGGTATTGCCTTTTTGGGGACACCGTAAACACAGCCTCCCGCATGGAGTCCACCAGCTTGCGTAAGTGACTCGGGCACAGTCCGTGCAGTCCGGGCTCACGCCTGCACTCTGTGTCACTGCAGTGAAAGGAAACCCCTGAACCTCCCCTCACACCAGGCGTGGCCAAGTGTGAAATAAGGATCGTACAGGAGAAGGAGCATCTTCCCCACCTTTGTACTTCTTCCTCAATCTGCCATTTTCCAAAGAGGAGGCAGAAACACTGGGCTGATGATGCAGGAGGACTAGAGTGTGGTCTCCAGGAACAGGGGAATCATTCCTTTCTGTACTCTGTTCTGAATCCTAGCACAGAAGATCCACATCAGTTCTGCTACATACAACGCCCTTCTCACAGATGATGCATATGAAATTGAGCTGAGAGGAGAAATTGAAGTCAAGGTAATTGCTTTTTTGCAACTTTGCAACAGTAAAGGAGGTTAATAAGACAGGGTGAATTTGGCCATTGCTCTTCTGTGTATTGCAAGCTTTTAACCACGGCCCCGAGGTTCCCTTGCTAATTCAGTTAGGAGTGGCTGTGCATTACTCCTCCTAGTCACAGCAAAAGTGTTAGTGTGTGCTTTGGAACACAGCTGTTATGCCCGCCGCTGCATGGAGCCACATGAATATGGGTGAAAGCGTTAGGATTCAGTTACAAAGACACAGATTACAATTCTTTTTCCAAGTAGCAGCCCCTTTTCATATGCAGTACAATGCAGCACAAGAAGTTGTCCCAGCCACAGTGGTTCTCTGCTCTGCCTCACATCCATGAAAATGGCCATTCTCTGCTCCCTCCTTCTTCTTGTCCCAGGGCAAAGGGAAAATGAAAACCTACTGGCTTCTTGGTAACAAGAACTACAGTGTCCAAAATGACAGCCTTGTGTGTCACTGGAATCCAGCAATCTCCAAGAAAAAGAAGATGGAAAGAAGCCATGGATCTGTCCAACAGGTAAGGAGGTGAACTGATAGCTAGGATATGTAGAACCTGCATCCTTGTCCTGCAGGTAAAAGGCTCTGAGGTGTACAAATACAAGCTCTGATATGTGTTCCTCTCTGTTAACAGCTCAGTACAGGCACTGTGGGAGCAGCACTGACTGAGCAGAGCCCTGTAAGGCCCTGGGGTGAGCTGAGCCCTGACAGCCACTCTCAGGGGAGTTCCAGACCAGCCTGGACCCCTGAGAGTGCCATCCACAGAACGAGCCAGAAGCAGAGGAACGGCTTTCATCCAAGCTCCAACCAGAGCTTACGAGGGGATCTCGCTTCACGGAGCTCTGCAGCTCTGGGAGAAGGTGATGCAGGTGCCAGTGAAGAACACGGGGCACAGCGTGGAGACCATGGCATTAAAGTAAGAGGAAAAAAAGACTTCCTCCCAGGTTTTGTAGATGAGATGTGAAAGGGTAAGAAATGCTTTATGCTGGGGAACTGGACTGCTGCAGGCACACATATTTGTTCTAAACAACAATCTCTTTTTGTTCTTAGCCATAATTCACATTTTAAAGTAGTATGTTTACTTGAAAACACAGGACACCAGGTGAAATATAGAAATATGTCCCTAGAAGAGACTAGGAGAAGCTATTTCTCCCATCAAATTATAGTTTGCTTTTCTTTTCTTGATGGAGGAAAAGACACCTCTGCAGCGATGAGCAGTGCATAGTAAATTCCTCTTCTATGTATGAATCAGAAAAATTAGAGCAAACTGAATTCCTGATGGTGACAGCCAGTAAACTCCACACAGAGTTCAATCCATTTATTAGTGGGCTGCACATACTGATTATCATTAAACCTATCCTACTCCATAGTCCTCCTGCATTGAGCAATTCCAGAGTGAGGGAATCATTTTGAAGGGGACAGAAGGAAAAAGGGGGGGAGAGAGCTTGGCCTGTCTCCTCCTCCAGCTGGCTGTTCATGTAGGGAACTACTGTGCGAGAGAAACATATCAGCAGATTAAACTGTGTTTGGGGGGGAGGCAAGGCAGTGCTTAATGTTTGCAAAAGGCAACAAAAATAAAGGCATACATTTAAGAGGAAGCCAAGCTTGGATATCTGACCTGGTCTTTTTTTTTTTTTTTCCTCCTGAAGTAGTTTTATGGGCTTCAGAGGAAGCTTGTCTGGACATTCACTTGGCTGATAAGAAAGACTGTAAAAACTCATCTAGGTTGATGGCCAGAATGGATACTGAAAGACTGGAATCCTTTCATCCGGTTCCTGTCAGCACTCAGCAAGTGGGATCAAATGTGGGTAAAGCAGGAAACTGGGGACAGAGATAAATGTCGAAGAGCCTTGGCTTTCAAGTTAGTGAAGGAAAATGCCTCAGGTGCACATATGCCCTCACAAGCAGGCATGAAAGGAACCCCACCAGGGGAGAAGGAGAGGGGCAGCTGGGTACCGCAGGGCAGCTCAGAGCCAGAGGAGCCCCATGCTGGCTCCAATTGTTATGAAAATCCTGGGTCAAGATCAGAAGCAAATTATTTGCATGGAAAATTGAGCCTGTTCTGATCTTCATCTCTTCAGAGGCTTCTGTGTGGATTTTTAATTTAGAAAATAGCAGAAAATGACCCTGTGTTCTTGATGATAGACAGCAATTAGTGTTATTAACAAAACATGCTTTGGTTCAGCCCTGAACAATCCCTCTCCAGAGACAAGTGGAAGGGATGAGCTCTATATGAATACTGTTGATGCTTTGATACGGTGCGTTGCTTTCCAAAGATTTTGGGTTGCCTATGCCTGACATATAACAAGGCTTGGACTGGTTTTGGGCTGAGGCTGTACCAGATGGGCCGGCCTACCTCTGAGACTGCCTTTTGGTGAGCCGAAATATTTATTGACTGAAAAGCCTGGGTCTGGATATGCCTAACGCAAGATCTCTAGTTTATGGTATGAAGGAGTCATGGATTTCTAACTAGTCAAGGGCACAGAGATGTACCTTTAACTAGACAAACTCTGTAGGGATGAAAACAATTTCCATGTTTGTGTTTGACACATGAAGCCATAACCGTTCACCAGAATCACTCAAAGGTTACAGCTCATTTCCATAAAGATCAGGTGAATCAATTTAGCTATCCTGCACCAGTCGAACTGCTGAGTTGTATGGGATGCAGGGTGTGGATAAAAAGCTCTCCTCCCAGCACATCTAGAAACAGGAATCTCAGCAGCCCTCTTCAGCCAGCCTATTCACACCTGAATTCTCACAACGGCAAAGCAGGGAGACATTAATCGGCATTGGCCTAGGTTGAACGCCAGGTGTCAGCACAGGCCTGCCTGACGTCTGCTGCGTTCACAGGCCTTGCAGCATCCTTCGGGGGCATCAAGAGAAGGCCAGACTACTCAGATCCCACAGGCTTAGACACAAGGGAAACTTCTGAATGCATGAAGGGAGAAGAAGGGAATGCCATTGACTTGTCACAACATGTTTTTCTTGAGATGGAGAAGGTCAGAGAAGCTAGAAGGGCAAAACAAATGTTTTAATACAAGGCATTACAACGGAACAGATTTTAAACTGGAGAGCAGGTAAAAAGGGAGGCAAATGAATACAATAAAACTGAACAAAAAAAAAAAAAAAAAAAAAAAAAAAAAAAAAAAAAAAAAAAAAAAAGCATATATCCTGGAGTATTTGTCAGTTCCTAGCAAAGCAGAAGGTCCTAACAGCCAAGCCCACTCCAGCAGTGAGTGTTCCCTACTTCCACAACTTCCAGAACAGTCACGATGGTGTCTATAGCCCAGATGCAGAAATGGAAGCTGGAAAAATCAAGGCTGAGCATCTGACTCCACTAACAGCTTGTTCAGTGACCTCCTGTAAGTTAGGCACCCTGTGGGCTCTGCCCTGTTTTTCAGGGTGTTAAGAAGTTTGTTATTAAAGAAATATGTCAAAATGAGACAGATGTGAAATTGGAAACAAAAATAATTCATCAAAACTAATCAGTTTGACAGAGTTCTTGCCAGTGACATTTCAAAAATCTTGGATGATACTGCTAGAAAAACAGAGCAAAAGCTATGCTAGATTGTGCAATAGCTGGGGTAATTCAGGCACTCAGCCAGGATGCTGAAGTCCTGTCCTCCAAGTCCCTTCTGTCCTTCCATTAACGTGCTGGCATAGTCCCAGCTCCTGGTGGGATGCTCAGCACTTGGAGTCCTACTGCCCCTTTTGTTCTCATCCATTAAAGCCCAGCTGCAGCCAGGTGCCAGGGGTTTGGCCTTTAGAGTATTCAGTAACTCCAGCCACTCTGCACACACCTTATGTGAGCTATTAGTATTTTTAGCCCTCAGCTGAATGATGGCAAGCTGGGAAGCTCCACTGGCTAACAGTCTCACAACATGCAGATGCTAAGCTATACACCCAGGGATCCTGGCAAACACCAGGTGACAACCTCTAGCACTGTTGTTCTTTCTGTCTCATGTGCCTGCTTTTAGTCCTGATCAGAAAGAGCCCCGCGGGCAAGCCAGCCCTGGATCCAGTTGGATCTTCACGGGACTTTGCCTTTCTCTATTTACCTTCCGGGACATGCTCCACTGGAGGCAGTGGGGGGTCCATTAGCTGATCAACTGACCTGCAGGTACAAGGAACTGCTTAATTAGCAGGTCTAAAGGAAAATAAGAGGTTGGGGGGGTGGGGTGTTCACTCCAAATACAGTGAGGTAAAGACAACAGCTGCCTGAAAACATTTTTCCTTTCCTATTTAGGGTGCTTTTTACAGACATGGCTTTTTACAGTGCTAATTAAAAAGATCAGCGCAGGCTTGCATTAGCCCTTCAGCACAAGACTTTGCGTATTCAAGCTCATGGAACAGCAAAAGGCAGGAGCACAAAACCCCAGTGATTTTGTGGAGCTCGTGCTCCTTGTCCCTGTCTCAGAGCAATTCCTAATTCTTCTGGAAGTGCCTTTCATTTGCTTTTCTCAGAGCAGGTCAGTGCTACATAAGTCTTTAAGTACAGCAAAGACAGGTACGAACTGACTGCTACGGAATCAGAACCAGTTCTACTGACTCCTAGGTCAGTGTTTATGTAGCTGGGCCCCAGAAAGAAAGAATGTTTTTTAGAGCAATTGTCTAAGGCAGAACCCAGAGGACGAGGTTAATTCACTGTACTTCTAAATGTCATACCTGGCTGCAGCTAGCCAAGAAAACAACAAGTTCTTTCTACTGCAAAGTCCTTGAAATACAGAACAACTCATTCATTGGACCAGATCCATATAACTTTGTGATATGCCATCACCTGAACTTCTGTCACTCTGAAACATTCCTGTCCTCCCTCGGCTCAGTATGGGCCTTACAGTGACAGCAGTTTCTCCAGTGCGCTGCTGCCCAAATTTAGGCTGACAGAGGCCTTAGCTGTGAACCTTAAGGACTAGGGATTTTGTTTTAAACTCTCAGGAACACACACAAGACAGGAGGGAGTCAGAGCCTATTTCAGGAAGGTGTCTGTGGCAGTCAGGCTAAAATTAGCCCATCTGTTCCTAAAAAGACCATGCAGAATGACAAGGATTTGGCAAGAGGCTCTTCAGTTGGGAATGTGACACAGGAAGCGCCTACGTGGCTGTTGGCAGTGATGTCACCTGGCTGCCCAAGGGTGCCACGCTGCGCCGCGACGAGGGGACTTGGGAGGCTCCGAGAGGGAGCACTGGAACTTGTTCAAGCCACTCTGTATCTGCAGGCGGCTGAGTGCAGAGCAGGGCGTGAGGCAGAGGTGTCGACAGGCTCCACCGCTTAACGCTCCCCGATAAGGGAATCTGTGGCCACGGCAGAGAACTGTTATTCTTGCACTATTCGTGATGGGCCCTCCAGCAAAATATCGGTCCCTTCTTCCTGTCATGCCCCCTCCTCTTGCTGCTCCAGGAATTCCTGCTTCTGAACGTTCTGCCTCCACACGTGGCTCGCCAACAAGCAGCCTCAAGCTGGCAGGACCTTCAGGGAACAAGTCAGCGGGCACTGGGCCTAGAATCTCAGCCTGGAGGGACAGGACATTTTGTTGTCTCAATGAAAGTACTTGCTTTGAAGCTAAGTTAAGGGGTACCAAATCGAGCTCTCAGACCTGTACAAGTAGGGATCTGTTTTGAGGTTTAAAGTACAGTAGTACAATGATTACAGATGTGCAAAAAATAGCTCTGGAAAGCCATGCAGTGTTACAGTTAGGAGGTATAGAAGTTTTAAATGCATCCTCTCTGCCCCAGTAGAAGCTTTCTGGTCATCAGTCACTGAGTATCTGCACAAGCTCTCATTCACTCTTGGCTCCACAGTTGCCGAGTTGCAAAGACAAGCTAGTTTCAAAACACCCACGTAAGACAGGGGAGCATCAAACACACCATGCAGGGGGGAATACAGAGAAAGGACAGTTGTTTATATCACAGGTAAGGCCATGAAAGTGATGCACATTTCCATTTCTCAAAGCAATACTTTACTCACTAGCCAATGCTGTGTCCCGTGTGATTACAGAATAAAAGACCCGCATACAGCTAAGTCCTGGGAGACAAAATCACCCTGCTCTCAAAACTTGACACTAGGAAACAAGGAGAAAGAACAACACAGAAATGTGCTCTAGCAATTTGCAGAGCAGATTATGTACAATACTGGCAGCAAGACAGCGTGCAACCTGCCTGCAAGTCAGGTCTGTTTGGGCTTTAATGAAGGCTGTGAGCAACAAGAGACTGACGTGGCCCTGCCTGGAGGTTCGTCTTCTCTCTGACTTCAGTGTTAAGCTCCACAGCTTCATCTTTGTAACCCACGAACAAGACCTCCTTGCCTTATAATTATTTTTTTAAGTAACTGTCTAATCCTCTTCTCATTTACATCAGTTCAAAAATAGTTGAAACCAGTCAGCTTATGAAACAATACTTTTAATGACTACTTTTTGCAAGAAACATTATGTCTGCTGCAAAGTGTAGCTCACTTTCCATTACTACCTTCCTCCCCCCTCAGCTCCCAAACAGCAATGCCCCTTACTACACATACATATCCTCACTGGTATTTTTGATGTGTCTGGGAGGAATTACTGTTCTACTTGTGGGAAGAATAGGAGATTGGGACCCAGAATTCATTCTAAGCCTCCTAGAGCTAAAGAAATGTCAGATCTGGAGCAATTTAGCTGTTCAGGTCCATATCCCCTTTACTCCTTATTGTCTAAGGGCAGCTATGATCTATTAGTGTGTCAATAGCTACTGAATTTGCACCCTAGTTCACCTCTACCTCTCATAAGCATCTCTCTGCACTAAAATATCATGTGGTAAAGTGTCAAAGATCTCCTGGTCCCATTATACTTGTCGGGTGCATCTGACCTGTCTAGGCTAAAGAATGTTGTTGTATCATATCCCTTCTCTCTTCCATTCATTCTCCCCACGGCAAAATTTCAGGCCTTCTCAGTCATTTCCTGCTCTGTCCTGAGATATGATGTCATCGCTTACAATGGTCTTCACACTTCAACAGCAGGCAGAAAGTGTGCTGTTATCCTCAGGGAGGTGACAGGGTAAAACAAATCCTCTTGGTCAAACAATGCAGAGGATATGTTAAGAATCTCCAGTGGGCAAGGGAAGCTAAAAGCACTCTTTGCCTCTGAAGTTTTCTGAATTCGTGGCATTTATCAGCTGTGCGCAGAGGACTCATACTGCTACGTTGGTTTTAATTAAACACGGTTGAGGGTTTACAGCATAAACAGCTCTTCACAAATTTCCATAATATGGATGCAATTAAATGTTTATATTGTATACGTTAAACATATACCAGTCTCACGATTTCTCAATCTGTTTGACAGTTATATGTTTTTATAGTAATCTTAATTCCCCAATTACTCAGTGAGCAGAGGACCTATTATACAGCCCACTCAGTTTGGCAACGGAATTTTGTCCATTTCCCTGCCCATATAAGACCCCTAGAAGTGTGGGTGTGACACTACTTTTCTTTACAAGAAGCACTCTTTTGTGAGCTGAAGCTGGCACCATACATGTGGGAGGAAACCCTCAAACTCCATATGGTCCTGAAACAAAGTTTAAACTGTTCTTGCAGCGATTAAACTATTTTTGTTAGAAGAACAATTATTGTACCTATTGGCATGGTCCCAAGTGTTTTGAGCTTCCTGACAGCATTCAGTTGCGTTACACAAGTGTCATTTGTCCCTGCGAATTAATTACATGAAATCCTGGAATTCCAGAATAATTCTGTCTGACCCATAGCCACTAAAGACTTGACTCATAATAAACTCTTACAGGTAGAGAAGGACTGTAAATAACTTGGAGTGAAATCATTACTTTCCTCAGTATCCACAGGCAGATTTAACAGTGAGATTAAAAACATTGCTGCCTTCCCCATATCTCCGTCATTTCAGACAGCACATTCAGTGCTTCTGTCCACATGAGGAAGCAGCCCTGCTATTGTACATCCCCTAAATCACACTGCAGCAGTATCAAGCCCTGATATATAGCTAGTCCACGCGTTTGTCTTTTGTCAGGACAGTAATGGCTTTCCTTTTCCCAAAGGAAAGTGACTGGGTCCAATGAAGGTTCATGGAAGAAGAGGAAAGGCAAGGTGGTAACAAATCTATTCCAACACATTATTTCCTCTAGCCACCTCAATGTCACCACAAAGACACAGGGAGCAATGCAGCCCCTGGGGACTCTGTAGATGAAGTCACAGGGCCTGACACGCGTGTGCTGAGGCTTTGTAGCAAGTGACTAGTGGGAATGGCAGGACCATGTGGTGCCTAATGTGACAGGGGAGGTGTGAATGTGGTGCTGACAGTGGAGTTTATCTCAAGCATGAACACAGGCTCCAGCCCTGTAGCCTGAGCACCTTATCATAGCTTTAGAAGTGTTAGTTTTTGAAACAGTGCTCGCCCGTCTCACTGCGCTGACAAGTGACAGCTAAAATATCCTGTCCCTCCTGCCCGTGGCCATGCCATCCTCCACCACATAAGGATGTAGTTATTTCCAGAAGCTTGGTGAACACTGAGTATTTTCTGGGAAAACAAAGAAGGGTTGTTAAATCAAGAACAGAGAGTGATAAAATCACCATAGCTACAGTGAGTTACTAATAAAGAGTAGCTTAGCTAAGGGGTGGATGAGGTTGCATTCCTCTCACTGTGGCTCAGTCATCCAAGGCAGCAAGGAGCTCTCCTCCTGCTCACATGTACTCTAATGTACATCCACTGCAGACCTCCAGGATGGTCCTCCTGGCACAACTAATTGCTGCCACACTGTGACATGAAGCACTTGTTTTCTAATCCTAGTGAGCAAGCGTTGGCACATGCATGTATCCAGTTGTGCAGGAGCTGATGAGAAACACTGGTGAAGAGGACTGTAAACTTAAGCAGAAAGAAGAATAACACACACATGAATTCCCTGATGAACAGTAATCTGGACAGGGTCCCTAGATATCCCTCCCTGTTCTCAAAGAGCAGGGACACACCTATCCAGCTGTCCTCCTTTACCTCTGGCCAAGGAAAGTCCACAGGTCTGAGATGTATCGAAACTAATGGGCGACTGGGATCCTGCTCTGGGAATGTAAAACTGAGATCATGCACTGTGCCACTCTCTCACAGGCAGAACAAAATCCGCAGACTGTTAGTGGAAGAGCAGCTTTATACAACAGCCACGTTTTAACGAGTCAAGTTATTCTTGGGTTCATTACCAGCCATTGAGGGGAGGGAGAGGGGAAGTAAACAACCACAGCAACGTCTAGGACAGGTGCCATTTCATTTCTAGAAATGGCTTCTTCTGCTGCTTGCTCAATACTGGCAAATGGCATGCAGCAATAAATAGCACAATGGGATAGTGTGAACTCTTGCCCCTTTATTTGGCTTCTTGGCTAGCCAGCCTTCTAGCTAGCTCAATGAGCGCTGTTGACACTGCTCAGAGATATTCCAGGATGCACTAGGCTGCAAAGAAAAATCTGGCATATAGCGTATGGCAAAAACCCCAGCTAAAATGCCTCAGAAATGTGCTTCCCAAGCCCACCTATTCTTACAGAAACTTATATTCAGCAAAATCCATTATGAATCCAGATCAACACACCTAGTGACGCATCTAAACTCTGCCACCCACCAAAACACCTGACAGCCTGCTGTACACACAGACCAGAATACATCACGTATTCATATTTCACACACATACCATGTGCCTTCCCAAGACATAACCACTCACACGTTCTTACAAGGCTACTACAGCCTAAAGCCCCTTCTGGTACTGTCTGTAACATGTTCATGAATCCGATTGAAGCAGTCATTTTATCAAACCCTCTCACGGCTTTTTTTTTTTTTTTTTAAGCCTGAACCTATTCTAACTGGTTTTTGAGGCATATTTTCCATTCACCAGAAGAGGTCACCACACACCTCATTAACGAACTGTGGATTAATGCAGTAGCCTTTCTTTTTCCAGCTCCTGTTTAGCTGTATACTTTGCTACACAACGAATTTTACCAACAGAGCTCTGGTTTCGCTCCCACTGAAAGTGCTGTCTTTCCATAGTAATGCAATAATATGTATACCAATTAGACCTCTGTTTAAATACTAGAGGTATGTAACATTAGAAAGAGGAGGAAGGATTCAGATTCTGATCAGTTCAGAGCAAGATCATCCTCAAAACTTCTGAGGACCAATTTAGGTCAGTGGAGAGCAAGACTGGCTACCACAGGACCAGGAAGAGTGGTCTAAAAAACGTACATGCACAGCTAATCCATGTTTTCAGCTGCAGTGTGAATGCATACAACTTGCCTGTGTAGACTTTCCCACCTTTCCAAAACAACCGTTCAGTAAGATGCTGTTCATCTTACTGGAGATGAAGTTTAGATAAGAATACATAGCTTCAGGGATCTTTATCATCAAGCCACACAGCATGACCACTGAACCAAAGAACGCCCTCATGTATGAAGATAAGTCTCCTTTGAGAGATGAATCACTGAAAAGGGGCTAGGAAGATCCAGCAATGAATCACTGAAGACGCAGTTCTCCCTCTAATCTTCTTCAAGTGCCAGCACTGGCAGATAATGAGAAAAATCAGACTCTGATCTTGGCAGCAACAGGCCAGATACAGAAGTCCCTTGTGGTTTCATTGTTTCCAACTGTGCTGCTGCAGAGATCAGAATTGGGCCCATCTCCTCTCCCAGCAAGCAGCAGCAAGACACAGAGCACATGGGCAGCTGTTTGACTAGCACTGAGTACAATCTCCAGCTATTTCATCCCCTTCCTCCCTGCTGTTTCTCTGGTAGGCTTCATTCACGTCAGCAGAATGTGACAAATGTGCCCGACAAACCTAACAGTAAAATTTTGCCATCAAACTCCAGTGCCCCAAACCCACCTACAACCTGCTACTAAATGTCAGCCTGCTGCCCTCCTTATCCTCAGGAGACCCATGCCCCTTCTCGACCCAAAGGACTACAGATGAAAATATCCCCTCTCCACCGCTGTCAAAGAGATCAGTGAGCATTAACGAGAGCAGGTCAGATCAGACAAAGGCAAAATGCATTCTTGGAACCCAGAGAAGACTGGTGATAGCACCAAATCCCTCTTACTGGCCTTTTCAGTCCCACAGAAGGTGCTGTTGGACAGGAAGGCAGCATGTTAACACAGAGATGTTCTTCAACATCAGTGTTTGCATATTGTCATTTGTATTCTCTATGATGGAACAACATTCTTCCCCTTCTAATCTTCTTCTATGGAGACAAAATGGGCAGTTCACTCTTGAAAAAAGTTGCTCTGCCTGAATGAGACTGGAGCAGCACTGCCTGGTGCTCTGTAAAGGTGTCCTCTCTGATAGACGCAGAAGCAGAAAATTTCTCGTCCATTTTCCTGCCCGGTCATGCATGAGTCTGCTTGGCCCATTTGCTAATGTACTAGTCTTGCTGTAGGACTGGTGAGATCTGTGACAAACTGGCCAACTTACAGAGGAGGCTGAGGAGTTCTGACTGACCTCCGTGTGTGGACGTCCCTCACATGAATATTCCTGAGGAGAGCTATCAGGACTGTGATACCAGCATCAGGGCTGGATCAGCACATGAACAGGGCACACCGAGGTAGTAGGAGAAGGATAGGATGGACTGAAGCCAGAGCACAACCAGTCCAGGCTTAACGCAGCCAAGGTGCTCCACCAGTCCGTTAGTGGACATGGGAATTGTAGGCAGCAGGCCACTGTGGGGTGACCTGCCCACAAGGAAAGCTCCTCTGAGTCACCGTATAGTGAAGGTTCATTTTACACCCCACAGGCGGGCTTTCACAGGTATCAGATCAGTTCCTCCCTCTGCACAGTCCTAGCTATCCTTGGGGTAAGAGACCAAATTCTACTCTGGATTATGCCAGAGCAGATCCAGAGGATGCATTCGGCTACACACCAGGCAAGTGACCTCAGTACTTTCTGTGCCCATTCCATTTTCTCTTCCCTTTTCCCCTTCCCATCACAGGGCCTTGCTGTCAACATGTATTCTAAGGTGAAGGCAATAAAGTGCCAGAGGAGCAAGCAAAGCACTTGCAGCAGGGTGATAACCAGCCAAGCCTGGGCTCATGATGCTGTGCGCTGAACCCTGCTGCAGCTCAGCCCCTAGATGAATCACAGGAGGGCAACGGAAGGAGACAACCAGGCAAATGCCTGGATAACACAGTTAAATGTTAATGTCTTATAAGGAGGGGCCCTGGTGCCAGCTTCCATCAAGAGTTTGGTGATCCCTCTTTGACAAAAGTGCTACAAACACGTCACTGCCCTTTTAGTCAGATGCAGAGAGCCAGGAAATGCTGTCCTGAGCAATTGGGAAGGAGGGGGAGGCTGACAGGGGTCACTGGGCTGGGAAAGAGGAGGATAATGAGTCACCGTGGCAGGGCTCTGATGGCACCCATCTAAGCATGCCACATGCTGTCAACTTTATAGCTTGGTTTTCTCATAGCATCCTGTAGAGATGGAGCAGGAGTATCCTCAGAGGAACAGTATGCCCTAACCCTCTTATTTTAGTAAGAAAATAGGTCTCTGCTGGTACAACAGAAATATCTCAGTAAACTAGGAAAAAAAAATCCTGTTGGAGATTAGAAACACACCCCAAGCTGCTTCCTTCTTCGTACTTCCTTCCATCCTGCATGGAGGATTTGTCATACAAATGAACACTCAATCACTTCAAAAATGGCCACAAAGCCATTTCCTGTCCCCCAAATATTTTCTGCTGCTCTCAAGAGTTCCTCCCTTCTTGTAGACTTAATTTTATCTTTGAAGGCTTTTTTTAAACTGCATCATCCCAACAGTAAATTTTAAAATTTCTGTAAACATTCAGACATTGACTTTGATGCTAGCCAGAATCCTGAAGAGATCCAAGATGTAAAGAAGAGATTTTTGCCGGATGGCTCTCTAACTACTTCTGTCCACTGCAATAAATGTGGATTGAATGCAGCTGCAAACTAGATGGAGTGAAGCTGTCCTCCTCTAGGCTCTGCAGCACTGTGAAACGCAGTTGCATTGAGTGTCATTGTTTTGGGGGATGGAACATCCCCTTGCTCTGTTTACTGAGCAGCATTAGGATGAGACGCAAAGACACAAGTTGCAAGTAGATACTTGGAAATCATGTTTTCATGAGACTAGTCAAACCCTGAGACAGGGCCCAGAGAGGCTCTAGAATCTCTTTTCTTTATGATTTTCAAAACTCAGCTTGACAAGGCACCCAGCAAACTGATCCAAACTGGTTCTGCTTTTAGCACAGGGTTGGACCAAAGACCTCCAGAAGCTCCTTCCAACCTTCATTATCCTATGATTTTTACCATCACAGACATGGATAAGGACACCACTGTGCTAGTGGTGTCAAGACCATCCAGAAGTCCCATAAAACAAGTCTTGAGCTCAACAGGAAAAAATAAAAGTTCGAAGATCAAAGACAAGATTAATTATCCACATACATGCAGACTTGTAACAAGCTAACAAATGAAAAAAAAAAAAAAAAAANAACTGTGAAAAAAAAAAAAAAAAAAAAAAAAAAAAAAAAAAAAAAAATCTTATGCTTTTTCAGAGAAGAGATGAGTCTGAAATTGCCCTGACCTCCTCTTACTGTCTTGTTACACAGCAAAGTACACACCTCGACCCTTTGAAATGAGAAGCAGTTTTTTACTTCCTCCAGAAGGGGAAATGCTTACATGTTGCTGATGAAGTTGTGCTATGATTTCATTCTCTAATAAGATTCAGATCAAACGTGGTTTTAATCAACATCAACAACAGAAAAATGTCAACAACGTAATAGCATCAGGCTTCCTTTTCTGTGATAGAGTGATCCTTAAGAGCTGTTTCCTTACAATACCTGTTGCCAGAGCCATGCATGTCTTAAACTGGTCTGCAGATGAATAAAAGACTGCAAACGCTAAATGTGCCTTTTTCCTAGCTTTAGTACCAAGAATAATCTTAACCTCAAAGATATCATGACAAGTGCCAGACAGTCCTTCACTTCTATTTCTTCCAGACATATCCAGGCTAACGGCCTGTAACATTCTGCACCACACGTGGAAAAATGCAGTAAAAGATCAAAATGTATTACTTCATACTCAGGAACATTCCCATTTTTCAGTGGGGCCAAATTTCAAGCCCCAGCAAAACACACAACAGATTCTATTTCCGCTTTTTCCCACTGCTCCCAATACTGAAAAATGGTCATTTCTTGATATGGAACCTAGCAAAAAGCTCATCAGAAGAGATGAGGAGTTTGGAGGATCAATTATCTACATACATTTTCACCAGGGCACCCACACATCAGCCAAATCCTTTTGCACTAGAGGGAGGTCTGGCCTGCACCAATGATTTGAACACCCTCAAGTCCCTGGCTTAGAACTGATCCACTTTCTTCTGCTTCCTCTAACACCTCACAGAATCCATTTTGTTTAAACCTGGTGCTTCAATCCACTCAAGGAGAAAAATGAAAATAAAAAGATAGTGCAGTAAATACATTGTGGTCCTGCAGCTTTCTGATGCCTCAGCCACCTGCAATCTTTCTTACATGTGGTAAGACAGGTGCTGGGGCTGTGCTTCCTGTCAGATTAATTTCAGATTTAATACAAATTATGTAAAGAAAAGAAAGAGCACACAGAGGAAATGTTATAAGCCGGACCCAAGGGAGAAGATGACTTTCTTCCTCAGCTTAAGCTGTGGAGGAGCTTTCTGTGCATGTCAGCCTGGTTTCAGCCACGCTCCCTCTCAGTCAGGCCAGTAAGGTTTTACATCCTCATGCAACTTACCTGTCATATTTTTAGGACTTGGATTTCCCTGCTTCTCCAAATCACTCTTTTGTCCCATAGGTTACTACTGCCATATTATTGTATTAGGTAACAATACTTGGTTCTTAAACAGCATATTTTGAGACCCATCATCTCTCTGTTTCTGTATTTCACAGCGACAAAGGAGTCATGTGAATGAGTAGCAGATACAATTTCTTTTGCACTCAGTACTTCTCTCACAAGTATTTTTCTCCAGAGGCAAAGCAAAGGTTTAGTGATCAATCTAAGGAACACTGAGCTAAACAAACTGGCGTACATAAATGGCACCAAGATCACAGGCTGTGGAGACCTTCAGATTCACAGCAACAGAATGATGCTGCATTGCCTAAGTGTAAACTGCTTCTTTTATTCCCAGCCAGAAAAGAGAACTATTTCCTCCCTCCTCCTTCTCTTGGGAGAATGAAAACAGACCAGAACCTCAAACCAATCCTTGCACTGGCTGGAACTCAAAAGGTAGACTTGGGAGGGGTTGGAGGAAAATATAAAGGCTGGTAGCTGGAGACACAGAGCAGCACTGAACTGGAGTGACTCAAGGGGAGGAAGAATCAGAGACATCACAACATGAAGATGAACACAAAACTTCTTTTTTGCCCTGGATTCCTCCTGCTGCTTATTGTCAGTCAGAACCAGGCAAGGGCCAAGCCCATTTCCAGCTTGCAGGTAAGTGACTGGCTGCTCAATAGAATTGAGAGAAACTGATGTTCTTTAGGATTTAGACACTTCAGATTACCGACATTTCTCCAACCCCAGCAAAAGCAGTAGGAGACATTCAGAAAGATCATGATCGCAGAAATCCTGAAGTTGGGCATACAGAGTTATTAAATGGGAGGAAACTGAAGTAGATTTAAATTTCTGATCAATTTTG
>VXAV01007586.1:47779-77593 GCA_013399715.1 Alectura lathami
AAAGTAACAGGGAAAAAATGTAGAATGCTCTTTTAATAACATAGGCAGAGTTGAGCTACACTAGGAAAAAGCAGTATTTGAGCTTGACTGCACAACCTTGAGAACGTCCTTTCTGGTATAATTTTGGTAGGCTGATCATGTGAACAGCGTGTTCACATGTTTGTACACAAACACTGTGTTAAGGCATGAAAAATATTTTATTGTTCTATTATTATTTAGAAACAGAACCTTGGAGATCCTTTCAAGATCTATGTTCACATGAAAAGTAAACAAATTTTTGCTAGACTGATGTACGCAACTTCCTCATATAATCATTCTTGTTTCAATTTCAAACAACAAGGAATGTTAGGAAAATGCAGCATAAAAATATGCTTTGTGATTTAGAATTCTCCTGCAGCTGTGTAAAAAGTAGATTTTAGGTGCAGTATATATATAAAGACAATGCTGGACATTGCAGCAAATCTGCATTTTGTAATTTCTTATTTAAATGTAGGAGGTTTCAGTTAATCTTGAAAATTTCAGCTCTCAAAGAAACAAATCCTTTTTTTTTTTTTTTTTTTTTTTTTTTTTTTTNNNNTTTTTTTTTTTTTTTTTTTTTAGTTTGTTTTAGCATACTAACTAAGCATTTCACTCAAACCCCTCCTAAACATACATATACACAAAATTTGCTCATTTTTGCCTGGGCCAGATTCTGTTTCCCGTGCTGAATAACCCTGAAAGTCACCTCTCTAAAGCTCTCACCGAGCAAGTTGCTTTCTAGAAACTAGTACAAGAAAATTATTCCAGAATCTGATCACCTCTTCTTTAAATTTTATTAATGCCTTACCACCGATGTTTAAAGAAATCCAATTGATTTTAATGTTAACAAGGACTAGAGTTTTTCCACGGTGCCGCAGCCAGTTGCCTGGGGTCTGGAGGCACTCGGTGTCCCTGCAGCAGCAGTCGGTCTAGAAGCTAGCAGCTGTAACGGGCTGCAGATGGGTGCCTCTGTAGTTGGCAACATACAAATACAAAGTCTCAACAGTGATCTCACCTCTGCCGCAATGGGGAAAGAGATGTGGCCCAAACCTGAGATTTTCAGCACACTCCGTGGTATGCGGTGGCCGTGCGTATTCCATATATAGAAGGAAAATGCGCGTGGTACTTTAGGTATCCTAAAAGTAGATTTATCTTCAACCTTTGCTCTCCACCAGATACTCATCTGAAAAGCTTTCTGCTTTCATTATAAAAGGTAATTTCTCTACAGAAATCTCTTAATTGAGCAGTTTAGAGCAGTGTCAGAGTTGTTTCCCATCTCCATAAATCTGACCATAGGGATCTCTTGAAAGAAAATTGCTAAGAATTTCCAACTGGACTATGTAATCACAGCGCCTGGTATCAAGAGGAGGGGGAGTGACATGAAATCACTGACTTGTGACATACATTCCTCAGCAACAGCAGCTGCTGCCTAATGACAGCTAATAAAGGGAATCTTCCCTTGACAGAGCTGCATGCCTGCAATGGGACTGGAATGCGCCCCAGATAAATCCCCTGATAACCCAGGAAGCAGAGATCACACCCAAAGAGTATAAAAGACAAGCTTCGGAAGAGAGAGGATAGGACAAGGAGGAGAGAGACCTGAAGAGTCATCTCAGAAGAAACAGCTTGAACTTTCCATAGTCCCAACGAATCCGGCACCATGGACACTAAAGGCTCATTTTCTTGTGGTTTCCTCTTGCTGCTTCTCATCCAGCTCCAGCCCAGCAGAGCCAACCCTATATACAGCCTCAGCCCTGCCAAAGAACTGGCCAGCATGGAGGTGAGGACTCTTTGCTTTTGGAGGGTTAAGCTTTCAGGGGGTGTAGAAGAGTGTGCGGTAGAGTTTTTGTCTTTCTTTTGTACAATCAGAGAGCCATGTTAGCAGTTGCTGGGGACAAAGCCTCTGTTCTTCACAGGCGTTCATAGAAGCTGTGTAGAGCAATACCCTGCAGTGCTTGGATCACCCAGGCTCCTGGGTGGCAATTGGAAACAGAACTCTGGTGTAGTGAGATGCCTGCTTTGAGATTTTGGTCTTATTCTCTTAAATGACCACCTTCCTTCAGGCTTCTTAATGCATTAGAACAATGTCCCAGAGAGAGAACAAAGCAAAGCATCACAGTAACCCTATAAGAATAAATAGAAAACTTTCAGCTGGGCTCCTTCTGTTTATCCCACTGAGTGGCAGGTACAGTGAACCATACAGAGAGCCATACTGCTGTAGCTTTGAGGATTTAGGAGAACAGAGCTGCACGCGGATGGAAGGCAAGGAGGTAAATCAGAGCACCCAAGGTCAGACTTTTAGAAGATGTATTGCTTGCGCAAATCGAGAGGAACAGTATGATCGTGTAACTGTGACTCATCCAGAAAAGACTCTGGAGCTATGAAATTACCACATGCTTAGTTTAATGAGTGATACTTAGAGAACGTCTATTATTATAATAGCTTGGGGAAATCTACAAACTTAGATTCAGTCTTGAAAGACCAAATCTGACAACTTAAGTCTTTCTTTGGACTGGTACCAGTGGCCAGCTTATTGCAGCATCAGACCCTGAGAACAACCTCCCTAAGATGATTAGGACAGTGTCAGCCAAAGCTAAAACTGCCTCATGCCTCCAGGCTCCTCTGTCTCCAGCAGCTAGCTGAGAAGAGTGCCTTCCAAACGCACTCACCCTCGAGCAAGCCATAAGGCTCACTCCTCTCTAGCCTACTTCTAGAGAGGGACAGTTAGATTCCTTTAAGTGGTTGAGCTGTCCTTGTTTCCTGATCCCTGTTATTCAAAGCTTTAAAAATTATAAACAACGGTACCCAGAAGGAAGTCAGGTACCAGACAGATTTTTCATATAGGTATGTTTAAGGAGATGCATATTACTTCAAGGAGCAGCAATTCAGTAACTCCTGGGGCAAAGATTATCAGAAAACACCAAAAGCTTCTCACAGTGATGTCCACTGCAATAGCCAGGGATGACAAGCAAGCAGATGACCTTAGTCAAAAAGAAAGAAAAGAAAACCAACAGATGACGAGCAGCATTGCAGGAAACTTCTGGGAACATAGGAGTCACTATGAATTCAGAAGTACTTGGAAATTGAGTACCATTGCTGGGTTGAGCAGTATCTCCTGGTGCAACACAGACCTTGCATTGTTTCTCTGCCAAGAGCTCTTCTAACCTTGCCAGTAAGGCACACTTCTGTGCCAGACAGCTTCAAACAGCACTCAGCCAGAGCTGCCTATAGGTGGAATTAATGTGGACAGGGATTTATTGAAAAGGACAGAGCTCAGGAACCACCAGCAACTCTGGAATCCAGCCTGAGGGTCTCCTTAGAGGTGGCTATGGAACCATAGGTGAATTCAGAATCAGACGAGTGGAAGAGCTAATAAATGACCATGAAACTAGGAGTCTCATGAAATTAATTCTTCTCTTGTAGGCTCTTCTAGAGAGACTGGAGGATAAGTTTGCACTGATTGAAGCCCTGGAATCCAATCCTGACCTGCAAGAGCCCAAAACCCAGGAGGAGATCCCACCAGAATTCATAGACATAGACAGTGATGACCAGAAGGCTGAGTCCAAGCTAGCATCCAACACCCCTCTATCCTACAGGGACCCCTTCCTCAAGAGACTGAGGGGGGTGCAGATGCCCAGGATGATGAGAGATTCTGGTTGCTTTGGCAGGAGGATTGACAGAATTGGCTCCCTGAGCGGAATGGGTTGCAACGGTGAGTCCAGCCTAAGCCATTCTGCTGAACAGAACAGACTGTACCTGCCTTTCGTAACAAGGGAGGAGCAGGCTTTCATTTAAATCTTTAATAATAAGAAACAGTTAAACACTGTGAGAAAGGAGTTCACTTTAGTCTATATTTAAGCTAATATTGATTTTTTGAAAGAAATTTCTGTGTCTATTGATTTGATGGATTAAAGCACTGCTGACAATGGTGGCATATACGGGGAGTAATACATTCCAGTAACATTTATTGCATGTTTGGTTTGCAGGTTCCAGGAAGAATTAGGACAACTTCCCCTCCCGTGCTCTGAAGAGTGCTTTACAGAACCCGTTCCTCCCCAGATGAAAGCCGGATGCTTTGTAAACTCGTCAGCAGAAAGTTATTCCTATTTGTATTTATTTATTTATTTATTTATTGGATTTTCTTTTTTTTTTTTTAATAACATTTCTTACTCTAGCACCAAGAGACCATCTTTAAATAAATCTAACACATTAGATATCTATGCTGGACCTCTCTCCTGTCTGTTGCATTAAAATCAATCGTATTTTCCTAAAGTCAAAAGCCTATGTTTTATTGGTACTCTGGTACCCACAAGGCTGGATCTTACTTGCACAAGACTGAGAAAGTATGAAGCTGGGAGAAATGAGAATGAGTTTTTCACCAGAGTTTTCCTCTCTACACTTAGAAATTATAACAGGTTAGCAGGAAAAAAGCTTGTTCAAGACTGGAAGACCAACATGAGCCCTCCTGTACACATAGTTTCAGTAACAAGAAAGTCCTGTGGCTGGTATAGATTATTCTGTCAATGCAACTCCACTCCACTGCCACAAATCCCTCACCTAAGCAAAATTTACAAGAAAATAAATTAGAAAGATCGCAAAACTCTGTAAGTTACAAGATAACTAGAGGGAGGAAAGGGAATTCATTGTATATGGTTTCTAGCACTGACCAAATAAAGGCTACAAGCATCAACAGAAAGATACACCACTGGCTGTGTCGTCTCACTCTGCATGTGGTTGAGCTGCTGATCCCCAGTGCATCTTGATGGACCCTCAGAGGGCTTGAATCCTATCACAGTACTTCCACACATGAGGGCAGGCGGGATCACGTCAGTCACGCAGCGGCTGGTGCATAACATGTATTGCTTTCTGGGGAATGGCCTCTCCTGCAGTTGTTCTAGACATGACTCGCAGGAACACTGCTCACTTAAACCTCTGTAGCTGGATTTCACACCTATGATCTGAACTTGGCCAAAACCACACTTACCTGGCACCTCCCCCCCATCCCCAATAGGTTTGTATTGCCAAAACCATTCAATTAGCATCCCAAGGATCCTCTAGTCAGCCACAGCAACAGCACTGAACCAGGCTCTACACAACTGCCCTGTGATTCCACACAGCACTAGGAACTGGGTTCGTCTGAAGATCTAATTAGGGCCTCGTTTCCAGCATCCATTACTCAAGAACTCGGGAAAGCTCACTGGGAGCCTAAGAACCAGGATGAACTCAGCTGGTGAAGGTGCACATACACCCACCAAGGAGGTCTGCAGGAAGAGGAATGATACTTGAGACGGGCTACAGAAAGGCAGAGGTGCAGTGCTGTGCCCGTTGTTGACAGTGGCTCTTAGAAACCGCAGCTGCAGTGAAACCATAAGTTGGAGTGCTAAACGGCACTGCTTTTGTCTGTTCACAGCTACGGCTGCTGCATCACTGTGAGAGGGCTTATGCCACACATCAAATTTCTGACAAGCTGCCCTCGCAGCCACTCCCCGTACTGCTACCAAGGCCTCCCAGAGGCACCTGATGCTGCCTGCCACACTGGCCCTTGTGATTCTTTCCCTAGCGAGAAGAGCAGAAACCTGCTCTGAGACAACCTCTATGCTCCACTCCAACAGGAAGCAACACCCAGCATGACACAGATCATGTCAGAACCTCTTCTAGCCAGCCACCAGCCAAAGCTAAAATAACCTGTGCAATAGAGCCCAATAAGGTTTCTCTAGCAGAAGAACTGATTTCCAGGTCAAGACTTCCAGCAGCAACCATGAAACAGCACTGCAGTGAAAAGCTGCAGAGACTTTGCATTTACTCAGAGATGGTTTTACAAATCAAGAGGCCTCCAGCTGGTGTAAGTCACCTTTTGGGGAGCCACAGTGGGGACAATACAGCTTTGTCTCTTCAAACTGGTTTCCAAACACATCCCTGCAGCCTGCTTTCTGCTGCAGCAAGATGGGAACACAGGCGGATTCCTCCACACTAGCACTGGGCAACAGCCTGACTTCCCATACTCTGCTATAAAGGAAGGAAAACCAGTCCTGATACTCTAACACCAACAGCCCTTGCTGGAGCTGAATTTTACCCAGTCAAGAAATACTTGTATGGACACATCAAGGCTCTGCAAATTATCCCTCCCTGTCAGCCCTCCAGGGCACAAAACACTAATGAGTTCAGTGGAATGTGCTAAAAATGGCAAGAAGAGTTGGCACTGCCTTATCCAAAGCCAGGTGGGTCCAGTATGAGCAGCAAGCCAGTTCCCGGTGGAACAAGTCTGTATTGGCTTGCAGACAGCATGTTAATAGACCCTGCGGTCTGGGAGAACCTAATTGAGAGTAGGCAATCTAGGAAAAAAGCATCTCTGTGGCTAGATTTTTAATGCTACTCCCATAAACACACTGAGCTGTAAATCTCCCCCAGGGAAATCTCACAGCCAGCTCAGAATAGGATTGCATGCAGAAAGGAGTACTTGGAAAAGCTGAATGACGGGAGTTCAGCACTGATTAGCTCTATGGGCAAAGAGCATCACCCCCAAGGACAAGCAAAGCTACCACTGGTGCTGTGAGAGCTGGATCAGAGAGGGCAAGGAACAGATTAGGGGACAGTCAATCCCAAACAAGCACAAGACAAAAGCAGCCCACTCTTTACAGAGAAAGCAAGGACACCTGAAAGCTAACCTCCTCTCTGGAGCTGCACTGGTTGCTTTCTAATGAGGGTGCAGAAAGGCTATGGCCAGGAGGGTGCATACAGAAGACCCAAAAGGCACTACTGGGAATTTGTCTCAGTGAGGTGAAGAATTTCAGCCAGTATGTACAGGAATGAAAGACCCTGGAATGAGCTAGCATGTGAATTCATTTATCAGCTGTCTCACAGAACAGCCACATGCACCGTGACCCAGCAGTATCAGCGGCAAGTGCCACAGCTCTGGTCTGCACTAGACTGTAAAAGGAGGAACTGTACTGGAGAAGAAATAAGCAGTACCAGACTGTTGTGAGAGTATGAATCAGAGAGTAATGTATTCCTACCAAGTCTTCACACCTATCAGAAATGCACACAAGCCTTCCAGAGAAACTTCCCCTGAGGGAAGACAAAGTTTACAATATGTGCCAATAACAGTGTAGGAAAAAGGTCGATGGCTGCACAACCAAAAAAGCGCTTCAGTTCTGCTTTAGCAACTGTGCTGTGAGTCAGACCTGAGACAGGGAATCAATGTAGCTTGTAATTGTAAACAATTCAGAAACAGGATGCCTTTGGGACTAAGCTATTTCTGCAAAGCTGGAGCTGATGCCAAATTCAGATAATGGCAATTACAGGTAGCTATTGAGCACTGAGCACAGAATAGTTCTGAAATCCTGCCCTCCTCCATAGTGTTGGGCATCCAGAGTGCTTTTCAACAGCCCACAACACAGCACCTAGGATGTACCCAAGTGCCATCATGCTTATTGTGCAAAGGAAGAAATATCCCATTGAGATCAGAGAGATCGGAGGAGGACCAGCCAGGCTCCAATGACATTTGCCACCTCCTGCAATGCCAGGCTTCATACTCACTTTCCAATAGGTTCTGGCAATAACTCTGACTGGTGATGCATAATTCAGCAGCTTTCTTACCTATGCTTCAAACACATTGCGGGGCTTCATTTGGAAAATCAGTCCAGTTGATCCAGTTGATCCTGTTTTTTTTTTTTTTTTTTCGCTTTGCAAATTAGATCTGAGAGTTTCTTTCTCACTCTCAGACTATCCCTTTCCCAGTTCCCACTAGACAAAATGTTTCACTGAAATCCCAGCTTGGAAATAAGAATGCCAAGAGGAGCTGTCACCATCACTTTGTTTTTCTAAGAAATCTTGTGAAGTGTGGGATGCACATCCTCAGCTGCTGCAGGGAAGACCATAGCTTTGTCAATTTGCATAACAATCTGGCTGTATCCAGCTTGCTTGATTCACATTCACTGAAGCTTGGCCCCCAAAGGCCTTTCCTGATTGACGCCTGCTGTTGAGCGTGCTCCAAGTCATCCCATGCAGCAGCTCCCTGCAGATGACAGTACAATGGCACCCTGCCCAAAGACAGAGGCAACCAACAGTGTGGTTGCAGGAAGCAACAGGAAGCTTGTTGACAATTCTGCTGTGATGAGAGCAGCCCTTTCCTGGGTCTCTCGCCGGCCTTCCCAGATGTGCAGCTCCCATTAAACAGCTGTCAACCAGTCATTCAACATTTGTCTGATAATTTCCCCAGTGAAGGTGCAAGAATGCAGAGGCATTGCTGCGTGAGAAAGGACAGGGAATCTTTTCTGGCACTTCTCCCACACCTTTCAAGTGTGAAGCTG
The DNA here is from genome assembly GCA_013399715.1 of Alectura lathami. Taxonomy (NCBI): domain Eukaryota; kingdom Metazoa; phylum Chordata; class Aves; order Galliformes; family Megapodiidae; genus Alectura; species Alectura lathami. The sequence goes on from VXAV01007586.1 coordinate 56,107, forward strand.
AGTAAAGAGTCTGCCTTGCAGCAGGTGGCCCTGTACTGTCATTCCCAGTTGAACCACTGCCCGCTCCAGTGACAGCTGCCAAGGACAAATAACTTTAAAAGGGAATCTTCTGCTGCAATCTCCAATCCTTCACCAGAGTAAATGAAAGAATGCAACGGGCTTCATTCTGCAAGCCTTATTCCAGCCATCATTGCAATCAGAAAGAGGTGGGGTCTCAAGATCACAGTTTCACAGTAAGGAGAAGTTAGAAGGAAAGAAGGAAAGAAGGAAAGAAGGAAACGAGAGAAACATTAGGGCAAGAAGAAATTTTGAGTTCACAGAATGGGCTCTTGCACCTCATTGCTGGCAGTCAGAAACTGCTGCTTTGATCCTCTTTACTGATCACTTGTAATAAGAACCTGAGTCCTCTCTTCCTGTCGTCCTGTCTGAATAAAATGAAAGCACCTCGTACAAGTGGTGTTCCTAGTTTGAAGAGTCATAAGCATACCCGTTGCCCTCTCAACAGTACAACTCACCCTTTATGAAACAGAGGTGATATCGTGCATGTATTTTGTTTTCCTGGCAGCATATTCTACCACTGAGTGATGTACTTTCACAAAGAAAGAAAGGTTAAAAAAAAAAAAAGCTTACAGTTGTAATCAGAGTTTGGGGTCTTTTATGCGCAAGGGAGAGGATTTTGCCAGACCTTCCCCTGCTTCTCTTATCTCCAGATTGCTTTCTTGGAGAACCAGCAGAACCCTGCATATCAGAGTTTGGAGGAGGGGAATTAAAAAATAAAAAAATAAAAAAATAAGGTACTGAGAAAGCAGCTAGGTCAAGGCTGGCTATATTGAGAATTGGGCAGAAGCAAGAGGAAGAGATTCAGTGTGCGAAGTTGGGCATCCCACAGAGATATTCTCTAGAATAAGCAGCAAGGATCTGCTGGGTGAGTCAGCAAGGCTCTCAGTGCTGTCTTGGCTTCTCTGCCAGAGCTGTGAGTTCCTCAGCACAGTATTATTTCCTACATTCACCTACACAGACTGGTTCTGGTCTCCTAGTCCTAGATGCTCAAACGTCAATAAATCGTGTGATAAACCGTACCACGACCCCCCACGATGACTCATGCTTTTGTTTCTGCAGCTTTGAAACAGCCTGGAGAAAAGGACACCTTGATTACTTTAGAACAGTGACCTCTAAACCTCATTGAAACTGATGCTCCTCACACTTCCTAGGTGGTGAAGGGGGGGAAGCTGCACTGCCGCCTCATTCCAGCCGTGAAAGAACATCTCACACGCTGCAGTTCGAAAGCTACGGCGGGCGCCAGAGGGGCTGAGCGCTCCGCAGTGCCGCTGCTCAGCATTTCAGCACCCTGGACAAGAAGACACCTCCGCCCCCAGCAGCGGCACGGGGGGAGCCCGCGGCAGCCGGCNCCTGCATGCGCGCGAGCTGAAGTCGGCAGCTTGTACGCTGCCAGCGAAGGAAAAAAGTAACACCTCCCTGAACAACGCTGACTTCTGTTAAATCAACAGTTTACAGGTACTGTAGCACGTGGTTGAATTTATGAGGCTATAAACCTCGGCAGAAAGGGATTTTAATCTAAGCATGAAGTTGGTTGCTTTAAGCATAAATTTATTACATGGCCTTTCTAATAACCACCTCTATCACCCATGACAAAATGCAAGGCACCTACAAATGGTTGGTTTCGCTCCATTCTTTGAACAAGAAACTTTACTGCTTTTATTCTCTGCAGTAGGAACCACCTTGCACATAACCTTGGCACCTAAAGCAGACCTAAAGCTGACAAAGGCTCTAACCTTGTGCCTGGCTCTAACCACCCGCATCAGCTGACTGCATCAGAAGGCTCGACAGCAAGTAAGTTGACATTACACCAGTCAAGCTGTTTCTGCAAACATGGCCAGACACCTCGTCAGTGTGTGGTTTGGAGGAGAAAGCAGACAAAAGACGCATAGTCTGTTGGTAACAGTCCTTTAGCTACTGTTATGCTAAAGCTGTAGCTCAAGTGCCTCAGTTTTCAGATGATTAACATCTCTCACTTCCCCCTCCTTTACTGCATTTATGACCAAGGATGGAAGCAGAGTTTCCTCACCCACTCTTCTGCTCACTCTCTCCAACCCTGATTCCTTGCTAGGAGCACAGCTTAATTAAGAGGACTGTGTCACTTCTTACTTAGCTCCAACAGCAGGTGTTCTGCTATCTCTGCCCAACAGATGCTTTATCCATTTCAGACCCTCCCTCCCTGTCACTGCACACACACCAAACAAGCCGGACGAGCTGCTGGCTGACTTTGTGTACGAGTTACTACACGCATCCTGTACAACTAGCTCCCTGATAAAGAAAAACAAGCACAGAAAGGCAGTGAGCCTTTAGGTCAAATACTTCTACAGTGCTCAGGGACTGTATTTACTCACACTTTTAGCCTATAAGCAAGCAACAAAAGATCAAAACTTGTCACAAGTTCTTTTCTATATAGTCACAAACTAAATAACGGCTAAAGATGAAATAAAGATTTTTCCCATTTGGAGAAACCATCTGTAAAACAAGAGGTGCAACACTGCACTCTAAATGTCCTTCATTAATTTACTTGGAGAAGGGTGGAAAGCAAGAGTTCCCAAGTAAAAAAAGCAGTCGTCACCTTTAGCACATTGTGCACAATTCAGCTCCTTATCAAACATTTGTTAATTCCTTCCTTTTAAACAGTTTCTGTGAGAGAACATGGAGCTAGAGCAGTTGCTACATGAAGGTTTGTAAGAACTCCTGTTTCTGTTTGGCCTCAGGGCATCTTCTGTGTAAACTGTTAGATCCAGACAGCTCATAAACAGAAACTACTCAGCTCCCTGAAATCATATTCTTGGATATTGCCATGTTCTACCAGTTTTATTACAGCAAAGGGCAAAAATAAGACAACACTAGAAACATCAAAAGGACTTGAAGTGCTGAAGGAGACACACAAACATTTTACTCTCAGACATGTTATGGTTACACGAATACTTCCCAAGTGCCATAGTTCAAATAAAAATGAATTCATACAAATTTTAAAAAAAATACAGTTTATATACAATGTGGAATTAGCTTACATCATTTCATAACAAAAACAGTGCAAAAAAACAAATGGAAAGGTAAGTTACTACCATTGGAACGGCTCACAGTTAACAATTCAAATTAACACTGCACAGGAAACCACGAGGCAGGAGAGAGTGCCCCATACTACCCCTAACTTCTGCCATCAGTGCTAATCCAGTTCTTGGTTACTCTTCCGTTAGTGTTGCTCTGAGTAAAAGGTTATAGGCACCTATGCTAAATGTGAATTTCTTGGTAAACCACTAAGCAGCCAGAACAAAAGCAGTTAGCATGTAGTTAGAAAGGAATTCAGTGACTGGCAAAGTGTGAGAACAAGGTGGACTCAACACTAGCCCTTCCCAGCAGCCTCTAGTCAGGTGAAATGCCGCATCCCCCAGTGTCACCAAACTTGTAATTTCCTTTCTGCAAGCTACAGAACCGCTGATCGCACACTCAGATTTCCCTTTAAAGAAGCTGACAGGGTCACCTGCTGTCACCAGTAAAAATTACTTCACTGACTGAGTGAAATGGGCATGTTGTCCAGTGGAAGGGTTTGAATAAGAGACGAATAGATGCACAGGCAGAGCAGACAGTGCTGACAGCTGATTGAAGGTGGCTCTCTCACAGTGAAGCAGAACCTCTGCTCAAACAAACTTTGGCAAGATTTTTCAGCCTGTCTTGCCTGGATCACCTAACTCCAGGCCTCAAGGGGAGGACAAGGCATCCTGCAGCAAAATACACTGCTGCCGCTTGTGTACAGAAATAAAACAGGACATGACTGGCTCCAGGCAACTATCTAAGGACCTCAGATGCAGGTGCAGGGAGTGAAGGAACCTTCCACACAATCACTCAACATGAGCAAGAGGAAAAGGATTTGCCATGGAGAGACATAGGGCACTCCTTGAGAGGTTCCCTGACTGTATGGGATTGTTAATTCCACAGTAGAATGATCTGAAATCCCAAAGCAGGATTCCAGTGATTTGTAACTGCCCAAGAGCTCAAATCCTTTGAATGAAAGGTAGGTTAACAGAGGCATATTTTTAAACCCACGGTTCAGCTTCAGGGAGTGCAAAGGGGTGCTGGAAGTTTCTTGGGGTAGCTCAGTGCAAAGTCAGTGCTCAGGGAACACTGGCATTTTAGAAACCAACTACAGTCTATCCAGAGAAAACATCCTTACTGTACCTACGGGGAAATAACTTGCAGGTCAACAGCAGAAGCCAGCGCCAACTTGTACGCTCTAAGAACAATGCTACATCTGCCCCAGCGAAGGAGTCCAGGCTGAAGGCACAAGATGGGTACCGGCTGTAGGAAAACATCTCTGTTCAGCTCTCGGAAGTTAAAAAGCTTGTATGTCTTACCTGAAATGGAGATAAGATATTCAGAAGCCAGCAAAACTACTTGTAGTGGAGGAGACAAGGGCTGCTGCTCCACAAGCAACAGTTCCACAGTAACAAAGAAAACTTGTTTCTTTGATCTGTTTCCTGCTCTTTAGTGTGGGTACCCTTCCAACCAGCCCTAGAAAGTGGCCATTGTTAACAAAGAGTCCTGGGAATGAAAAATAAATATTAAAAACTTTAAGTGCTTATGAACAGCTTTGCTAAAAAGACTTTCCAGCTGAGCTGTGTTATGCTCTGCATGACAAGGACCAATTCTACCCTAAAATTTTGCCTCAGGAACAGCTTGTAAGTACAAGTTCTCTCTCATCGGCAGGACAAAAATCAAGTGCATCCCATGACTTGGCTGTCTTTCTTGCAAGCACAGCCAGAGAACACATCTGTCCTTCAATTATCTGGACTGCAAAGACTACATGAACATGCAAGGAGCTCCTGTTTCTTAAAGAGCCCTACATTAAGACCATAGCTTGTGCCCTGGACACTAAACCTCATGGCTCTAAGTGTAGCAAGCCTCAGCAGCTTGCAGAGCACTGCCCTGCAACAATCAGCTTCCACAAAGCCAAAAGAGGCTGCTCTAACAGATGGAGTATTTTGATATGCAAGGAAAGGGCACAATTTCTTCAGGCTTATTGAGGAAAATCTTCAACGTATGAGTTCCTGATTTGAGAAAATACAATTATGTCAGATTTCCTTCTGCCACATCTCTCAACTAGCTAGCTCCTTATGGCAGACAACAGGTTAACAGGAATGCTCACAGGCTGAGCAGAAGCCTTCCTGGGATACATTCACTGTGTTACTTAGTCCGGCCTCTTGGCTGAGAGAATGCTCTGTGCTTTATCAAGCCAATCAGCTCTGCAGCCCCTGGAGGCATACTGCTGGCTTCCCACCCAGGGTTATCTGAATGCAAAACTCACAAAGGCAGGTGCCTGCTGGAACAATACAGGTGCTGGCCAGGATGGTACCTGCTAAAGCAGTGAACTGGCTGCAACTGGCTTTCAAGTGCTGAATTTACCCTTACAGACATTTGGCTGTTGCAGTTGCAAACACTATCCCAAGCATTTTTAGAGCCAGACAGCCCCATTTATCAACCTGCAGCACAGTCCTGACTGCTAGTCACCAGCACCAAGTATCCCTCCTGTATGGCAGCCTCAAGTTACACCAGTTCCTCTCACAACACAGAGATAATTCAGCCAAGGCCAGAGATGGGGCATCAGTTGGAACTGCTTCCAAAAATCAACACCTCTCTGTACTCTGAGAAAGTGGGGTTCCCTGGTCTATAGCCATAGCTGGAAAGGTGTCCCAGGCTCTCACTGCTGCACCAGCACAAGGACACAGTAACCATAAATACAGGTGCACCAGGGTGGTGACAAAGTTGAGTGCCACAATGTACCTTAGGAGAATCTCTCACGGGGAGATAATAGTAGCAACAGCTAGCAGGAAAAAGAAATCTCCCTTCTCTGAGATGCTCTCTGAATGTATTAAGCATTTATAATCCAAGCAGTAATTGGAATTAAGCTGTTTGGACTCCTGATTCTCTGAAATTCTCTCAGAAGTCAGCTATTGTCAAAAATGTCACAGAAAGGACACTCTCCCACACAAGGAGTAGAAAAATCAGGAAAAAAAGGAAGCCAGGGTGGAAAAATATGGGCAGTTGGGAGCATCCACAAAGAGATGTGCATTTCCAAAGAGTTGGTTTTTATACTGCTTTTGAGAAAAGCCATCCTCCAAAGCAGCTATGTGATAACTGCAAACTCCATTATCTCTTCTCAGCCTTGGCAGCAACCCCCCTCTCACACAAGTAAGGCAACAGTTGGAGGAACAAGGGAGGACGAGAAGAGAGATGCACAGGAGGACAGGGAAAAGATGCTGCAGTTCTCTGCACAGGACATGGTGGAGCTAGACAGTTCTTTTGTCCAAGCCTCAAAAAACCCAAACCAAAACAAAATAGCAGAACGTATACTGTCAGGACAATGTCTGTTGAAAGGCTGGGGCGCAGAAAAAGGAAAAACCTGGATCCAGAGTGGTCAAACCAAGTGCCTAAGACCAGTCAACAGCTCTGGGCTCTGGCAGCTCCTCTAAATCTCTGGCTAGCAAGATGTTTTCCAGCTCCCCATGCTTGATATGCATTTGAGAAGCCAAATGGCAAGTCTTGGGCCTTGTGAGGTCCAAGCAGAATGCAAGCGCGTGTGCAGGCTTGGAAGAGGGAGGTAGCCACATCGGCAGCAGGGCAGGGTGGGCAGCGGCATCAAATGGTCTGATAGTGTTGTCTCAGTCTTGCCTGCAGGAATTCGTGGGTCAGGTTGTGCCGAGTGATTATTCCGACAATCTTAAAGAGGAAGAAAAGAGGAAAAAAAAAGATATGTCAGTATCATAGATGTGCCACTAAGAGATGTGCATGGTAGAGCTGTTCTTTCCAACCCAAAAGAACATGAGAATCTCCAAACAGTTCTTGATCAATACTGAGTTACAGGGGGTTCAAGTACACATCTCATCAAAACAAACAACCCCCTTCTTCAAGCACACATCTGCAAGCAAGACACACCGCTTTAACTACACCCAGATGGACAGCTGAGCTCCTGCCATCGTGTCCGGATACAATAATAGTTACCCCTACCTATCAAGGGAAATATTTTTCTTCTGTTATAATATGTCCATGATAGAGAGCCTCCAGATGTAACAAAATCCTTCAGAAAGTGAAAGCTATTGGAAATGACAAAGCTGTCTCTTATGCCCTCATTAGAGACATTTCTGGTAAGCCACGTGACAGGACTGCAGACAGCTCACATGAGATACATTCTAGGAAGCTATGAAGACCAAAAAGAGAAATGGCAAAATGAGCAAAGTGGTGACTGCCTACTGACTGTCACTAGCTTGGTCACAAAAAGGGCCCACTCTCCCAGCCTGGTGGGGGAAGAGTCAAACTATATTTCAGACAGTGAAACACCTCAGACATTTTACACAGTGAAAGAGTTTAGAAACTAGGCTGCTACTGCAGAAGCATCTTGTACGAAACATGGAATCAAGTCTACAGCTCTTGTTTTCAACTAACAAGTTTTTTAGGGTAGCTATTAGGAACACCTAAAAGCAAAGAAGGCACTGCTGTCTCAGTAGGACAGACCAGTTGTGGCTATTATTATCAGGGTTTTGCTCCCCTGTTTGGGCTTAAGGGAAACAGTTTCTCATTAGGCTTATAGGAAGTTAGTGACACCTACTGACTATTCGTGAGCACTGTAGATGGCAAAGAGGCAAGTACAGTGAAACGAGCACAATTCTTTTTTTCTGCTCCCAGGAGTAAGAACAGAATGCAAGTTCCTGTCCAACAGAAAAGCCTCCTGTTCTAACATACATGAAATTTTGCTCTTGCCCTTGATTAAAGCTGTCAAAGGAGAAGCCAAATTGGTGACTTCTGGACTCTCAAAAGGTGCAGAACAGTAACAGCTTCCACATGGCTGCCAACCTGAGACAGAAGACAGACTGCATGTCCTGCCCTTTGGGTGAAGGTTGGGAGCAGACTTGGACACTAGAGATGGTAATGAATTCACAGTGATCAACAGTGATCAACAGTGCTCCAAAACCTAAGACAACCATGTTCTGATCCAATTAAAATATATCTGTTTGAAGTTAAAAGGTATCTTAACACTCTCAAAGGCAAAAGCACTGCAAAAAGCACATCTGTTTCCTTGCTCAGCCAAGACTGAGATAAGGACTCACCTCTCCAACGGCATTCACAACTGGTAAATGTCTGAGTCCCATTGTCCTGAACAGGTTAAAGACTTGAGACACATGAGTGTTTGGAGAGACAGCAAAGGGTGATGGGTTCATGTACGGGGTGACATCCTGAGAAACAAAAAAAAAAAATGGTATTATTTACAAGGGCATTTTCAGTAGTTCCAGGAACCACAACCAAGCAATTGCTATAGCTCCTCCAATCCAGTGACGTCTGGACAGCGCATAGATTTCTCTACAAACACACAAAGTTATCTCACTTTCAGAAACCTAACAGTTGGTCTGAATGCTGTAACCCATTATCTTGGAAAAAAAAAAAAAAAAGTCTAACACTGCAGAAAACCTCTGAGCAGTATAACTGCACAGAGGGATGGACTTAAACCTTCTCTTGCTCCTTTTCAAAGGCTTGAGACAGTTCTAAATGTGTGTCAGGAAATACTGTTACACTGCAGTGCATCTCTTACCACTATCATGCGAGGGTTCAGCAATGTGAGGTCCAGGTCATGGATATCTGGATAGCGGGGGTAATCTTCTGACATCTCTGCGTGGGATAAACGAGGCTGACTTGCACTCTGCAATTAAAACAAATACCACTGCATCAATGTGTCACCTTCCCACACAGTACANCCCATGCCCACAGAAAAATGCCTTCTGCAAAGGCATTCCTGGTTGCTCATTCTCAGAATGCAGCAATGCAAGTCCAAACCCATACAAGATGAAAGCGCAATGGATATACTCTCCAATCTCCAAAACAGCTATACTCAATACTGGAGGGAAGCAACAACATTGCACTGTGAAAGCTGAGCCTCATACACAAATGCTCATGCTGATCCTAGTAATCAAGTTGAAAATCTCCTGGTAAAACCTTGGCACATTGGCAGTAAGAACACACAGTACATGCTACTGGTTGCCCTATTTTTATTTGAAGATCTACCCTTCTTTCTCCAGTTTTGATTGCACCTCTATGCAGACAGTGCTGAATTTTTTTTTCCCCCAAAATACAGCAGCTCTTTCCTTGGGCTTCTTAAACAGAAATTCAATTCTCTTTCTAGAGCTGCAAGAGAATTCACATTATCTGCCTTCAGCTTTTAAAACAAAGATACATTCCTTAAAAAGTAAAAATAGGTACATTCTTCTTAGCAGCCCATGAATATTGTCCCCAACTCGCTTAGCTCAGAAGGTATAGATGTCTTTGTTACAATTCCAGATCAGAAAGACTCACTGACTGGCTCTCAGAGTAACAAACACCCCTGACGAGGAGGGTGACCAGCTGTGAGCGCAAGATCAAGCCATGGAAGGTCAAAGGTCTGAAGCGTTCCTCCATGGTCCACTCTTCACTGGGAGACTGGTCAGGGTACAGGTTGGGGTAAGGAGTGTATCTGGAACAGATTGGACATAAGTTGCTGAACATAAGGAGAAACACACACCCTGGCCTTCAAAGCAACAGCTATTTCAGCCCTTTGTTACCTTCTCCAGAATATTCCAGGGATTCTTGCTAGAGACAATCAAGTCTTTTCTCCAAATAATCAGATAAGTGTCAAGTGCCATTACCATGGAAAAAGCATTACACCAGCAGCAGAACGGAGACAGTCTGAAGCTCTCAGTTTCAGATAACTTGCTACTAAAGCAATTTTCAGTACCAAATTACTCAGATTCTAATAAAAGCTGAAGTAACTGATGGAATGTCAGGTTGCAACTCCACCCTTACATGTCTCAAACACTACGTTAGAAACTGATTCACTCCATTGGGTTTTTGCCTGGAGACAACTGCAATACAAGCGCAGTGACCTGGCCCAGCTGCCAGGAAGGTGGTATCAAGTACTACAGTAAAAAGTCACTATCTCCTCTCTTGGGAGAGAGCCCAAGGTTTTTGCAGAAATCAGGCCATCCATTTCTACAGCCAAGGTATTGCCCCAGCTATTCCATCCTCTCCAGGAAATATGTCTGGGTAGGTGTTTGATGGAAATTTAAGTTAACGGGTCAGTCACCATCAAGTCATTAGCCTACAACTCAGTCACAAGTGTGGGTCCAGCACTGCCTAATGAGTCCTGACAAGTTACCTCTCCTAAAAAACACAGATACCACCACTGTGTCCTCCAACATATGAAGTAATGGGGACTGCATAGAAACACCCTGTTTCCATACTTTCATGCCTACCAAGATCTCACCTTCTTTCTAGCATCTGTTGCAGCAAATCCTCCTTTTCAGGCGGCTCCTCCGTCGTTATGTGCTCATCACACATGTTGCGCAGCTCACTCGAAGGGTAGGATTTCATGGACTGACTCCGTTTTCGCTGCTCTCCAGCTCGGGTGAGAATGCTGGATTTCTGGATACAACAATTTTCAGATATCCACTAAGCAGGTCAACAATTATCAAAGAGTGACTATAAACTATTTTTTTTTTTTAATAGCTTTCCATCACCACATAAGGTGTTCCTTAGTGCTGTCACAGTACTTGTCAGAACAGCCAGTAGGACTCTACTCTCCTTTGGCAAGAAACCTGAAGTTTAGGAAGTCAGGCACCCTTTTTGCTGGAGCACGGCTATGCCACATGATTCACTATTCATTCCAACCTGAAATTTCAAGTTTCTCAGGAGGCTGAAGCATTCTCCCCACTTCTCCTATGAAGGAGAGAGGCATTTACGTACGACTATTGGTCTCAGATGTGGGTTTGGTACTTCAGTTCTGAATCCAAAATTTTTTCCACCTCTATCCTGAACTGGTTACTTAAGGTTTTAACTTTAAGGTTTTAACTTTTGCTTTTAGAAATGCAGCCCACAGTTCTGCCTTCGTCATGATCAGGAGACTGGAATGAAACTGCATTTTTGAAAATTTTGTATTTCGGTAGTTGCTCACGTTTGATCTAGTAATAGCCTAGAGTTGATAATAGCCTAGATAACAAAGGAAAGGGTGTTCCACCTGCACAGCCAACCTCTTTACTCCTCTTCAACTCACTGAAGAAGCAACTTCTTACCTTGAATTTGATGTTGTTACTGATCAGCTGATTTCCCTTCATGAACTCCCTCTCATTGCCCCGGTTCTCAGTCACTACAGGGAAGGCATGATGAACAGTTGTGCGCAAGATGCTAACAAGGGACTGGATTCGCGTGTGGGGGTAGACATATGTCAAGTTGGGCTCCATGATGTCACTGGCTCGTAGTCTGAAGAAACACAAAAATCCAAGATTGCTACGTGCATCTCATCAGTTACAAAAGGCTGGCAATGGACAAGTAAGGAAATAAATCAGGACCAAAATGAAACCCTAAAGGATTCTGCTGCCGTTTAGCTCTGCTGGCTCCTAGTACCAGGGTGCTCACCCTCATTGCTCTATTAGTGGTAACAGCACAATTATTATTATTTCAATCATAACACTGTATCATGATTCATTATAGGAAAAAAAAAGGTTCTAAATCGTAACATATAAAGTGGTTAAACACCATTGGGAAAGGAAGACGGAGGGAAGATGAAATCCTGCAAGCAGCAAAGTCAAGCGGAACATTTTCAGAGTTCTTCCTGAGCCTAACAAATCTGTTCCTCAGATCTGCACTTGTCCACGCCTCCTCAGCAAGGGCTCTACCACCCATTTCCTGCTGCAGGCCTGTTGCACAACTTCCAGCTCCTATCACAGCTGTTGATGCAGACAGGTTCATTCAACATGAAGCATCATCCTCCATTACAGCATTCCTTTCTGAGCCTGGAACCCTAAGCCAAACTAACCCACAGCTCTACTGAAAGCAGCAGCCTTACTTATCCATTTCCACCTCTGTTTCCCACTCCAGCAGAGGCACTCCTCGCAAGTTCACATGGATGTCATAGATGCCTTTGTTGAAAAAGTCTCCTGTCCATTTGGCTACCTGCAGAGCAAACAGAAGGCCTACTGAGTAGACTCCTTGGCTCATCATGGCCCTGGGAAGAAGAGACATTTAGGGCTAGCACATGTCCAAGAAAGCCACAGCTAAGACCTTGCACTCACCATGAGAGTGATCATTATTGGGAGCCCATAGGTGATTTCATTGGTGGATTCAATTAGGATTACAGTCAGGCTAATTGTCATCCGGACCACTCCTCCCAGGAATGCTGCTGCCCCAATCAGTGCAAAGGTTCCTGAGTAGATGTGATCCAAGCCGATATAGCTAGGGCAAAACAAGGAGCCCTGAGGTTAGAGTAACCTGCCCGAGAGCTCCGCACGCACCTGCAGCGCATCTCTCACACATTCAATGCACCTTTTGAGGAGGTTGGCGACCAGGCGTCCGAAGGCAGCCCCACAAAGCAGTGATGGCACAAAAAGACCACTGGGCACAGAGATCCCGTATGTCCAGCAGGAGAGTAAGAAATAGAGAAGGAAGAACAAGGAGAGTGTGATTGGGCTGAAAGTACCTGCAACACAAGAAGAATCATGACTAAAGGGGAAAAGGCCTGTCAAACAGACAGCAGTTCTGCACCATCCACCCCTCAGCTCACAGCAGACCCATCTCACAGCAGTCTCCCAGTACAAACACACATAAAGACATTGAGTAAATGGAAAAGAAGGAAAAGCAGGCCTTTCTTCCCATGGTGGGGACTTCAACCTGCTGTACCAGCAGTCCCCCTGAGCTTGAAGATGCTCTTAGCTTTGTGGTCCTTATGACAAGTCTGTTTCAAGCAAGATGAAGCTCTGAATCCTCAGGATAGCACAAGGCACTGTCTGCTAGCTACTCACCGTCCTGGTGGAAGAGTTGCAGGATAGCTGACTCCTGAGGGTTGAAGAAGAGGGTGGCCATGTCATTGTAGGTTTCATTTGGGCAGAAAAATGTTTTGATGCTTGAATTCACATCCTCTGACATACCCTGATGAGGGACAAAAAGGATATGACGAGTTAAAACCACTCCCTGCTATGTTAGTCTTTTGTGCAAAATGGAAATAATCCTTCTGTACAGGGCTGACAGCCCACAGTTTGAGATGTTCAGAACAAACCATCAATGGCAGACACTAGGCCTGCAGCATCAGTGGGCTCCCTGATTCATAGCTTGAGCCGATTTGCCCAGCTACAACAGCACAAACTGCAGTTTTCGTTATTACCCAAAGTTTCTGTAACTGTCCGCAGGCTTTCATTAAAGTTCTCTGTAGGCGCTGCATGCCATCAAGAACTCATTACCTGCCTGTACTCTGAAGGGTGAACAGTACGAAGGAGACATACAATCTTCATGGAAGATTCCTCACCTGCACACTCAAAGTGTCATTGCCACTGTGACTGGTGGAAGACATCTCCCGGCATTCCCCCAGAACCATGGAGGCTACAAAGACTACGACGGTTGTAGTCAGTGACACCAGCATGCTCTCCAGCACTCTGCAAGTACACAGCAGAAACCATACACTGATGCCACATGCAGACCTGTAACCCAGTCTGGGCTCTGAACACGACTATGAAACAGTTGGAGGAAGAAGCAGTGACCACAGGTTAACATTTTAAGCAGGAGAGCCTGCAAGCCCAGCTGAATTATGACTTTGTTGCCAGGATTGCATTAGCTTCCCTTTTTAATTTCCTGCCCCCAAAAGGAGCTATTTTTGCTCTCAAAACACAAAGTCATATATAAAAAGCCACAGGGCAGCATTCAGTGATGAGGCTGTTCACATGGAAACGATGTCCTCTGTATCTTTATAGCAGAAAAGACTATCTTGTCTAGACAGGACTGGACAGGTTGATGCATAGTCTCTCATATCTCTTTTCTAGCTACTGAAATGCTTTCCGTGTTTTTAAACCTGGGCTTCTTACTTAGGAATTCTGTCTACAGCAGACAGTTAGTTTCCAGAATTACATGGCAGCTCTCTAAACACCACAGACAGTGTTCAGTTGTGCATTTAACTACACAATATAATAATTTTGAAACAAAGGATGGAATCAGCTGTTCTTTCCACATTTGTTTGGACAAGATACAGAAAAGTCCTGCAGGGACTGAAGATCTTGTTTGTTCAGCTACAGACATTACCATAAAGAGCCCCCTTCATAGATCCCATAAGGGGATTCCAGCTTTCGTTATACCACCATAGTAATTACAGAAGTGCAGCAAGTCTGTAACATCTAGTTTCTGGCATTCACTTTCAAGTTCTACAGATGCTTTATTTTGTGATTTCAGTATGAATAGGTCCAGCTTTTCCCCCAGCCCCTCTCACTGGGTCTTCTAGACATCTGATGCATTTGCTCTGGGACACTGACCACAGGCCAGAAACACCTGCACAATCTCAAGAGAGCACAAATACCTGATGAGCTTTGGTTTGGGATGCACGTTCCGCATACGGTATTTTGCAAGCCTCTTGTTCAGGCAGTTGAAGGTAGCACCAAGAAGGCCTCCTACAATCCCCATCAGAATGAAGAAGCCCAAGTCCACAGCTGTCCAGAGGTGGCATTTCTTATCAGACTCAGAGCACTGTGTGCAGGAAAGCATAAGAAAAGCATTAGGTGCTGCAATTTCCTACCAACGCTTCTGTCTTGACAGCAGGAGACATTCAGCAGCTATGACCACAGTGGAACAATCCTGTCTTAGGCTACCAGTGGGTTCCTGCCAAAAATCAGCTGCTCTTTACTCAAATACATGCATCTATCCACAAAACCAGCAAGAAACACTGAACACTGACAAGAGACCGGAGGGGGAAAAACAACAGCACTAAATCTTACCTTAAACTCCCCAAAGTTCAGCAGACCAGGGAGCTGGAAAGATCCCCAGCTTCCAAACTGAATCCCAGAGCGGAAAAAATTCAGGGTGAAGGTGGCAGCCATGGAACAGAAAAGCTAAGGAAGTAAAAAAAATTAAAAAAATGGAATGAAGGAAGTACCCACAAAACTTAGATTGGCACAGTTAGTCTTTCTTTGAGACTTATGGCTGGGGAAAGGAACATCAGAGCCTTTATGGTCATTAAGCTTTATGAAGACCAAGCTTTATGAAAATGGTCCTATGGAGGTTTAGTGCCCCTTCACTGCTGCAAAAGAAAGCAAGGTTAGAATGTACTACTATAACCATCTGATTAGGAATTTCACCCAGTAATTCCTGCAGCAATTTTTTTTGGTCAGAGATGCTAATTTGCAGCTAAAAAAACAATTACAAGGCACTAACACAGCTTGTTTAGAGGTAGAACTGAGCTCTTTGTTGGCTTTGACAGAGCTGCAGTTTTGGCAAATCCCTCGCTCCTTTTATCCCTGCTGAGAAAGAGTAGACTAACTGAATCCCATTAACAGGGCATTTTGCAAAAGAAATGCCAAAAGCATCATGAGATATGATCCATTCTTACAAAATCTGTCAACTTCATGACAGTAAGCACATGGGTCAGAGAAATCCACAACTAGAAGGCACAGGGCATTGCTGCAGTACAGCTCCCCAAGGCAGAAGACGGCAGAAAAAATCCAGCACCTGTTTACTCTCCTCCCAGAGAAATGGGTTGCAAAGATCCAGGCACAAAAGCCATTTCTCTCAGGTACCTGAAAGAACACAGCCACCTACAGAGTTGTACAGCAGTTCTGGATAGTACCAAACTCATCTCTTGATCTGTAGTAATTTTGGGGCACTGACAGAGAAGGCAATCTCTCTCCTACCAGGAGAGATCAGGAGGAGACACAGGATAATGCAAACGCCCTCGCAGAAAAAGCCCTCCCCAAGAGCCAGCTCAAGGAAGACAAACACAGAAAGAGCCCCTCATTACTTACCACCTTCCATGTAAGCCCCTGGTTCCAGAAGGAGGAACCTTCTTCCAAGCTGAAAAGAGTGCCCCCAATTGGGGCTCCAAAGGCAGCTGCAACCCCTGCAGCAGCTCCAGCAGATACAAAGTCCCTTTTATCCCTGAAGAGGAAAACAACCACAGTTTAGCAGCAAACAGACATGAACATGCTTTAATCATGTAAAGTAAGAGACCACTCCCATTTATTGATGTACTCTAGGGATACATAAGCTACAGCTGCGAGAAGTACCGGCCATGGCAGACAACACCATTTCTTCCATAAGCTGTTGCAGCATCACGCTTTTTCTCTTGAGCACTGATACAGGGCAAAGCACTGTGGCACTATGTGACTGCTGAGTGTACAAGGGAACATCCCAAATCATGGTGCTCCAGCATCACTTGGAAGAATTCCAGAGAGGGGAGGGCAAGTTTTGTTCACATTGAGGTGGACCATCCTCCTCTGGAGTCTATCTTGATCACACAAGGTACATAACTGAGCTTGTTACCAACAAGAAAACCATTTAACCATTCAGATTAAAGCTTTTAAATGGGGCGAGATTTCCTAAGCAGCACAAGAGAACATCAATGAACACAGAGACCAGAGCTAGGGATCCTTTAAGGACAGCATGGAAGACTCAAGTTATTTATCCTGGTGCTGTCTTGCTGCAGAATGAGACTGCAGGATATTAGAGAAAAACTAAAAATCCAGCTGACTGATTAATCCCAGGCAGCCACCCTCCTCCCAGGGAAGTCTGCTCATTCACCATCCTCTTCCCTCTTCCTCCTTGTTCACACCCTGGATATAGTACCTGTCACTGCGGAAATATGGGAAGTTAAACTGGATCTTCCTCAGTGAGATGCTCTGGAACTGCAAACAAAGTAAAGATTTACAAACACAGAAGATGGGAACTTGCTCCTCACACTACTCTTACAAAGCAGTGTTGTGAACTGCTGGTCTCTAATCTATGCTCTGGAGAGCGTGCTCTTGGCTCACAAAGAGATGTTTAGGTCTCCCCTCACCTAGGTGAAAAAGTGGCAAACACTCTCCTGGAGAATAGAGCAATTTTCTTTTCTACTCTGCTTAGCGCAAACACACCAACACCCTGAAGCTCTTGTAGCAACAAACTGAGCTATGAGACAGCATCTGCAGGAGACCAAGGGTGACAGTCGAGCAAAGGCATGACAGCCAGCATTGTGGCCAAGAGAGAGCCCAGTGCAACATTTTATTTCAGGCAGTGAAGAGATAAAGGGCAGCTCACCCATCTTAGTGACCTGGGCCAGCACTAACCTGTGGCAAACCCGCACCCACGACAGCACCACTGTGGATCATCGGACCCTCCTTCCCGACAAAAAGACCTGGAAAAACAAGACTGATAAGACAGCACACTCCCTACCCTCTCTCTTGCTGGCAATGCCAGGAGAGACCAGTTCACCACTCCCATGGCATAGCACAACAACCCTGCACCAGGCTGTAAAAGCATGTAAGTGGTTTCCAACACCTCAGCTGAGTTCAGGCAGCTCCTCCCTCTCCACTCAAGGTAAAGGGAGTTGCTGAGCCCTGTCCTCCACAAAAATTTGTGAGCAGACTTGCACAGACTTGCAAAGTGGGTGGAAATATTAAAAGACTATTGTTTCAGTGACTCTGAACTCTCTAGGTTATTCTGTGCCCTGCTGCTTACAACATAGCCTCCTTCATACTGCTCTAAATAATGTGTAATTTGGAAGAATTCTCAGGTCTTCCTCTTGGACTGAACCACAAGGAGACACTTCTCACTAGCCCACTTGGAAAAGTATCTGTTCCCCTAACAGTGCCGATCCTTCTGTCTTATCTGCTCTCACAGCCAGCCCATCAAAATCATCTCACTGTAAAGGCAGAAAAGCCTTCTGTGCCCTCTTCCTCCCCACCTCACTCCAACAAGATCAAGAGATCACAGCCCTTCTTACCTCCTGCTACACTGAAGAGCACTCCCATAGCTTTGCACACCACCGTCCGGAGCCGCACAACCCCTGGAACTTTTACCCCGTTGAGGTAGCACTTAATTTCAGGAATTCCTGATCCAGCTGCCACAGGCTGCAGAAAGGAAACATTGATGCTGCACTGATTTCATAGCTGACCAACAAAACCTCAATTAGAGGGCACAGTCCCCTCAAGGGACCAAGAGACTTTGCTTAGCTAAATCAAACAGCACTGTGAAGCTAGTTTGATGTCTTGGGGCAGTAAGTGCTGTGGGCAGGAAGGAAAACTGCATACTCAGGACCCATATGAGAGCAAAGGAAGGCTGTGTAAAGAGCAGCAGTGGAGTTAAGTCTTACTTGGATCAGGACCAGAAGACTTGCAAGAAAAACAAAGGTCAGGTTGAACCCCAGCAGCTCCAGTAAAGACAAGGCAAGACAGCCTTTCTCAGTGCATTCTTCCACCGCTGGCAGGAAGGGTCAAGGAAAGCAACAACATTTCTCCCAGCAACACACAATCGCTCGGTACTGTCTGGTGGTCCCACTGGCATCAGGAGCCAAGCTTGTGCTTCCTACTCCTGCCAGGGCAGATGACAACGCATCAGGAAGCCAGGTCTCCTTTTCAGAGCTCAAGGTTAAGCTGCAAGGAAGGGAAACCACTCATTCTTTCAGGGATTAGCCTTTGCCCACATACTGATACTGAAACCACTTACTTGGTTTGAAGAGCTGAATTACACAGGCATTAATTCACACAGTGAGTGATGGCAGAAATCTAAAAGTCAGCTGTTCTGAGCAAAACATGGCAATAGAAAGCAAAAGGTCACTGGAGTCTAACAGCACTCCATACACAGGTAAAAGATACAGCTTTGTACTACCCGGAACTTAAGTTGGGTGAGAAGCCGTACAAAGAAATCCACAAAGAGGCCCACCTGTGAAAAAGAAGACAGACTCGTCATCAGAAATTACTACACACAAGTAACAAAGACCACCTTCTAGCAAGCCTTGCCAGGAATACACACATGTGGGAGGACAAAGGATAAAGAAGGCAAAGGAAGCATTGTTCAGAGTAAAGGAGCTTGGGAAGCTCAAGTTTTCTGCCTCCCTTGTTCTCCCTGAGCCAGATCCATCCTAGAACTATTCCACCTCACAGTATTACTCTGGTAGTGCATTTAACGCCTACAACGTACTTCAGCGTATAGAGGAAAGCTGATGTTTAACTGAGGCATACAGTCAGAACAGCGAATTTTCAAGCGCATACAGTGAAGACTGTATGTCTGCATGAAGACATTTACTTTCACGAAGACATTTACTTGTCTTTTCTCTTTTGCCATTGACTTCTAAATTATTCCTGCTTACTCCCCTGAAATTTCCTCATTCCCCAACAACATGATCCTTACCAGTCCTGTGCAGACTCCAATGGCAAAAACCATCACCCATTTCACTGCTTCGTAGTTCCGGGCTTTCTGCTTAGGAATAGATTTGGAAAAAAAAAAAAGAAAAAAAAAGAAAAAAAAAGTCAAAGTAACATACAAATGGAGACCAGATAAAGCTGGACTTGGGCTCCACTTCTGAATTACAGATACAGAGATAAATCAACAGAAGATAGCAACAATAGCAAGAAAATGAGGAGCTGGAAGTGCTTAACACATTGCTCACTTTAAAACCGAGTTCAGAACGGATGTTGGGAGCTGTAATCTCTATATCTATGTTCACTCTTTTCATCAAGAAGCTAAGAGAGAATTTCTCTCATAAAAAAGAAAAAAAAATACTCTCCCCAACTGGAGACTATTTCTACAGCTTTAGCTCTCAAGATACTAAAAGAAAACAAACACATATTTGTACCTTGTTGTCCATGCTCTCCAGAACTTCCAAGTACGGGTCATTGATACAGCGGTCATAATCCAAGCTCTGGAAGAATGCCAAAAGGTCAGCTTGACAGAATCAGTTGCTACAGACTGTGCAAAAAACTACGCACGGATGGCCTTGTTAAAGATTACAGAAGTCATTACTACCCCACAGTAGGTTTTACAAACAACTGAAGGAGGAAAAACCACTGTAAATAACATCATTTAAATATTTCCAGCAGAGTCAGACTCTGAGAATCAGGAAATGAAAGAACAGACCAGTTTCACTGCCCAAGACAAGCAAGATAGGGAACTGAACAACTGATTCATACAACTTTAATTTAAAGTTACAATGTACAGAATTAGACCTTACTCTTCAAGAGCCCCAGTTTGACAGTGCAGGGGATAACATTAGATCTAATCTTCAATTACAGTATTAGGTAGGAATTCCTTTCCAGATAGGCAGCATCAGTTCTTAACTTTATCACAGGAGGGAGTTAGAAGTAACAGTTGTTCCACTGTTGTCACAAAGTGCCATCAGCTTCTACCTATCTCTCCTTCACCTTCTCAAATCAAACAGTAACAGGCTGGTGTTACCACAAGAAGTAACAGCTTGGTGACATCCATGCTGACAGCAACTACCCTAAACAACTCAGGGCCACCATTCAGACACATAAAAATGAAAAATCTCCTGTAAGAGCCAGAATCCCATAGACAGGAAGATCTGCTTTGAACCAGCATGACATCACTGGCGACAGCAGAACAACAGCGACCCAGTAGTTAGAGGTGCTCGCTACAGTCATGTTGTCATAAGACTACAAGAGCCTAGAAATCTCATGTTAAAAAAGAGAACAATACAACAGATTCAGACAATTCACTTTCTCAACAAGAGTCTGACCTAAGCAGCAGATGCTCAAGCTCTACCCAGAGCACAGGGCTTTAACCTGTAAATGCCACGTCAAACGACATGGAGCAGGTCTTTGCAAATGCAGCAGCTCCTGCTACTTCTGCTAGTGACAAAGCAATCTAACTACACTGACGCAATCTGAGTGCCTGCCCCATTACAAACTCGAACAGATCAAAACTCGTCTGCAGCTCTTTCCACATTAACTTCACGAGTTGGTATCAGTTAGTTTCCCACCTCGTAGTCCTTGCGTGGAAGGATCTCATCTTCCTCTTCATGAGTTTCTCCTAGGATTGTCTACAAAACAAACAAGCAACATGAAATGAAGAATGGTCAGGGGAATGAATACATATACAGGTGCTCATGAGCACTGGAAGCAAAGCCAAAATTAGGAACAGCTTATCCCACTGCTGCTCATAACGCCAGTGCACGAATTACCACACCACCACTTCAGGTAACTGCGTATGGGGCTTGCCCCTCAGGGAGAACACACTACACTGCTATGCCATGGAGAGCTCCCATGTGGAAGGAAGGCAGAACACCAAGCAGACATTCCACTTGCCTTTCCTGCAATAGGTTACGGGGAAGCACAGAACAAGAAACCTCCACAGACAGCATTGCCCTGCGCCGGGCAGCTGGGAACAGGCCCTGTCAGGGCCCTGCACTGACACCCAGGGGTGCCGTACCCCAGCAGCAGCAGCAGCACTGGCACAGCGGCTGCACTGCCAGGCCCAGCAGGAGCTGAGCAGCGAACGTGGCCTGCAGCACCGGGATCGTGTGGGCTGGGGCACCGGGCCCAGCGGGAGGCATGACACCGAGAACGGGCTGAGGCAGCGGGCCCCGAGGGACCGGACCGGGCAGGGCCTGAGGCGCCGGGCCTCAACGCCGCGGCAACACCCAACGCCCACCGCACCGACGGCGCGG
>VXAV01007586.1:78096-106966 GCA_013399715.1 Alectura lathami
GCTCCCTCCCGGCCGCGGGGAGCCCCGCTCGGCTCCGCGGGGAGACGCGTCCCGCCCTGCCCCCGCCGCCTGTGGGGTGCTGGGTGCCCCCGCGGGGCTTTCCCCGTCCCCTGCCGTCGATCCAGCTCCTTGTCTGTGCCCGGAGGACGGGGAGATGGCTGTGCCCCGCAGCGCTGTCAGCCTGAGGCACGGCCCAAGACAGCGGGGCCCCGGGTGTGCGTGCTCCCTCGTATGTCCGTGTCTGCACAGCCTGGGTGGCAAAACTCTGCTAAGGAGGATGGAGGCCTCTGCGCTGCCCGTGTGGGTGCCGTCTCGGGCCTGGAAGCTGTGAGATTACCCTGCCGTGAAGTAAACAGCTGCCACCGGCACCATGTAAACACTACAGGCGGATCCGTGCTGAGCCGTGGCTCTCTGCTCTGAGCTTAGCGGTGTGGCAGAGTTACAGCTCCCAGAGGAGCAGGAGGGCTGACCCAGTAGAGCTGCTGGCTGTTTACAGTTTGCCTTATTTTGCAACTGGTTTCGCTGTTTAGAAAATCTGTTCTCTTTGCAATAACTACATGCTTCTGCCAGCAGATCTGCGCTCCATGTGAGGCTAAGGAAACTGTTCCAAATGCTGATTTATCTACAAGATAAATCTGAAGTGAGGCCTTTGTATTGTCTCTGTGGTTCTAGATTACTAACAAGATAAAGACAGCTCACCCTGCAGAGGCTTTAATAAGCCAATCCTTCCTGTGTGCTGGGCGTTAAAGCTCAAGTGGGAAAAACCAAGTCCTGCTTTGATTTGCCTGAGGTGTTGTGGTATATTCCCCAGAAATGAGGTACTGGGAGTTGACTGCATGTGGTGCTGCCCAGCTAGCTGGATCACCAACATGTACTGTGGGATAATTCCCCCAGATTAGTGCCACGTGGATGTTAAGGTTGTGGGTTTTTTTTGTTGTTGTTGTTTGTTGTGGTTTTTTTTTTTTTTGAGAGAGAGCCTGGTCAGCAGTGTTATTGTGTACCAGGTTACTTTTGTACTTGTCAGTAGGTCTGTGCTGCTGATTTTTACTGTGACCCACTATGTTGGTACACAAGAGATTTGCGACTCTCAGTTTCTCTTGGCACCAGAAGCCTTGCCGCTCCTTTCTCTTATCTCCTGCCAGCTGGAGTGGTCTCCAGGTGGTAAAAGTAGACTTTCTCCCAAAGGTTTTCCTTGACTGCCAGCTCAGTGTAAACAGCAGAAGAGTTCAAAGTCTGCTTGGATGACCTCAACTCACAGTTCCTGGTAAGGACAGAGTGCTTACTAGGTTGTGCAATAGTTTCCTCCAAAATCGACTCCAGTGTTATGTAATAACAACATGCTGTTTTCCAGTGACAATTTTAAGTTTTCATGGGAAGATAAGCAAATCACCCAGATCCAAATTTTACAGCAGCTTTTCTCTAGTTATCTGTGATCACTACCTAATCGTCAAGGTATCAGGTGAAACACTTCTGAGAAAACATCAAGCAGTGGTGGCCCAGGGAGCTAAGTGGAGTTGGGCATCCTATACCCGACTTGGCAGAGCTGTCTGGCTTGCTGTAAAGCCAAACAAGCACACCTGATCCTTTTACAAGGCAGGGAAGAAGGGAATGGGTCTCTGCTGACATTGTTTCCAAGCATCAACAGTTGGTGAAGAAAGAAAGGTGAACAGTGTATCTGGTGAAGGAAATACCGAGTGTGTGCAGTGGATGGCACAGGACAAAGTCTGTGGAGACTATGCCTCATGTGGAGGGAGAATGCAACAGGCTGATGCCCATAAAGACAAAACAAAGGATGGCATGTGGGGTGCCCTGTTCCAGAAGGGATTCTTCCATTTTTTTTCTTGTGTACCTGCCCCATTAGCACTTGCTCTTATCTCTACATTGTAATGAAACACTGTCTCTTGGGATGAAACAGATGGGCATTCATGAAGATGGATACAGTCCAAGGGGCAGCTGCTGTAGGGGAAAAAAAAATCTGCTGGCATGTCCAACCCAAGGCCACAAGATCAAAAAGGGTCCTCAACTGATGCACATGGGTATCATGGCTTGCTAAGATGTAGACAGGGCAAAAGTCATGTTGACCTGACTGTTCTGAGAGCCAAATTTGATCCAGCAGGCAGTGAAGAGCTGCATCAAGGTGGCATGAAGCCACCTGCTACGTTGCTTTTTCAGCACTATGTCAATACACCCATTTTTACTGTGTTTTCACCAGATCCCCCCACTGCAGCTTATAATGAGGGCTGGCAAAAGGGACAGCTTGGTAATAATTAATGGTGGTCTTGGCACAGCATCCCTTTACCTTCTACCTGCCATCGTTTGCTGCCCACGCTAGCACTAACTACTCCTTGCTAAGATCTGTGACCTGTCTTGTACCCACCGTGCTCCTTCTGTTTCCCTCCTCCAGAGAGCTCACCATGGTCAATGAAACCCAGCATACCTGCAGTGCCAGTTCCAGCTCCAAGTCTGATGGCGGCAGCAGCAGTGGGAGCGAGAGCTCCAAGGACAGCTCACGCTGCTCCACCCCTGTCCTCGATGCCGAGCGTCATGAGCGACTGCGGGAGAAGATGCGCCGGCGGCAGGACTCTGGAGACAGGTGGTTCTCTCTGGAGTTCTTCCCTCCACGCACAGCCAACGGTGCTGTCAATCTCATCTCCAGGTGAGGGCTGCAGGGTAGGAGAGGGGACAGATGAAGTGTCTTTGGTGGAGGACTGGGAAAAAGCTTATGAGGCAGGCTCTGCCCCGTGCTCTGTCTCCCCTTCCAGGTGACGAAGCAGGTAATGGGGCTGTGCTTTCCTGCTGAGGAGGGTAATGGATGCCAGGTAACTTATTTCCCTTGGAGGCCCTGAAGAGTTAAGTGTCATGGTGGGGTTATTAAGAGTGCCAGACTGCTTCTCCTTTCAAATGCTCTTAAGATGGAGCAAGGCCACTGTCATGCTTTGAGGCTGAAGCAAAGTGCTAGGGGACAGTAGAACAGAACGGTACCTATTTAAAACAGAAAATATTTCATGGGCAGTGTACCCAGATCCCTGGGACAGACTCTCACAGGCTTTCAGAATCATCCAGCCACTGTGGTTTGTGCCTCTGTATTATCAAGGACTACAGCATTAGTCCCTGAGACTAGTGTCCCCATGTACGTGCTGAAAGAAAGGTGATAGTTCTCAGCAGAACTAAAGGTTATCCTGGAGCCCTAGCCCCAGGAGCCACCATGTTCTCAGCTGGAGGAGAAAAGGGAGTCTCATAACTCTTCTTGTATTTGCTGTGTGCCAGTGCCATTTTACTTTAAACAGAAGGTCCTGTTCCAGCCCAGAGCAGGAAATAGAAGAGTTTAGGGGAGCCTTTGTCCCTTCTGTAAGGCACACTTGGAAACACCACAGAGATCTGCTCTGTCTTCTTGTATCTGTGGCCTATACAGTTAAAGCTAGGAACAGGGGGTTCTGGCATAGTCTTCCATCTCAAAGGATGCTAATAGAGCATGCGGAGAGGAAGTTCATTATACAGAGAAGTCTTAAGTTCCCTCTTCCTCCAAGAGTTTCTAAGCTGTTCCATACAGCCTTAAATGATGATTATCCTTATTCATTTCACATTAGCCACTTGATAAACTCTTAGTTCAACACTCTTCTTGGTCTCTCCTGCTGCTGTCATCCAAGCTTTCTCTGCTTGTTGATGGCATTCCAGCAGTACGCAAGATATTCCTGGCATAGAGAGGAGGTGAGTTGGCTACCTGGTAGGCTGACACAGCTCCAAAATCCACAGGTTTGACCGCATGGCAGCAGGTGGCCCGCTCTTCATTGATGTGACATGGCACCCTGCAGGAGACCCAGGATCCGACAAGGAAACCTCTTCCATGATTATTGCCAACACTGCAGTCAACTACTGTGGCCTGGAGACCATTCTCCACATGACATGCTGCAATCAAACCAAGGATGACATCACAGGGCATCTGCAGAAGGCCAAGAAGCTGGGGTTGAAGAACATCATGGCACTGCGTGGAGGTGAATCCTTTTATCCTAGAGCACTTAGCAACACTACCTCAGCCCTATGCTTTCTGTTGCATTTAACTCCAGGGTGAAATGAAGAAGTAACAGTTGGAGGGACTGGATTTAATCTCTTTCCAGATCCTGTTGGTGAAGAATGGGAGGAAGAAGTACATGGATTCAACTATGCTGTTGACCTGGTTAAACACATCCGCAATGAATTTGACGATTACTTTGACATCTGTGTGGCAGGTATGTCCTCCGCTGCCAAGCGTGGGGTAGGGTCTGCGATAGGGAAATCAGTCCAGCAGTCCCTTTCTAGACCTGGGCTGTAAATGACACAATCAGATTGGCTACTTTCTAATTTCTAGTGCATCATCTTGTCTACCAGTTGTTCTTTTTCTTCATCCTCTCCCAAGGCTACCCCACAGGTCATCCTGAAGCAGAGAGCTATGAGGCAGACCTGAAGTACCTGAAGGAGAAAGTCCTTGCTGGGGCAGACTTCATCATTACACAGCTGTTCTTCCGATCAGAAACCTTTCTCAAGTTCATGAAGGACTGTCAAGACATTGGCATCACCTGCCCCATTATTCCTGGCATCTTCCCCATACAGGTGAAATCAAGTAATTCTGGTCCAGGGAGGCAGTAAGGACCCATGTTAGGTGTTCTGGGGTCAGGGCTTGAGAGAGGTCTCCAAAAATTTCTGCAGAGTAAGAGTGCTAAACATGATAAATCTGTAGGTGGTTTTGCCAAATTAAACTCTTAAGCATAACAAGCTTAAAAGGTTTTCTGTGCCCATACAGCAAAGGGGTGTAAAGGACCTAAGTTGTTAGGCATTGCTACCAGCATGCCTGGCTCAGGCACTGAGTAAGGAAATGTCAGTCCAGGTGATGTCTTCACATGACCAGTCTGCATTACTATCTCAGGGATGGGGCGTGGGAGTACAAACTCCAGGGGTCCCCAGTTCTAAGTCTCTTGACAAAATTGAGATCAAATACTTATGTTACTAGGACATCAGAAAAGGACCTGGAAAGACTGAAATCCTCTATCTTCGTCCAGGGTTACCACTCCCTGCGGCAGCTGGTGAAGCTCTCCAAGCTGGAAGTGCCTCAAGAAATCAAAGATGTGATTGAACCCATCAAGGACAATGATGCAGCTATCCGCAACTATGGGGTGGAGCTGGCGGTGTCCATGTGCCGGGAGCTGCTGGATAGTGGCATGGTGCACGGGCTCCATTTTTACACCCTCAATCGGGAAGTGGCTACTACTGAAGTCCTTAAGCGCCTTGGCATTTGGAAGGAAGACCCCAGGTGAGCTGAATATGCTGGTTTATTTCAGTTCTTCTTGCACATCCCAACATCCCACCTAGTGAGTGCATAAGCAATGGATGGGTTGGCACCTCTCTTCTGCTGCTTTTTAAGCACTGTTCTGCATCTAGTTCATCCTTCCCTCAGGTCTCTAAAAGCTGGGAGGAATAAAGTAGCCTGTTCTGGAACTTTAAAACCTAAAACTCTTAGAGCTGCCCCTTGGAAGAAACGTTCTTTTTGAAGTCTCTCAATACACCTCTTAAAGGGGAATTGCTACGTAAGCCCCCACTGTGGATTTCTAGGGTGTTCTGCAGCTGATACAGGAAATGAGTTCTGAGTCCACAGACTTCCTCACAGGCAAGAGGAAGCAAAGGAACGGGGATAACTGTTTTCCTTCACACAGTGCTTTTTCCTTACCTCATCCAAACACAGATGTTAGTCGTGCATTTAACAGACACCTACCAAGCATCTGTGACAGAAAGGAAGAAGAGGTTTGGTTTCCTTTTGTCATAGATTTCTTCTCAGCCCCTGTTACTTGTGCTCTTCAGAGGCCAACTCTCCAGGAGGAAGACTTCCAGCCTCTAGTGGAAAGCCAGCAGGAGAACAGTGATAACTTCTGCTTTTTCCATACAGGCGTCCTCTGCCTTGGGCAGTCAGTGCCCACCCCAAGAGAAGAGTTGAAGATGTCCGGCCAATCTTCTGGGCCTCTAGGCCAAAAAGTTACATCTATCGAACTCAAGAATGGGATGATTTCCCCAATGGTCGATGGTAAGCTGTTAGCCTGCAGTGGCATGGAGGTGTGTTACAAAAGCCTGCTGTGCAGCTGATCTCTGTAGTTAGTGGGGGTGTCCTGCGTGTGGCTTGAGCCTGGAAGGAATGGCTTCTTTAAGTGGTTCCCAGCTGCTTGGATTTGAATGAGGTAAAGAGAACAGCACAAAGGCGTTGAGGCTTCTGGTCTCTAGGTGGATTGTGATGGATACTTCTCTTCCTTGCTGGCTGGTTTTCTTGTATCATCAAATTGGTGCATCTTCCTCTGTGGCCTGTTAATCCCATGTCTGTTCCTCATGTACAGGGGTAACTCCTCCTCTCCAGCCTTTGGGGAGCTGAAGGACTATTATCTCTTCTACCTGAAGAGCAAGTCTGCCCGGGAGGATCTTCTGAAGATGTGGGGAGAGGAGCTGACTGGGGAGGAAAGCGTCTTTGAGGTGTTCACATGTTACATCACTGGAGAACCCAACAAGAATGGACACAAGGTGAGCAGTGACCTAGAAAGGGCTGGTCAGTGTGGCACAGACAATAGTGCTTACTTCCTTTTGCTCCTGATATCACATTCTTCTTCTAAACAAGAACTGGCACTTTCCTATCTAAAAGAACTTGCTGAGACAGTGGCTGAAGGGGATAACCTTATCACAGGGAATCCAGGAGCCAGAGCTAGAGCTCAACATAAAAGGGACCAGCACTGACAGACTATGAAAATTATTCCTCACCTCCTTGAAACAAGCCTGGGAAATCTGTCTTGAGTGAGATGTGTTCAAGACCACTAGGGCATTTCCCAGTTTCTTCAGCATCCAGCTGAAGGAATCAGCTGGTAACCAAAGGGTTGTTGCCATCCTCTCTCCTCATGGTAGGTGACATGTATGCCATGGAATGATGACCCTCTTGCTACTGAAACCAACCTTCTGAAGGAGCAGCTGGAGAAGGTCAACAGACGAGGAATTCTGACTATCAACTCCCAGCCAAACATCAATGGCAAACCATCCACAGACCCCATTGTAGGCTGGGGACCTAGTGGAGGTTATGTCTTCCAAAAGGTACTGCGCTATTCTGGACTGGGTAGCGATAAGTTGTGACCTAGTTTGGTCTCTGTTAGGTAGGGAGGTCCTAGGCTTTCAACCTGATAATACTTCTGCCTTATCCTAATGCCTTCTTGCTGAGACAAGGCAAAGCTGCTTTGGTGACTTGAGACAGATTATGTCAACTCATAGCTTACTTAACTGTTTTATTCTACTCCAAAATTTCTTGCTTTTACTCTTAGCAAGGAATTGGTGGTAACTACTTCCCAAAGCATGGGCTATGAAATTTGAGATAAACACATGCCTGCCCACTGCAGCTGATCCCATTCAGTGATGCAGGAAGTAGCCAGGCTTTTCATATAATAGGAATCAATGAGGTAGTATCTCTACCATGCAGCTTCTCATGCTAATAACTGAGTATTTGAAAACTCTCCCATCCATCCTTCTTTAAGGCAGAGTTCTTCACCAATTGGCCCCACCACAGCACTACTGCTGTGCTGTTTTAGACAGCTGCCAGGTTGCTTCTCTGGCCTACAAGCAGTCTTATCTTCCATGCCTGCCTCCTACTGTCATGCATTTTCAGGCCCTACAGCCTTGCCCCACTAATGGCTTTGATAGGAATCTCCTGTGTCAAGGTGGAGGCAAGTGGCTGATACTAGGAAACAAAGCAGCTATGTTCAAAAGGGATTCGAATTACTAAAGCCATGAAATGAGCAGATGGCAAATGCAGTTATGTTTTCAACAAAAAATTCCCTGGAGGTGAGGGGAAATCCATCATCTCACACAATAGCCAGGAAATGGGGGGAGGGGAAGCAGTTGTGAGAGCAGCCAAGCACAGAGCAGCAGTAGATGGAGCAAGTGCAGAATTAGATTGTGTAAGCTCACAGGGAGGACTGAGGACAAAAGATAGGGTGTTTCAGAGCCCAGCTGAGACCCCTGACTGCTGCTCCTGCTAGACTGGGCTGCCTTGGCATGGTGCTGCTGTTCATGGGGTACCACATAGAACAGAAGTCAAACTCAGGTCTTTTCCAAGTCTGGCACAAGCTGCTTTCCAGGCCCAGCAGTTGTGGTTACACTGCCTATATTCCAGCCTGTCTGCTTACATGAGTACTGGAAAAGAGGCTTGTAGCTTTCCTGAACTGGCTGCTCTGGGGTTGTTACCTCTGCTCTCCATGATTTTTCTTTTTCCCAGCTCTTACCCATTTGCTTTGCCCTTTGCTCCAGTCTCCTCTGTAGTACATGTTTCTGGGGATGGATATACAAGTCTTAGGCTGCCTGGTTGCTAAGCAGCACAAACAACTGTTCTTTTTGGTTGCCTGTGTGTATGTCTCAGTCCTGCCATGAGTTAAGGCTCTAAATCTTTTCCCTTCCCCACCCCGGCAGGCATACCTAGAGTTCTTCACCTCCAACGAGATCGTCACGGCACTGCTCAAAGTGCTGAAGAAGTATGAGTCGCGGGTGAACTACCACATTGTCAATGTCAAGGTAGGCTGATGTTTACAGGATACTTTCACCACCTTTGGAGAGAGGCAAATATCAAAGATTCAGATATCCCTAGGCACAAAGTGGGACATGAAGGGAAAGTGAAACAAGTCAGCTGTGACCTGCAGCTGCTGTCTGATCTCTTAACAAATATAGGGTTAATGTACTTGCTCTGACTCACTCAATCCCTTCTCTAGCAGCTGCTTCAGAAAGGTTTTCTTTTCTTTGCAGGGTCAAAATATCACTAATGCTCCTGATCTGCAACCCAATGCTGTCACCTGGGGCATCTTTCCAGGCAGAGAGATCATCCAGCCCACTGTAGTGGATCCTGTAAGCTTCCTCTACTGGAAAGTGAGTCCTTCTTGCTGCTGCATACACTGTTGTGATACCCTGGAAGTTCAGAGTGGTTTGTCTTCAGTCTGTGACACTGCTTGTAACTGAGCACCGTTGTGACATTAGCTTTTTGTAGTCTGCTCTCTCTGTGTATATACAGCTGCTCTCCCGTGAGAGATTTTCAGAGATGCTATGTACCCAGGAGGCTGGGGAGCTATCACTGTTCCTGTACTAGTCCCCAGAGCTCTGGGCAATAGCTCTCCCTCCCCTGTTATACGCACAGGGGCGGTATTGAGCCATTTTACTGCAAGCATGCCTCACTTCAGCTCTGAACAGTAATGTTCAGGGCACCTCCCATGAACTGGAAAGCAGGAGGCTCCTTGCTCAGCTCTTACTTCCTTTACTGTGAAGGAACAAGCCACAGGCTTGCTAGGCATGTGTGATGCTGGCTATCACAAATGAGGATGTGCATTACACCCCTACAAACATCTGTGTCTCTTTCTCTCTCTCTCCTTGGCAGGATGAGGCCTTTGCTCTGTGGATTGAGCAGTGGGCCAAGCTCTATGAAGAGGAGTCACCCTCTCGCATGATCATCCAGTACATCCATGACAACTATTATTTGGTCAACCTGGTGGACAATGACTTCCCACTTGAAAACTGCCTCTGGCAGGTTGTGGATGATACTTTTGAGTTGTTAAACACTCCAACTCAGCAGTGAAAATTCCTCTTCTACTCCCCTTTCTTCCTTTTGTTTGCTGACTGCAAGGAGAGAAAAAGCAGCTCTTGTCAGGATCATGGACCACACACTCCTAAGCCCAGCGAGCACCTCTGCTCAGAGCCAGGCTAACTCTGATATACCCCCATTACAAGCTCTTCTATGCCCAACAGAAATGTTCCCCGACTCCCTTTCACTGAACAGCAGCCAGACCCACCTGAACTTCTGAGCTGAAGACCTAGACTGTGCTTGAAGGCCAGCTCTCAAGGCTGAAGAGGTGCTAGTCATGGTTATGTTCATTACAGCTGCAGGAGAACCCTTGCACATCAGTGTGGTACAGCTCAGGGCCATTCTGGTAACTTTCTCATGCCGGTAAGCTGCCTTAGAGCCAGAAACACTCCTGTCAGCAACATCTATGTAAGGAAGTATTTCAGCAGTTCCCAGCCTGGAAATGAAGCTCAATCTGCTTTTACATTCACTCCAAAGATTTATTGCATCATAATGATATCAAACTCTTTTGTACTCACTCCAGATTTTTCAGGTTTTCCTCTCTAACTCTTCCTCTCTTACCCTCTCTTACTGTGTTTCCTGTGTTTTTTTTTTTTTTTTAAAGTATGTGAATTTCACTTCTGGATGAGATCAAATAGGTATCACTACTTCATCAAGTAGAGTAAAATATAGAACTCTCTTACTAGACTGTTTTATGCAGCACAAAGAATACTGTTGTTTGTAAGCTAATCACCTTGGCACAAGGGAGGGTTTTAAGAAAGCATTGGTCCTGAGGCAGTTCTGCCTCCATCTTTAAACACATGCCATAAATAAAGTATGGGAAAAGCTCTGGTAGAGCAAAAAAGCTTAAATCTTAGATTTCAGCAAAAGCAACTACCTGCAGCCTCTGGCTCAGTTCTGCAAAGCCACAGGAGCTGCAGTCCTTCTACACCATCTATTGGGGGAAAATAACCTAATCTTTCTTGACCTAATGCCTCTAACAGACTTTTAGGCCTTGCACCACTGAAATATGGGGCTGTGGAGGCTGCATTGTCCTTAATCCTGCAAAGCTACCACAGGCTAGGAAAAACTAGTCCCTGGGGCAGTTCCCAGTGGGATTTCAAGATCCCTGACAAGCTGCAAGCCCTCTCTTTCAAACAAGCAAGGAAGAAAAGCCTTTTCCAGATTCTTCAAGCCCTCTCATTACAGCTGTCTGAGACTGAGCTCATATATCCAGGGTAATTACAGGGCATCAATCACAGGAGCAAGTAATGGAAAGGTTGGGGGTCGGACATGCCTGTCTTTCCCCAGCAAAGCTTTTGGTTCTCAGCTGTTCCCAGCAGGTTTCTTCATCCCTTGCCCATTCAGCATAGAAAGGAACCAGCAGGAAGCAGTCAAGAGGTTGGCCACCCACTGGAAGCCTTAATGAAGAGCTGATAGGCTTGGACAGAGGGAGGGGGCTACTTGGGAATCCCCCCAGCCACCCCAAGGGAAAAACAAAATCTAAAGGTCTATGTTCACACTGACCAGTGACAGTCCAAGCTTTGGAATCAACAGCATGTAGCATTTGCACAGGCATACTCCTTCTCACCTCCTTAAAACCACCATGTCCCCTGTAAGACACTAAGCTCTCATCTCCAAAAAAATAAAAACCAAAAAACTTAGTAAAAGGAAGATCCTATAAGGTGTTTTGTGACTTTTAATCAGAACTCCAGTTCAACAAAATCAGGGTCTAGTGAAGAAGGGAATGCAACCTCACAACCAAAGAGAGTAAGTTCTCAAGTTTGTGTCGGCAGGGAAGTAGGATAACAGTCCTTTAAAGAGGACCTTTCTCTAGGTACCATCTCTTCCTGGTTGTCCTTTGGCTATCATGGTTCTGGCCTGCAGCACTGTAATTATCATGCAAGGAGAGCATTCCTGGCTTTCTTGATTGCAAGAGATCTGCTCTTTGTTGTGACAGCCAGCTGTATCCTCCACTCCTGAAATGAGCAGCTGCAGGCAGGCCCCCACCATTCAGCAGTGTCCTTTGTCCTTGAGCTGGAATGCTGTTAGCTGGCGCCACCTTCCAAAGGCCTGAGGTAGAGTGGACAAATCAAATGCTTGGGTTACCCTTCAGGGACAGCAGTCACCCTCACAGTACCAGTGAGCACAGCTCTTCCTCTAGCAATAGCCATGCCAAATGCCTGACCATTCCCTTAGCATCCCCCCACCTGCCTTGTGTTTAGCCATCAAGGGACATGCGGAGTGCAGATCAGTGGGACAATGTCCCCTCTGTCCTTGTTTCAGTACTTGCTCTCATCTTGTTAAAGGAGGACCTAGTCCTGCATGCATCTTTGGGAGGCAGAGGAGGGAAGTGACTATCTGATATCTTGGGCTTTGCTTGCTCACTCAAATTTACTGCAATTAGTCTGACGCTGGGTGCAAGTTATCACAGTCTTTCTGCAACAACATGGAGCCCGTCTCTTCTGTAAGCGGACTCTTGAGAGGCAGACGATTACTGGATTAACATCTCTGAGAACTGTTGGGAAGGGGCACATATCAGGGACTGCCAATACAACGCTGTGACTAACACCTGAAGATGAACCCATATAAAGCTGAGAGCTATTTCCCCTTGTTATGAGCACGTTCCATTCCTTGATGTATTCAACTTTTCTTTCCAAAATATCTTTGTCCAGGGAGGGAGATACAGACATCAGTTGTCCCTTTGGGGTGCCTAGCACCTTCCACCTTTTGATTCCTTGGCAAAGGCACACACCCACCCACATAGTAGGGGGAAGCTGTTTCCCACACAATGACATGAGTCTGGGATTCAGTTTACACCCCTCTAGCCACAAACTGCCATTTTCTTATTTTCTTTCTGATGTGACAGTTTACAGGAACAAGAAAGCATGTGGGTCCAGAATATAGCCCATTCAGTAATATAGCCCAGTAACAAGTGATAGCCCTCCTCAGAGAGGGTTGTAGAACTGCACTTGGTATCCTAAGCTTAGATCTAAACCTTTTAGCCCTTAAGGTTGTGCCAGAGGACTGGGGTCCAAAGAATAAAAGCAGTGTTTACCTGAGATAGTAGGCTTCTGGCTTCTACTTCCAAAAAATTCTGCACTACAGAACTTTGTAAATACCGTCTTCTCCACACCCTCCAGGCCTTTTCTATCAATCGCTGCTGGTCCTGCCAGGAAGAAAGGCAGCACACAGGCTAGATGGGCTCTGGCAGGAAAACCACCTCACTTCCCTCTAGTCCCACCTTACTTCTAGTTGCTTTCCCAGTGCCCTCTTGAATGACTTTGCATTGCTAACAAGGCTGGCTGCTAACAAAGCTCTTGCTGAATTACTGTCTGCTGCAAGTATTGTGGCTAATGAAGTCACAGCACCCTGGGGCAAGGATGGTGCCCTTTAAGAGCTGCTATGGTTCCTCAGTGACTACCTATGGATGCACTATGCATGCATCGCCTTGTTCTGCTGCAGGTCAGAGCACATCAGCTCACCACTGCTAACGACCAGGAAGCCAAACCAAACATGGGTCTGTTCCACTGGTGGCTGGGGCCTGAGCAGAAGGGGAGACCAAGTGACAGCCGTTGGTAGGCTGCAAAATCCAGAGGGATGCATCAGGAACACAGATTGTAATACTTTCTTGGATTTTTTGCACAGGTTACAGATGTGTACACATCACCCTTGTCTCAGCTTCCTACCTGTAAGATGGGACAAAACACAACTATGTATCTGGACATGCCAGCTTGCCATGCTGGCATTTCAAAGAGAAAGCTGGAAAAAGTAGCCACAGCAGCAAACTGGGATTTCTTGTGCACAGTGATGAATGTCAAATCCCCAGGACTCACCTCCTGGGATGTAGGTGAGGCTGCAAGCATAGTGGGCTTGTCCACTGACACCCATCATTGCCACCTTTGTGGCAGCACCAGACACTCACCAGCACCTGTGCCAGCATCACCATCCTGCTCACTTCTCTCCACTGATGCCACCCCCTTGACAGACAGCGCAGCCTCCTGTCACGCTGGCACCGGCGCAGTGTTACTGTGTGATGCCACCACCTCAGATACTTCCTCCTACAGGCAAGAAAGAGAGGAAAACAAGCTTTGTCATCCCAGCAGTCTCACAGAGGAGTCTTTCCCTAGTGGCAGTACAAATGCTGAGAGCCCTACGCTCTGCTTACCCAAGACACTCAGAGTCCATCTCTGCTTTGTTTTCCTGGGTCCTGGCATGTGCAGGAGCAGGTCGTACCAAACCATGTCTCCCTAGCAGCTGAAGGAGCAGCAGCCTTTCAGTCCTTCTTTGGTTTCTGTACATTGCCAGCCAGCAGTGAACAGCACTGGGAAAAAGCCCAAGGGAGCCAGCTGGTCCTGAACCCTTTTCTCTGCATCTTCTCCTTTCTAGGAAAGAAAAGAGAAATCACACAGGAGCTAACACCAGAGCTAGAGGAAGAGATCAGTGTTATCAGGGGCTCTCAGTCCTTTGGAAACTGAAAACAGAAGCAAACCACAGCCAAAATTTGACTGCCAGGAGCACCCACTGCACAGAGAAATCCCAATCATTTGACTGGCAAACACTGCTCCCCTTCCCTCCTCACTCACACTCCCTATATGGCCCCATGAGAGGAAGGGAGAGAATGGGGCATCTTCTTACTTATGGACAAAGACAAAGCCATCTTCTTGCTCTTCCTAGCAGCTATCAGGGTACTGCGTTGCCGTGAGCACAAGGAAAAGGCGGCTGCTTTTGTCCAGTAGTTGCAGGCCTGCAAAGGGAATTAATACAGCTGCAGCCAAGACTAAACACATGCACACATACAGCACAGAAACTAGCCTTAGAGATACATTTATGTTCATATCCCTGCAGGTCGTTTAATGTGCTAGACCCCAGGCTGGAAGCTGCACAGATGAGATCCCAGCAGGGCTGACTCAGCCCTTCAAAACCAATCCAGCTCTTTGTGGTTTACTAGCTGTGAGCCTTTTGAAATAGTCTGCACCTCTGACAGCTCTGTCTGCTCTGCAGGGACAGCGATTATCCCATCTCATCTTTGTGCAGAGAGGAAGGAGTGCTCTTGCCTCTCTGGTCCAAATGTCCCCCCTGCTTAATACTGTGCTCCAGATGGTTGCTGCAGTCATGGCCAGATTATGGTGATGAAGTAGTTTGCACAGACTGTAAAGAATTTCAAGGCAGAAACCATGCAGTCACCAGTCATGACAAGCCAAACCAGGTTTTCCTACAAGCCCACCCAATGCATCTTCGAACCTAGGGACCTAACTGCAGTCTTCACAAACGAACAGGGAGACCTTAATTGTCTCACAGGGACCTTCCTCTTACCTGTTTCACAGTGGCCACAGATCCTAGGCGGAGAGCTTGCTGTCCCCTTGAGGCCAATCGCCAGCGGCGACAGGCTTTAGCTTGAGAGGGTCCCTGCCACTTGAGGTTTCTCTCATCTCCTGGCAACTGCTGTTTAGCTGTCAAGAATTTTACTCTCCACTGAGCAAAGCTCACTACTAGAAGATGGTGCTCTCTGACCCTTTTAAAACAAGAAAGGGCTTCATGCTGCCTCAGTCTACAGGCAGTGACCTGGGCCCAGATGACTAGGCACCTGAAAAACAGTACAAACAAAGAATTGGCAGATACCTGAAGTCACATTTCTATATCAACACCGAACAGACAATTCCACCTTCTCAAACAACTGTGCAGCATTACATATAAGTGGTCAAAGCAAAAGGACACTCAAAACAAGTGGTTGCTGTTACTCCATCTGCAATTTATGTCTCTTTCTTTGTGTTACTTATTTTTCCAGGGCCTTGTCCTTGGCACTCCCCTACTGCAATTGCTTTCTACTAAAAAAAAAATAAGTCTCCTCATTTTACTTCTGTTTCCCAGCACTGGTACCGCTCAGATTCTCAAAGCCCAGGAGTATGACTGCTTCCTTCTGGCCATTTTAGCATTTCTGCTCTTCAAAGGCCCCTACAAACTGAACGTTGTATTATATTTTCCCTTCTGTGTCAGGAAAAAAAAAAAAAAAAAAAGTAAATTAGTGAGTCTGCTCTTTCTCTGTGCCAGCAACTGATCTTTAGGATGATGCTTTATAGAGAAAGGCTGTTTTCTTATGGGATAAGAATAAAACCGCTAAAACTTCCTTCAGCACAGATCCCAGCAGACCCAGTTAAGTCTACCTGCTGCAGAAGCAGGCTGGATTCAAGCCAGCAGCTTGTTGCAAAGGTGCAGATTTTCCTCTTTTTCTTGAAACCCACAATATGTACAGAAGGAGTTACACTTAACAGCACTGCAAATCTGCAGCTACAATACTTTCTCTTGTATCTACTATTTGATGCACAGGGAGCCAGTTTCCCTGTGCAACCCCAGAAGCAAATCTGCTTTTAACTCTTGCCTTGTCCTGTTGGTCCCTCATTCCACTTGGATTTTCATTATGCAAACTGCCCCAGTGCACCATGGGGCAGAGGTGTAAATATCCTCTGCCTAGCACGCTTCTCTGAAGATCAAGAGAATCTATTGCAGGTTATCCTAGCATGAAAAATGCCCCCCTCAGAAGAAACAGGGCTCAGCCTGTAGCACAGCCAAGCTGGCTGGCAAGCTGATTTATTTATTGACATTTGGGTGAGAAATTAGAAGCGATCTCTCATCAAAGGAGAGCTCAGAAGGAAGATTAATGGTGGAGACACTCTACAGGAAGGAGCAACATGAAGGACTTCTCTGAAACACACTTCCCACTAGGGTGCCACCACACAGATTGATTTGTAGAAGAAAACACAACTCGGTGGGGTGAGTGTAGAGTCTAAGAGTCACAGCTGCTAAGGTTTTACTGTGTTTCTTTTTTGTTGTTGCTGCTTTTTTCTCTGCGGATCCTGTCTCCTTCTCACACTGAACCTGCAATTCAGAAGTAAATCTGACAGGCACAAACCTGCACTTCCCATGCCTTACATGCCTCGGCATAAATCATCTCAACTCATTCTTATCAAACCCAAGCTCTGGTCTGAATACATGTGGTCTACTGCTACATAAATCGCTCTTCACACAAAGCTTCCCTTGGAAATGCTTCAAAGGCAGGAAACAAACCTGTGTAGGAGAAAACGCTCCCAGAACAGAGCAGCATCTTTCAGCTGCCTTGTTTGGCAATACCATGTCTGCAGAATCAACCTCTTCTTCTCCTGGCAGCTGTGCTGAGTCCATCTCTGCTGCAGCTCCCTCATGGCATGCTTCCCTGTGAGAAAACACAGGAGCTTGCTGAGCTGAGCGAGTCCTTTTTTCCCCCCATCACAAAGTCCACACAAGAGCACAGAATACACCTGCTGTAAATAGCACTCTAGGAAATCCTAGTCTGGCCCATGATCTCTTTGGCAGCTGAAATAACTACTCAGTTCACATTCCCCCAAGTTGTTTTTTGTCCAGGAGGCAGTGTCAGACATCATTCAGTTTTTCCTGCCTCCCCCCAAGGCAAGGTATCGCAGATCAACTCCACATCATCTGCAAGGATGGACTCCACTCCATCTGCAAGTTTACCATCAAAAAATGTGAATGCTCCCTCCCTGGCAGGGTGTAAGTAAAGTACCTGGAACACCTTGAGGGACAGGATCATGACTATTATGCAAGTCCAAAAGATGCACCCTGCTCCCACTGAAGCAAAGCCTGACTGTTGGGTCTGAAGACAACATTCATGCTCACAGTGCTGCATATGAACTGCATTTAACTCCCTAGCTGCTAAAATGCACTACTTGATGGTTCCTTTGGTAGTGCAGGTAAAGTGAGATCCACCCCTTCTCCATCAGCCTCCCAAGGAGCACCTCCCCTAGCAGAAATTGTGCACTGCAAAACAGGGTGATAATGCTCTCATTGGCCCCTGGAGTAGTGTGATGAACAGTGCACAGAGTTCTGACCAGAAACAGGAGTTTCTCCAACACAAGCATTACCACAGCGTTCTTATACAGAGGCAAGTGCTGCTGTAGGATGGGGTAACTTACTTTGACAGTAGGAATGCCAGTGCCAAAGAGCATCAGCAGTCATCTGGTGGACGTGACATCTGAATCTCTGGTCAGCTTCCACCTTCTGGGCCAGTCTTTTCTTCCACAAGCTGAAAGCCATCTGGCAGTAATGAACTTGATGTTTAAGGGCTGCTGCTACTGTTTGGTTCTTGTTTTCCACAGCCCAGTGGTGCCAGCTGAGAAAGGCTCTGAGAAAGACAAAGATCACTGGAGCAACTGTACACATTCACACGTTTGTAACCGAAACCTTAACAATAGGTGAGAGGTTTTAGGAAATGTATCTAATCTGTTAACATCCTTTCCTAAGTAAATGTCAGAGTAAACAAAAGACAAGGCAAGTTGAAAAGAAGCATGGTGTTCTGTCCTGGCTGTGCCAAGTCTGCTGTTCTCTCCAACTTCTGAGTAAGTAAAGAGCAAGGCCAGTTCAGTAGATAGGACATTACCAAGGCTTGATACCAGCAGCACTGGGCTTGTTCTAACTTCTAAGGCATCCCATCAAACCAGAAATAATGGTGTTAAGATAGAATAACAACTTTGAAGCAGGAAAAAAAAAAAAAAAAAATGGGCTGCTAAACATCCACTGAAGAAGGAAAAAGAGGAAGTTTCTGGAAAAGCAAGTGTACAGCTGCCAAAACAGACAGCTTTAGGAAACTTCTGAGAAGCACAATGTCTACCTAGACAGCTGAACCAGCCTGCAGTACTGCTGGGCCTTTGCAAGTTGGCGAGTCCGAGTTGACCAGATGATGAAGTACCTCTGCAGGCACCATTTCTTCACCTCCTTGTCAGAGCTGCAGTCCTGTAATCCAGAAAAGCAAAGAGGTCCTAATCTGCTGCTTGGACACAGTCACTCCATGCTGCTCAGCCTGTTTTTGCTGCTGTGACTTTTGTGGAAGTGACACCTAACTCCCTGTTGCTAACACCCCCACACCACATATACATCCATACACAATAGTCTAATGTCCCTTTTAAATCCTAGGCACATGGACAACTTCCAATTCAACCAGAAAGTGGAAGGGAAGAGCTGCCCTGAGAGATGCCTTAATCCCTGAGGCCTTCTCTCTGAAAAAGGGAAGAACAGTGAGATCTTCCATATGCTGATACTGAAACACAAAGACTCTTTGCTAATTTGGACTATGCAAAGGAGTTACACATTTACATGCATCACACCATTTTTCAGCCTCACCTCTTCCCACGCAGAGTAACTGACAAGAGGCTGGACATTACTCTCTGGACTCCACAGTGCCAAAGACTGGAACTGATCTCCCACAAACCAATTTTCTCTGCAATACAAAAAGTGTCAGTCAGAAGAGCAAGAGAAAGAAAAGGAGATAGTATCTGGAAGGCTGCTACAAGATTACATGGGTAACTGTCCTGAAAGAAGGAATTCAGCCAGATCAAACAAGGGGACACTTCTAGCAGCATCCCAAGGAACCAATCTCCAGCTCACCCAGATCCAGCACTCTGTGGAGGAAAGGAGGCCTGCAAGTACAACTCTCCACCCAGCTCAGCTGGCAGCTCTGCACATTGATGTAGTTGCAGGAAAGAATTGT
The DNA here is from genome assembly GCA_013399715.1 of Alectura lathami. Lineage (NCBI taxonomy): Eukaryota > Metazoa > Chordata > Aves > Galliformes > Megapodiidae > Alectura > Alectura lathami. The sequence continues at coordinate 97,227 of VXAV01007586.1, forward strand.
AATACGGCAGATACGTCACATCCTCAGCAGTCAGAACGGAGGAGCAGCTCTGCTGGCTGCTGTCACTAAAACTGTATTCCTGCACATATGGAGAGAAAAACACGCCATGAGATAAGTGTCCTCACACTGGAGTCACTCAACTAACAGTTCTGACCATGTCATTTAGTCCTCTTTTCCACAAGGATTCATGAAAATCCAGAATGCATCCAAAGGAATGCAGGCTAGCCAGGGCAGCTCTGGAGTGCAAACATATCCTTGATGGGAAAGTTATTTCTGTACTACTCTGGGAACAGTTAACCCCAAAACAACACAGCAAACCATAACAGAGGCAACGGATACGCCTGCTTCTCCTTTTCTCAGGAATGAGATACAAAGAGGCTCATTACTTCCACCTTGTAGCCACAAATGGGAACTACCACAGAAGAGAACCACACTAGCTCAGCAGCTCCCTGTACCATTAAATGATGAACCAGAGAGGGCACAGAGAGAAGTGACTTCATAATTTCTGAAGACACAAATGCCAGGACCATACAGGCTGAGAGCTCTTCAGGCCTAAATACTAAGCAAAGTTTTCTTAATGACAATACCATGTTGAAGCAGGTTTTTTTTTTTCCTCCTGAAAAATCCCCAAAATGCAATACTTTAGAGCAGTTTGTATGTAGGAGGCAGAAAGGGGCCCTGTACCAAAACCTCACCTTTTCCAGTGAGCTTTGAGAGACAAGAGTAACAGGAGCACTGCTCTGGAAGCCAGAAGATGTTGAGAGTTCCTCACAAAACAGCACAGCAAGAGGTTCTTCATAGGCAGTCCTGTGAGAACGCTTAGGACTTTGTTCACTTGTCTTCAGCATGAGATACTTCTGGTGCCATAATTTCAGAACTTTCCTGAGTCTACACTGCTCCAAAGTCTGAGAGAAAGTACTGAGACAGAAGACAGTGAGATTGCAAAGTGATTGGACAGAGATACCAGAGTGGGACACTAGTACAATCATGGTAGATAATAGTACAAGGGGCTTTTCCAGAAGGACTGGAAGTGGATACTACCAAAGAGGTCTCCAGAAACTGGCTTCTTCACTTACTGAGCTCTGTGGTGCTCGTACATCCTCTCTTTCCACAGCAGATACACTCTTTGCAGTTTCACCTTTAGGCAGAAGTCATCAAGAGAGTAACCTGTTTTGTCAGGAAACTGTGTTGCTACACTCCACCATGGCTGATTGTTCTCTCTTTCTGTCACTGTCTTGTCAGCTGCTGAGCTTATGGCTGGTCCTTAGCCAATTACAGAGATTGACAAGAGACATTTGTCAGAAAGCATTCCATATGAAACTCAGTCCAGCCCAGCCCCCTCACAGCCTTAAGCCTTGAAAGAAAGCTTTCCACTGGGTCTATGAAACAGGGACCAAACTGTCATAGCATCACTGACACATCCAGAACAACTATCCCTCCGCCCACTGCCCATGATATTTGTTAATACCATGCATCATCTGAGCCTCTCTGTTACCAGGCTGTTTTCAGCTGTTTTTCAACCTTCAACTTACTGTACAAGTGGAGGAGGAATGAATCTCAGCACCTCCAAATCTTAGGTACTGCACAAGCCCCAAGATGCTCACCATAATGCTGCCTCCATCTCAGGAGGAAGAAGTTCGCCATCGCCTGCTTATTGCCTTCTCTGACCTGCAGCATGTGAACCCACTGCTGGAAGTATTTCCTCATTGATTCTACTCTGAGATGGGTCAGGCTGCACTTGTAAAATGTCTTCTGCTCAACAGCCTCCTTCCATGCACTGAAGCACCTTAGAAGACCAAAGAAAAACTGAATACCAAACTACTTATCTTCTTCAGGACTTTGGCTTCTGCATCCTTTAAATCAAATTTCTGCTACCAATACACTGAAACAGTCTCCAGCTAAAAGATCCTTCTACCACTATTAACTCCTAAAGCAAAAGAATAGGATGGCTTTAGAATGGAACAATGCAGCACTGTCTGGGTTGGCTCCATCGTTCCTGGGACTTTCAGAGGGAACACTTTTCACATTACAAAAACACCTCATCAACTTACCAGGAGACCAAGTTTCTTTCGATCTGAGTTGTCAGTCCTAAAATCTTTTCCATTTGCAAGTATCGGGACCGCCACACCTGGAAAATGTTTCGCAGCTGCTTCTTTTCCAGCAGGGCACGTGCTTCCAGCAGCCTGGCTTCCTCTTTGCTCAGCAGCTCCTTCTGCAGGCGCCACAGTCTGAAAGCTGCTGTGTTACAAGGCAGGAACAGATTGACAGGAAGAAAAATAACTTAGAAGAACCTCAAACAGCTTCGTATAACACAGCAGACATTCCCAGGCTGAACTCCAGCTGTCTGAAAAGGGCACTTAAGGGAGACAGCTCACACTGCTGGAGCAACAGCATCTTCTACAGCTGAATTCATACCAGAAGCAAGGCAAAAGTGTATGGAAGGGCAGCTGAGCCACTGCAAATACTAGCCCAGCTATTTGCAGGATCAACAGCTAGGCACTAATCAAGAAACATGGTGAAATGGTGGTTCCCTTCAAGCTGTTCCACAGAGTGTGTGCTTACCAGCCAGCCGCCTCATATCTCTGATTGCCTGAGCTCTCCAGCAGAACTCATCTCCTCTCTGCCTGCGATGAAGCTGTGTCCATAGTTCACTCTCCACCCTGAAAGTCGTAAGTATGCCTTAAAACCCATCTCAGCACCAAACAGGTGCTCACAGCATCCAGAGCCTTCCTTCTCCGCCTAGGTAGCTCTCTCTTTTTGTCTGGACTTGCTTTCCCACCTTCAGAATCAGCAGGTAGAACAACAGATCTTTTCTTTTGACACATCTACTGTCCTGCTAGAGACTGTGAGATTGGAGTGAAGCAATACTATTTACACCTGTATCCCACACGCAGGTGTGAATTGAGCTGAACTCAAGAAACAGTACAGGATATTTCTGTCAGACACAAATCAGACTGAAATGGCAGTGCACAGAAGTTCTGAAATAGGATTAATTCTTAAAAGCTGTAAGTTACTAATTATCGCAGTGGTTATCTGCAGCAATACATCCACAGACCTGGACAATAGTTTCCCACCATCTGAGAAAAACTTCCTCATGTCTGTAAACCTCCACTTGTCTAAGATACCAGTAGGAGAACCCTCCCAGCTTACCTACAAGCCTGCTTAGCTTCCTTCAAGCATCCTGCTGTAAGCTGGTGCTGAGCTGAGGTTGTCATAGTTGCTAATCTTCCTACTGCAGAAAAACCCACTGCTGAACTTTGGGTATAAGAACATGGCTCGGTCTGTGCAGCTTCCTTCTTGCTCCGTTTTGCCACAGACTCCTTCCACTGAAGAAGGAACCAGATGGTTAGAACAAACTGCAGGCAGAATATCAGTACCAGGGTCCACATCACGGAATTTCACACAGGTACCCCTTCCTCCTCCTATCCAAGTAGAATTTCTGCCTTCTCTGAGTTGACAACAGAAAATTAATAGTGCCACTTCTACTGCCCATGGCCCACCCTCACCTTGTGGAAGCTGGAAGCTAGCAGAGCCGAGGCATGTCTCTGCTGGGCTACCTCCAGCTGCATCCTCCTCAGGTGTACAGCCCACTGCAAAGCACCAAAGCCCTTCCGAAGCAGCTGCTGCCTGCAAAGCTGCCTGGCTGCAGCCCTCTTCCAGATGATGTGGTCCCTCCAGGCTTGGAAACACCGAGCTACCATTTGTCTGTCATGTAAGTGCTGGCAACTTTGAGAGAAAAAACAGAAGAGAGCTCCAGTTAACAGACAAACACAGCCAGGAGGCGGCAATCAGACTTCAGCCATCAAGCTGAAACGAAGCATTTCAAATCACTCTTTAGAGAGTGAAGAACCTGCAGCCTCACACCAAATTAAGATAGCTATCTCACACACTTCTTATCCACAGGTCACAAATTTGAATCCCATCTCATGGATAAGCCCTGTTCTTGATCTTCACTAACTCTGCAATGAGCATGCTAGAATTTGCTACACTCAAAGGTAACATATATAGTACCAATGCTTCTTCATTGCTAGTGACAACCAAAGTTGAATTTAAAAGGTAGAATTTAAATGGTAACAAAATTGTTTTTAAAAGTATGCTCCATTCTAGACAGCAAGCCTTTGAAAACAAATGGATGTAGCTCCTGAGCCAACCATTGCAGAATAATGTAGGTTAAATCCTAAAACCAGTAATGTGGTTCCTCAGCCACTTTCCAGCAGCTTTCCTCCCATTAACTACCAGCACACTCCCACATAAATTCAGTCCTTTTACCTTTGCTCATTCACCTTCAGAGACCAGAAGCTGTTCTCTGACATCTGCAAATAGACAGAAGACAGTAACTCACATGATCATTCCACTACCCTACTGTTGAAGAATTTGTCTGTGCTCAGCATGGTTAAGTCATTTTGGATGAAAACAAGAATGGTCCTGCCTCAGCATTGTGCATTGTGTTGGGTGCCTCTGACACTGCTCCCACCATTGCTCTTACACACTTCAGACATGGAAAAGCACAACAAAACTGGAATCTCAGGACCCTGCAACTATGCAGGCTAAAAATATAGGTTAATGCTTTCCGTCTGCATGTAGATCCTGGGAATATAAATATGTCTTTACATTCCCAAGATCAACCAAGTGAACAAACTGGAGTCTAGGAACATGCAAGACACGTTGAGATGGAGCAGCATCATAAAAGAGCAGATTCTGGCCATTCAGAGCCAGAAAACCATGACAAGCATTCCCATCACTGCTGGGCCTCAACTTCGCACATCTAGCAAAAAGTAGAAACAAGGAGAAATAATATCTGTTATCAGGGATGCTACATGGCGAGCACGCCCTCACCTCGCTGGACACAGTTTCCTGTGTCTGGCTCCGTTCTTCACTGCACTGTGGTTCTTTGGCATTCCTCTCTACAGAAGGTTCTTCAGCATAGTCAAGATTGGCATCAGCTTCCCAGCTCCTCCAGCTGCTCTGCTGGAAGCATTTGTTTCTTCTTCCTTCTCTGTTCACGTTCACATGTTCTGTGTCAGAATAGTCAAAGTCTTTTTCAGTCTGAACACAGCAAGGGCTGGACTGGCTGCTGTCCACCACTGTCGTTCTTCTGGCTGCCTGTGATCCAAAGCCATATCCCTCTTCTAACTCTTTGCTGGACTCAGCAGGAGGTTTAGAGTTGTTGACTTCTACAGGTTTAATACTAAGCTGCTGTACTGGTCTAAACTCTTGATTTTCAGGAGAAGCAACTCTTACACACACTTCCCTTGGAGTCCCATACATGGATACGCCAACATTCATCTGAGCTCCAGACAAACATGCTTCCAGCGACACCTGCACATGCTCAGGATACAGGCTGGTTGGATGGTCTTTTTTCCAAGTCATAGCACATGGGGATGCCCCACCAGTTGTCTCTGCTCCTTTAGAAACCTTTTCAGAAAAACGATTTTTTGGATGAACATAAAGACCACCAGTTTCCAGAGCTGGCTTTGCCTGGGACTGGCATTTGAAATACGGAGAGCAATTGTAGGAGGAATCTGCTTCTGTATCTGCAAGCCTGCCAAAGTCCACCCCAGCAGAGAGTCTTTCTGGATGGATGCCACCTGAAGGTCTGGCTCTCCACATGCTCGAGTCAATGTATCCATGCCCAAAGTCCCTTGTCACTGCACCAAGGCTTGTGCCTTTAGCAAATGGAATGTCCCATTTCAATCTTGCCTGAGCAGCACTGGTTTTTATTCCAGCTAGCTGTTCTCCTGTGCTCAGGATAACAGGAGCTGAATCATCAGGAGCAAAGCACAAACTGCCACTGACTGGAGAAGACTTGGGTTCCAGAGGAAGGGAGCCCCGTAACCCCATGAAAGCAATTTCTTGCTTCAGCCTCCAAATTGAACAGTACAGGCCAGCAGAAATCTGTGAGGACTGCAAAAGAGGCTGAAGAGACTCCAAATTAGATGGATCAAGATCCCTCAATGTCAGGGCTGAACTACAAGTGTTCTCACTTCCACTTGAGCTCCTTGAAGAAGGACACAGCACTAATTTGTGCCTAAGAGGGCAATCTATAGCATGAGATGTCGAATGTGTACTGACCAGCGAAGAGTTCCCAGTATCCATACAAGATGCAGCAGGAGGCTGCTGCTTCCCTACTGGATTGTCACTATTCTTGTTCCTTCCTTCTAAACAGTGATGATGAGTAGTAGGTATGGAGCAGCCACCAACTGCTTTTGCTTTCTGATCGGGGCGCTGAGGAAAGTCAATATTCTCATTTGTTCTCCCTTCTAAACTATAAGCCTCAAGGTGAGAGTGTCTCCAAGGGAGTTTCACAGCAGGGAGCACGGACAAAGCAAGATGGGGAGTCCTGTGAGCCACATGCTTAGAGCTGTGCTGCTGCAGCTCAGAGCAGAGATTACTTTGCTGCTGGAAGCAGGAACTGGAGAACTGACTGGTGGTATCCCGGAACAGCTGAGAAGGCCAGGAGGGATTAGGCTGTGTCAGACTGGGCTCTCTCCGCCCAGCTGCCAGTGGGGTACACAGTGTGGTACACAGCCGGCCTCCTTCTGCTGTCTGGCTGGGAGTTACTGTGAATGCAGCAGCCTTAAGCCAGCGATGAGAAACGTCTACTCGACTTCTAGTGCCCAAATACAGATCAACATTCACGTTCTTCTGAATGTCTCTTTGCTCTGAAGAAAAATAAGAAGAAATATCAAAGGAGCATGCATATTTCTCATCACACCTTCCACAGTTTGCTGCAGGCTCTGGGTACTTTGCTTGCGAGTCTCTTGTCTCCAATCCACCAGCCTCATTCCTGGAAATACTATGGACACTACTTGCTTCCTATTTCTCAGCAGACAATCATGTCTGGCAGAGCAGTAATGACTGAAGGGACAGACTAAGTTCTCAAAAAAAAAAAAAAAAAAAAAAAAACAGATGGAAGAGAAAGACTTCCCGCATTATTCATTCACCTACAGCCTCAAAAAGGTCTTGCTAGCAAGGTTTCATTATCCTCCTGCCAGTATAAGGTAGTCTGTAGATGTAAAGCGTTTTGGAAAAGCAGGTAACTCGATCTATGTGACACCAGACAAGAATAGGTTTAAAACAAACACAAGTCAGAGTAATGTGTAACAGCTGGAATTCCACGATTACCCTCTCTTCATTGATTGGAAATCAAGTTCAGATCTCCTCCATGCACATTTTCCCAAGGCTGCTAGCAATAGCAGTGCCTGGACTTCAGGTACTTTGTAATTGCGTAACAAGTGGAAATTTGTTCACAGATTGTGCTACAGCCCTGCCAAGGTTCAACGCTATGCAGGCCAGTTTCTTCTTGTCCACACTACAGGATGAAACCATGTTTAAGCACGCAGAGAATCTACACTGTCTCCTAACTTGGTAAAATTACAGCATAGATGGGAGACCTTATTTGCAGTCTAGCCACTAAGTCAAATGGCTACACATATAAATCTTATGCAGAACACAAATCCTTAAGTTGCATCTAACTGCAGCAAGTGCAAATCAAGGAGACAGTGCTTTCATTCCCTCAAATTTTAAATGCAAGTTGGCAATCACTGTCATTCCAAGCATTCTTTTCCATTTCCCTTTTAAAAAATAAGAATGGTGTTGTGGAAAAGACACATATCTAGATCATCTTAAACAAAATAGCCTAAAAATAAAGAGACAGCATGGCCTATGAAATAAATACCCATCATCTTTTTCAAACATGCTCAAGTAGCAGAAAACAGCCAATCAAACTCCATTGTTTCCAAAGCATCTGAGCCTTAGTCATGCCTGGCTGCAAGCAGTCTACCTGCCCTTCTCACATAGGAACTCCTTCAGTAATCACCACAAACCGAGGAGTATACTCAATTGCTAAATGGACAGTAGTCATGCAGTGCTGCAGTTATCCTTGGGAACTGCTATTACTGCCTTTCATATGTCATCAAACGTACCATGAATGGAAAGACTCCTTCATTTTTTTCAAGACGAGAATTTGGTAAATGTAGACTGAACAGACAAAGCACTGCTGCCTTCTTCAGGGTGCCTCCCGTTGCATGAATTGTAACACCAACATGCAGCAGACCTGTGTTCTGTAGGTCTTCTTGCATCCCAGGAACATCCAACCAAATGCATCACATAGGAGCTTTAGAAAAAATTTTGAATTTTTGAAGGACAAGAAACCATCGTGCCTATCAGTGCCATTTTCTTCCATGAACACCTGAAACCAGCACTGTGTTTTTACTTTAAAGAGCTTAGACATATTTTCTTAATAACTAATGTTTTTGCTTGTTCTTTTTTTTTTTTTTTTTTTTAAACTCTCTCTCCAGTTATTTCTGCCAGGTAGCAGATTCTCAATACATTGTCATGATTATTTTAGTAGTTCTTCACCTGACTTATTCCTCATTTCAGTCTCATTGAGACCTGAAAGAGAAAGCCTCCTTCAAAAATTGTTTGTTAGTCTTCGCATAATTGCTATTCAGACCTTAACGCAGTCACATGCAAGCAGCAGTTAATCTTACTCTAAAGGCAATAAGATTTTATGAAGTGCTTTTTAAGATTTCCTCTAATCCCCAGAGATACTCAAGGCAAACTGCGGATTTTGCAAACTGCAAAAATCCACAACCAATGGATTTCATATTAGCTTTTATGTTTCCAGCTAAGGCATTTAATGTATGCTTACTATTTACACTGTGTAGCACAACACTAACCCATTAAAACCTGAAATAAATCTAATTATGCAAACAAAAATTAAGCTGATCACTGCACTTCTGTTGTTATAAATGAAGTAAAGTAAACAGCACAGTTGATGAACAGTAAATAAAGCTCTTTCAAGTGAATGCCAGTTTTCACACCCCTGCAGAGCAAGGCTCATATTCCAAGTTGGGACCAGTGATGGGTCCAGCATCACACCACACATGCCACAGAATCATGGAATACTGACACAGAATGGCTTAGAAACAAGACTTCAGCCCCACTGCTCAGTCTTACAAACTAAAGCATCACCATTGCTGCATGCTTGGCCTTGAGCGTCACTTTGCCGCTTTGAGACCAAACAGCATGTAAGAGGCACTCTTCCCTGAACTAGAGAGGGCTGCCACTGCTCCAGCAGCTGAGGCGCACCCTTCGCATGCAGCAGACCAGGAACCAGCATCCCAGGACGATGCAGGAGCAGCAGCAGGCAGTGTGACAGCCATCACCCACCGCCTGAGCCCGGGGGGCTGCTCCAGGCCTGCTCCCAGCCCGCACCCCCCCCAACGCCTGGCACCCCCTCAGCGGCCACGGCCGTCTCCGTGGTGCTGCCACACCTCTCCCCGCGGGCACTTACTCACTCAGAGGGCCGCCGCCGGACATGCCGCTCGGCCTCGCCAGCACCTCGGGGGCAGGATAAACGCCTCTTTGTCTGCTCTTCTGAAGGCAGGGGCAAACCCGCTGCTTTATCCCCCCCTCCACGCCCAAACCCCAGCAGTGAGCTCACTCACTCCAGCTGGGTTGCTGTAAGCAGCTTATCCCCTACGATTAGCAACGCCGCCTGTCACCAGGGCTGCAGATGGCCACGGGAAAGCGGCTCTCGCCCACGGCTAATTAAAACAGCGTCCTCAACACGGCCCAGACGAGGTGGGGTCTAGCAGGCCGAGGCAGCTCACCCGCGACCTCTCACGGGTGTTGCACAGGGCTCAGCGCCTCACGAGATGGGACGCGTCTTCCTCCTCCTCCTCCTCGCCCGCCACGTCCCGGTCCCTGCCACCGGTGCTTTGGGCGGGAAACGC
>VXAV01007586.1:118202-137597 GCA_013399715.1 Alectura lathami
GGGCCCCCGGCCCTGGCGGCACGGTGCGGGGGCAGCGCGGTGGCGGAGGGCCGTGCCCCCCGTCTCGGTCGGCGATGCGCGGGGACTGTGGAGTGGGCCTTCGGTGACGTTGTTGGCTCCAGACGTCCAGCCGAACGCTTCTTCCTGCTAGATAACCGAGCAGTGTAGCTGAGGGAAGTTTGGCAGAGTATTTGGAGTGAAGCCACAATCCAGAAAGGCAAATGCGTGTTTAGAAGCAGCTTTCTGGGGTAAGAGACAGCTTTTTTGCACACATAGTGCTGTGACAAGAGAAAAAGTAAGCGTGAGGAGTGACAAATATGCTTTTAGTAAACACCAATAAAAATTGCGAGGTGCTAGTTGTACTCAGCTGTATCACACGATAACTGGGTTATGTTCGGGTCAGTCTTTGTTTGTTTTCGGGCTGAGTGCTGGAATCTGTAACTAGAATGGCTGGCAGATCTTAAATTGCTTCCTTTGGTCCTAGATTTTTCCCTAGAACTAGATGACTGAACTCTGTAAAGGCCTGGAACAAGTTAGGAGTTCTTTACCTCTTGTTCTAAAAGAAAGCTTTTCCAGTTTTAGAGCTGGGGAATTCATTAAGTGAATGTTTAACCGAAACCCACACAGTACAGCTATAGCTTTTTTTCCTGCCCAGTTCATTGTAGCAGTCCACCCCACACATGGCAACGAACTAACAGAACCAAGTAAGGTTCACCCCTCTGAAACACTTCCTTCCTTTCCCAGTGTATGCTTTATCTGTCTGCAGTGTAAGACTATGACATATGACTGTCAGTTGCTTTCTTGTAATTTATTCTTGAAGAAAATATAGGACCTCTAAGGAATGAGAAAGGAGTCTGATGTTCATTGCAGAAGCTGAATGAGGAAGTGTATGAGTCACCCTTCAATTTCATTTCCAGTTCAAGCAATGCAGTGCAAGGTTATGTACAGAGTCATGCAGTACTGGGTCTATGCTCACACATTCTCAAACAGGCCACAAATGTAGCCCTATCTGGCCTGTCCTTCGCTGCATCCTGAGTCTGGCTGACTGCTAACATGCACCATGTTTGAAGATCTCCCAACGCAACATATTAAATGCCAAAATCACACAATCATTAAATTGCTAACCAGAAGAAGCAGCAAAAAACTGGCCCACTGCATAGTTCAAAACATTAGTAAAAACGAGCATTCCTCCCAGGATTCTCTAATAATGACACAACCAGATGAAAGATTGAAATATAACTCATGTGTTGCCACATCAGCTGTGACTTCATTTCCATTTCTGCGTCCTGCAGGGAAGCTCTGCCTCTATTCATGGAAGTAGTGGTATCAAATGGGATCAGTGCTAATCATCTGAGTGATGTCAAGGACTGAATTTTATCCTAAATTGCAAAGAGGAGATTTGACACCTGAAAAAAAAAAAAAAAGAAAAAAAAAAAAAGAAAAAAAAAAAAAGAAAAAAAAAAAAAGAAAAAAAAAAAAAGAGAGAGAGACAGAGACAGAGACAGAATTTCCATATTGCCAGCTCAGTGTTTGGGTACAAAATGTGATAAGGATGCCCTTCTGCCAGGATAGGTACCTAGCAAAGAAATAAGGCTTGTTGTAATGACAAATTCCTTTGTTGTGCTGCAGCCCCGTTTAAGCATAAGCACTGTTTAGATGCAGCAGTATGTGGGTGTCCTTGCTTATTTCAGCATTCTCACTCGGTCTGAGTGAGACAGGGAGTCTCATTATCATTTATGCAGTGTGAACCACAATTTGGATTGAGGTGACTGCTGTGCAATGCATAGCATTCATTTCCCCTTGTACAATAAAAGTGCTTTACTTCATTTTGCTCATCAATGTATTGTGCTATTAATTCAGTCTTGTTTATTATGTCCTGGGCTTGCATGTCATGGGCTCAGGGGACTTGGAAGTGTCTTAATGATCTCATGGATGTGAACACAATGAGAGCTATGATAGACATTATGCATTTACACGTCTCTCACACCTATCTGATCTGGAGGTTAGTTGTTTTTTATCTCTGCTTTGCTTTGCGTGTACCTTGTAAATTGCCTCTCTGTATAACCTGCTGCCTCTGTTCCCTTCCTTAGGCCTGATAGCTCAAAGCCACATAAACATGGTGAGAAAGATAAGCAGCAAGCCGAAGACCTGCAGGGAGAAGCAGACAACCCCAGGAAACTGGAAACAGGATACAGATTTTCCTAACTAGAAGACTGGTGCAGGTGAGTTCACCTCACAGCAATTAATATCCAGCAATGAGTTGCTTTACATCAAATATATTTTAGTAGTATGTCTTGTGCAGACCAAGTAAAAACCTAATACACAGCTGATTCCCTTCCTTACAGCAAAAAAAAAAAGTGAGGCTAATAAGGTGGAAATACTTTCCTTTGCATCTTCAGCACACGGTACCTTTGATGGGCAAGGTGACAGCAGTTCTGTGGGGCACTGTAGGCATTAATACAATTGCTCCTGCTGTCCTTATCTGGCCCATGGAGACAGAGACAAGCTCACCCACAGTTCTGCTCTTCTTGTCACTCACTAGGGGTCTAGTCTGAAGGTAACTAATGACCACAGCTGCCATGGTGTCTTTGAGTTGTGTCCTGTCTGCAGAGCCAAGAGCAATGAGAGCATCAGCTCTGCACAAATGCGTATCTTACCAATACAGCCTTTCTGAGTAAGCAGTGAGGATGGGCATATAGAAGTTGTCCTGGCTCTGCATAACTCCCCTTTAGGTCCTAGTGGGAAATCAGCAAGCAGAAACATCGCTTGGACTGAAGGGGACACTGAGGATGTTTTGTCTGGGGAGGAACTTCACTGCAAAACAGTGTATGGCAAGCTGATTTGGGGAGCGGGGAGGGTTATACTAATGTGGTATCTTGAGAGGTAAGACTAAAAACTCTTTTCTAATCTCAGCAAGAAAGAGCTGCTCCTCTGTTCTAAAATCTGACTAGAGATTTGGTGTATAATTGAGGGATTACTCTTCAAGATTCACTGATGCTCTAGAAAATGAATTGACATATCATAAATGAGTTTGTGTGGAACACGTTGTACTCAGAACATTCAAAGGAAAAAAAAGCCCTAATTCTTTCTGATAAAAAATATGTGAAAGCAATGTTTTCTCTAGGCTTTATGCAGCACAGTCTGACTGGCGTGGACACGAACAATTTAGTATAGCATGGATTTGAAATTGAAGCACTTTCACACACCATGGATTGACAACAGGGTAATTACCAGGGAAGGGGGGAGAAAGGGTTTCAGTAAAACACCCCCAAGCTAAAATGAATGCAGACTATTACAGACCTGAGACAGGATGATTCCCAAGTGTTTTAATTTGTGCTTCCACTCCTTGTCTCCCTTGCAGCCATCATTTTAGCAATTGCCAGCAACATCCCTAAGATTCAACAGCATTCACAGAGCAGGCAGCTGCTGAGATGATTATGTCAAATCAGCACGCTCTCCTCTCTTTTCCATGTCTAATGATTCTCACCCTTGGAGAAGTGGTTTAAAATGTTGTATGCCCCTTGGACTCATTGTGAAGCTACTAAAAGCAGTACATGTAGACCAGGATGTTGGGTAGGACTCTGTCACTCCTCGCATGCGTGCACTGCAATTAACTTTAAAAATCATTCCTCAGAGCCCTGCTATTGTGTTTTGGGCCTGATCCAAAGTCCTTTCAAGACAATAGAAAAATCTTCCAGGAGCTCTGGATTAAGCTCTCTGGGGGCAGTAGAGAAGCTGAGCTTGTGTGAATTCTTAATTTGAGTTTCTCAAACAATCCATTGAGAAGAACATTTAAAACAAGACTTGCTTGACATTTGTCTCCCTCTGCCTTATTCAGACCTTACGCCCCCTAAGGCAGAGCTGTCACTGAGTGCATTGCAACTAGGGGTTACTAGGAAGGAAGGGGAAAGTTGCTAAATGTAACCGAGCGATACTACCACTGCAAGTGCTGTCATGCTGCTGAGACAGCACGGAGCAGCACTAAAAAGCTTTCCTACGCCCAGAAGTGGGTTGGACTTGCACAAATGTTGCCCCTGGGTTTTATGTCATGGGCTGGTCATGCATTCTACATCTTGGCGCAGAATTTACTCAACAGCTTTCATTTGCACTGCAGTTGTGAAGTCAGTAATATTTCTGGCAGATACATAAATCAAGTTGTCTGATTCTTTTCACACTGCAGTGGCTGTGCAGCGTGCTCATGTGCCACTGCTTACCCTTTCTGCTTCACCTCTGAAACATCACAGTTTGATTTAGGGAGAGAGAGTCTCCACCATGAGCTCTGTTTCTGGAATTCTTATCTAAGCAATCAGTCTAATAATCCTGTGACATGATTTGTTATAATTAACTCCATTTTCACTGTCCTTAGACATATAACTAATCCCACCAATTAAGAACCAGCTGTTATTAATATTCAGAGTTAATAGCAGACCTGAAGCAGAAGAAGCAAGAGGTCTTCTACTGAAATCTAAATTCACACTTGCTGGTATTGCACATGCTTGGCAACACAGTCTTGTTCAAGGCATTGCCCAGAATCCTGCAGGGGTTCCTGTAGTGTATGGGGCAATGAATACCTGCATCACTGAGGGTAAAGATCCCTGCAAAAATTCCAGCTTTCTTTTAACTGCACTGTTCCAACACAGACCTCAGCTCCAATATTAGAAAGCACTGTGATATCAAAACCTGGCTTGGATAAAGACTGTGCACGTGGTTCTTATTGCTGTCACACAGACCAGGGTTTGAAAGCTCTGCAATTGACTGAAATCAATTAAGGCATTTTTCCCTTTATGCTTTCACTGACAATAGCACTGGCAGTACCACCCACTATCTGCATCTGTGCTGAGGGAGGGGCTGCATTTCTCTCTCTGGGTTAACAAATTGCATCCTCACTGCCACCGCATAGAGCTGAGGCCAAACCACTTTTCCTTACTCCCAATTGTTGAGCTGACATTGTAATACTGTAAGTAGAAATCTAAATAACTATGGCCAGGTGAGCATCAGGCTTTGCCTAAACCCTCCTTTACAAATTCCTCTGTTAGTTCATCTCCTAGCAGTACAGGTGTATGTGGGTCAGAGCTACTATCGTATTCACAGCATAGCTCTGTAGCCATGACTGGGCAGCAACCGTATTAGAGCCGTAAACCGTTATGCCAAGTAGCATCTGAGTGAATACACAATGTGGAGTGACACTAACACAGAGACAGAGTGCAAAATGGAGATTTGCCTACTCTGATGGAGCACAGTGGGACTTAGGGAAGCAGTATAAAGAGGATTCTGACCAAAGCACCAGGATTAATATTTCTACTCCTACAAAAAGTGCTGTAGATCTCCAGGTTTTTGAATTTAAAAGGCTTCACAAGTCTCCCACTAGAAGCCAATATGCTGGGCATGATAGCAATAGAGAATAACATCTTTGCCACTTAACACTGTTTCCATTTAATCCAGGTAGCTCATGTTGCCCTGATATATCCAGGAAGTCAGTAATTACTTGGTCAGTTTAGAGAAGTTTTTAATGTTTGGATAGTTACCAGGCAGAAACAGACTGTTAGCTGCAATTTGAGTATACTGAGCAGCCTAAAGCCTTAATTCACATAGAGAAATTTTGCTACCACATGGCACAATTGCTGTGATTACCTGAAGTTATCAGTGCTACCTGCTGGTCAGCTCTCCTACAGGCCCTTCTGACTCCTGCCCTATCCTTAGGTGCAGTTGAAGAAGCAGAAGAGTTGCACAAAGGATATCTATCATAGCTTTATTTACATATCATGGAAACACACATGCAACATGTCACAGGATTTACTACAATGGAACAGCCTGTCCCTATCTCCTGTTACCAAAAACTTTATTTTTGGCTCACTAGGAAAACTATCACTTCCCCAGAAAGCTCCTAAAAATAATTATTAAAAATAACAGACTTGGCAGGATAACTAATGAGTGAGAGCTGCAGGCTGGGATGCCTTGCCACATCCTTGCAGAAACCAGCTCGTTCTATGGAAGCAAGAGAGAAAGGAAGGAGTGAGAGTGAATAGTCTCAAAGAAGACAGGTAGGAAGTGGCAGTGTGTAACTGCTAGGGAATATCCGTCTGTAGCAGTGAACAATGAGAGAATGAGAGCTCTGTCAGAGGGTCCCTCCTCACCCAGGCAGCCAGCTTCCTGCTGATCCATCTTTGTCTCCCTTTGTTTCTACCTGGAGCCTACAAGCTTCCTATTTCTAAGAACCTCTGATCCTTAAGGAGCATCTACCTTTCTTCTCAAGCAACATTTGAGAGGTAAAGCTTAAGCTCACCTCCCTCTTGACCTGAAGGATCTTTCATATCTTGTCTCTGTAGAGAAGAAGTGAAACTGCAGAGCCCTTCCCTACCTGGGCCATCAGACTGGCAGTCAGGATTATCTCCAACCAACTGGGAGAGGGGGACCCAGATCGAAGACAGGAATGTGCTGAAGGAAGGGAGGAGGAATGCGGTCCTGGTATGGAAAAGGCTGAGACCACTCTATAGTTAACACCAGCCTCAGTCTTGTTGGAGCCTGGCCTGCAGCTTCAGTCATTTGCCTGACTTTTTCTCTAATCCTCACTGCTAGGTATAAGCGGTTTGACCCCAGCTACGGACCATCCAGGCAGGAAATAAAGTCCCACCCTCCTAAACATTAATGAATGATCCCTGCTCTCCATTGGCCGACTCAGGCTCCACGCAGCGCCCTTTCCTCCGGGTCACTCTTCTGTTCCGGTGGAATTTGGCATAACAGCGTAGCCCTATAAAACAGCAACAACAAACAAACAAAAATCAACAGGCATGGTGAGCACGAAAGATCAGGGCTCGTTACAGCAGTAACATTGAACACTTAGCCCCCAGCCTTAGTTCATGACAGAACCTGCTGCAGTGGGGCCAGTCCCAGGGCTGGGAAGCCTGGGCTGTGTCATGTGAGGTAGCAGAAGAATGCCTCACAGGGGCAGGGCATATTGCTTCCTGGGCCCTGCTGTTCTGCCTGGCTTACTGTTCTGGTCTGGGATTCATTGGCTCTGGCAGAAGGTTTCACTGGCTTTTTAAAATACCAATGAATTATCCCAATTGTTTGCAGTGATTTTATGGAAGCCCTGCTTGGTTTCCCCCTATTACTTCCCATTACTGTCTAAGTGATCTCTCCATTGGGAAATTACTATAGACTTAATGTGCAGCAGCAATGGCTGGGGAGCTGCCCTTCCTATTTATTTCTCTGAAGCTTCAGGAGAGGGAAGAGACTGAAGTGCTATTACTGGGAGGTCTGATCCATAGCTCACTGCTCATCTCCTTCGGTTTCTCTATTTTGGATGCTAGAAGTGCAGCGTCTGAAGAAAGCTATCTGAGATAGCATTGACGAGTATTTAGGGAGAAAAAAAAATAGTATTGTATTTGTAAAAAGAACCTTCAGCACGTAGTCTCCCACAGCAGTGGAAAGCAATGGGAGCCTCTGGTCAGGCTAACTCATCCGTTTCTGGTACTGATTTACCTTGTGGTGCTTACTGTCTGACTTCGTTACTACAGGATGCAGAGCTAGGTGGGCCAGATGGGGAACAGCCTCTGTGCAAACAACTTGCATGAAAGCCTTGATTTTCAGTAGTCCAGGATCTTGTTATTGCAGTTCTTCTGAAGAACTGATTTGATCATCCAGAAACTGAAACTCTTTTTACTTCCAGAGCATACAGCAGATAGCAACAATGCCAGCACCCGCAGAGCAAGGGAAGCTGAGGATTTATAGCTTCGGTAATGAGACAGCCCATGAACTGTCCTTGAGTACTTGTACACAGGAGACCCATCCAAGGTCACAGGTCACCGAGCACCCTTTTGGAGTGCATGTCTCTGGGCTATGTTGAGCCCAGGCTACCCTGAAGTTGGGTTTCTGCCCCTCATTACCAGTCCCCCCAGGGCAGTTAGGCCTCCCAGAAAGTGAGCACACAAGATCAGAGCTCTGCTCTTATCTAAGCCTCTTGTCTGTCTTATCTGGACCCTATATCTCTGGGGATCTTTTTAGTGCTACAGAGGATGCATATTTGGCATCAACTTGCAACTAGCTTAAATATAAAGCAGGGCCAGAGGCAGCATTCATTAGGCTTGCAGAAACACTTTCCTAGGCTAATCTATCAGAACATCCTCTCTGATGAGGACTTTCAAGTGTTGCTTGACATGCCCAAGGTGAACACTAACATTTAACATGGCAACTCCAGGAAAGCAGTCAGTTTAACTGGGTAAAAAGGAGGTGAGTGACCTGGTCAAAGTCACTAGATCCTTAAACACAGGTCACAAAACTTGGCAACCAGAGTTTTGTTCTGGCAGATGATACCCAGTGCCTGGAGCTGATCCTGAACATGTTCAGACTAGAAAAGCGCTTTTCAACACCTTCATAATGTTACTGTCTATTAAGGGCTGCTGTGGATTCTCCAGAAGTAGTTTTAAGAAACTATTGTCTGTGTCGTGCCCACACCTACTAAATTGCTACACATTTGGTTGAAATTAACTCAGAAAAGCCATATTAGGCATAAAGTCATGTGAAACAAGGAGAGTAATGCACTTTCATAGTCTGTGAGATTTCAAAGCACTATTGAGGTGTTCATATACAGTGACTTCTGTTAGATAGGTTTGTAGGTATTGGGATTCTTTTTTTCAAGAGAGAAAACAAGACATCATAAGATAACTCATAGGTCGCATTGCACATCAGTGGCAGGCAAAAGCGAAGAACAGCAGAGCTGTCTCCTGTTTTTACCTACAAACCACAATTCCCAGTCAACTCAGCCAAATACTAAGACAGCTGGAAGCAGGGGAGCAAAGAGCTGCACTTACCTTCTGTGCACATACAGTCATCGTAACATTTGTTGTTAAGGCCTCGATTGTGTGGTTTGCAGAGGTGCTCACGCAAGTCACAGCAAGAGCCTGCAACATCAGAACATGGCTCAGCACAGCTGATTTATCCCCTGGTAGAACCACAACATCCACGATAGCCCTGTGTTACAGACATCAGCTGTTCCCATAACATGCCTGGAGAGTCTTTACCCTTCCCTCCACATACCATTTTCTAACAGTGTTAAAATCAGGATACTTATATTAGAGCCTGGGCTGGATTTTAAACAATTTCATGTGTGGAGAGATGGCTCTCAGGCTGATCCTGACCTGGCAGGCAGTCAAGGTGATGGTCACACGGCTCTCCTTCTGCCGATGTGGTTTCATTTCCACTGTTGGAGCTCTTACTGCGGCGTTTATCTATGGGAAAAAATTAATGCTGGTAGAACATTGCACACTAGTATTTTTATTTTGGAGACTACATCATTCTAGGGTGAAAAAAATCCTCAAGCTTCAGGAGTCTGAATTCTTAACCCTTATAGTTTAGTTTCCTCCCTAGTTCTCAACCCTCCATTTAATAATCATTTTTCCTTTACCCTCAAACTGTTCACCCAAAATGAGAAGCATGCTGAAACAGAGCATAAAATACAATCAGCTTTTTTGTCTCTTTCCCCACCACTATGATCTCATATCCTTCAGCACACCCATGAACACTGACCATAGGCCAAGACCTACAGAATGACTTCTAGGAAAGAGGATGGGGAGCTCAACAGTGTAAATTTAGCACCTTTCTTTTTAGCTGATGGCCACATTTCTGGTTTGAGGTCCTCATAATCCGTCCAGTCAAAGAGTGCCATATCTAGGGTGGGCATCACATCCCCATCCTGCCTGAGGCGGGCCTGCAAACCACAAGAAACCGAGGAGACAACGGATTACACTTCTGTAGTGACAATGAAGCATTTGCCAATTTTCCTCGTGCTTTCAGACCTTCACAAGGCTTCATAATTCCCGCCCCACACCCCCACCTCGTCCACTGTTGATTCTTAGCATCTCATTTTCATAAGGGAAGACCATTCTATTGTCCCAGTTGAAATCCAGAGGGAAGCTTTCACTGCTTCTCTGTGAGGAAGAAAGGCCAGTAAGGTGCATTAGAACATGCTGCCTCTCTAGCCAAGTGCTACTACTGCCTCTGACAAGTGGCGTCCCCCAGGGGTTTGGGACTGGGGCTCTTCAACATCTTTATCGATGACATGGGCAGTGAGGTTGAGTGCACCCTCAGCAAATTTGCTGATGACACCAAGCTGAGAGCTGCAGCTGATACACCAGAAGGAAGGGATGCCATCCAGAGGGACCTGGGCAGGCTTGAGAAGGGGCACACAGCAACCTGATGAGGTTCAACAAGACCAAGTGCAAGGTGTTGCACTTGGGTTGGGGCAATCCCAGACATGTGTACAGACTGGGAGAAGAACTCACTGAGAGCAGCCCCGAGGAGAAGGACTTGGGAGTTCTGGTGGACGAGAGGCTTGGCATGAGCCAGCAGCGTGTGCCTGCAGCCTGAAGGCCAACTGCATCCTGGGCGGCACCAACAGAGGGGTGGCAGCAGGGCAGGGAGGATTTTGTCCCCCTGTCTTCTGTCCCCATGAGGCCCCCCCTGCAGTGCTGCGTCCAGGCCTGGGGCCCCCAGCACAAGGAAGATGTGGGGCTGCTGGAGTGGGGCCAGAGGAGGCCACAAGGATGCTCAGAGGCTGCAGCACCTCTGCTGTGGAGAAAGGCTGAGGGAGCTGGGGGTGTTCAGCCTGGAGAAGAGAAGGCTCCAGGGAGAGCTCACTGCAGCCTTCCAGTACCCGAAGGGAGCTGATAAACAGGAGGGAGAGTGACTTGTGACATGGGCAAATAGTGATGGGATAAGGTGGGATAGTTTCAAACTAACAGGAGAGATTTAGGTCAGATGTTAGGAAGAAACTCTTTATTCTGAAGGTGGTGAGGCCCTGGCCCAGGCTGCCCAGAGCAGCTGTGGGTGCCCCATCTCTGGGGGTGCTCAAGGCCAGGCTGGGTGGGCCTTGGGCAGCCTGATCTGGGGGGTGGCAGCCAGCCCACGGCCGGGGTTGGGGCTGGGTGGGCTGTAAAGTCTCTTCCAACCCAACCATTCTGTGATTTTAGGATTCTCCATGATCCTTGAAGCTGAATGAAGAAGGCTTGCTAAGGGAGAAGTAGGGCAGGGATGTGAAGTGACTAACGGAACTGTTCATGGAGTGTTTAGATGTCTCCAAGATAGAGAACAGCTTCTGAGGAAGGGCTTTGGTGTCAGACGAGCACTTACCTCTAGCTGAAAAAGAAGAAACTGGACCTTAGCTGCAGGAGATTGCTGTCTGTATCAGGGGTACAGTGCAGCTGTCTCTTTACCTGTGACCGCGGTGATGTGGCTGGAAGAACAGGAGGCTCTTCTGTGGAAACGACTACTTCCAGTGCAGTGAAGAGAAGCACAGTGGGAGTCAGACTTGTAGCTTCCTCTGCCTGGAGGTTCTGAAACTGTTGAAAGCTTTCAGGCTTCTTGTACAGGGAGCTTGGCCCAGCAGCAGGAGCCTTCCCTGCAGAGGACAACAGGACAGTAGCATTAACTTTGTCATTCCTTTTCTCTCCATATGCCAAGGAAAATTTTGGGTCAAAGGAATCCTCACTTCCATCCAGCCACTGCCTAGCTTTCTACCACCCTGAGCTGCTGTTGAGACCAGTGTAAAGCAGAGTCATGTGACAGACCAGGCCCAGAGTATATGCACCTTGATTCTTACATACTGAAGTCAGACATCTTCAAGAAGCTGTGGTTATGTATTTCTCTTGCTTAAGAATCAATGGATTTCTTCCTAAGGAAAATGAGGATCTTCAAGATTTCTTGAAGGTATAGGAACACCAGTTATTTTGGGAATAATCCTTGTTGTCTGGTCTTGGGAATACAAAGTGCATCTGTTTACCCATTTTTAAACCAGTGTATTAAGCTGCTGCAAATCCCTGAAACACATCCTTATTTCATTTTGAGAGAGGGTAATATTCTATCTAGCTCAAGTCAGAACCTACCTAACTTGAAATAACTTCACAGCTTTATCCATGCCTTTGCAAAGAATTAGTTTAAATATAGACCTTAAGTTAGCCAAAGATACAAGGCCTGTTTTGTAGTCTGTAAATGTGGCTTCAAACCAGCTTTGTTGCATGCTCTTATACGTTGCTTAATTTGAGTTGTTCAGTCAGTCCCCTGAGAAAACAATAGAGCTCTTCTTACTGATGCAGGGAGGAGTGATAGCTGGAAGGCGGGGACACTGACAGCCAGCTTGTCAAATGGTGTAGATTGACACACATTGCCTGGCTGTAACAGAACTAAAGATTTACCACACTGAGCACACCATACCGCAGAGACACACACCCACAACTTGACCTGTGAAGGAAAGCAGTCCCAGTCAAAAACTTTTAGCAACATTTTCAACAACATTTTAACATAATTTAGTTATGCAAGTGCAAAACTAAAGTTTGCAAAAGTGCAATTTTGCATGTGCAAAAACTATATTTTTCATAGTTCAGCATAAACATAGAAGAATACAAGTTGTGATGAAGAAACCGATCCTCAAGCTAAGTAGCTTTTTATAATTACTATTTCTAGTTCTGGTCATGTTTTGAAGTCAGTGTAGAGATTAAGCATGGCTTGGATTTTTTTTTTTCCCTTCATAAATTGAATCACTTGCTTAAAAACAACAACAACAACAAAACCAACAAAGCAGGCCACCCCAAACCAACCCCTCTAGTCCTAGGAACTTTCAGAGCTCTCCCCTATAAGGCAAACTAGGTCATTTTCAGAAAATTACAGCCAGCAGTAAAAACCTCCAGTTCTGGAGTTCCCTTTTGTCTTATGCCTCTTTTGTTTGGCAGATTTCTCCCCAGAGCAGGCACACACCCTCCACACACCCATGTGGCTCAACCACATCTTCATCTTGCCCTCATGTAAGTGAGGCTCATTTCAAGTGAGCCAACAGCCTCAGCTTGGAGCTCAAATACCTCTGTGGTGCTTCAGCCTGTCTCTGCGGCTCTGTCGTCGGTGCTCTCGGTTCTGCTTCTTTCCTCTCTCAGACCCAGGGGACTGGTTCTCCTGGTCAGTGTGTGGGAACACAAAACCCAAGAACACATCCTTATCCTGTTTCAGGGCTGCTGGCTGTCCTGCTGGTGCCAGCTCTTCCATGGCTGCAGCTCCGCTACCCATTCGGAGGGCCTCCTCCCCTGCTGGTTGCCCTCTAGAAGGCATGGCAAGGACCCTTTCTTTCTTGGCCAAGCCATGCTTGTGGTGGTGCCCACTTCTGGGCTGCTGAGGCCACATCTCTTGGTTTTGAAGATGGTTGTTGTTCTCTGGGACATTTTTGACCTTTGTGCCAGGGTCCAGGGAGACTGCAGGACTGACGTCAGAAAGAACCAGCACACACAGGAAAAGAGAAGGGGAGAAGAAGGTGGAGGAAGTTGCCATAATCCTGGGTGCTCTGCCTCACCTGCAATTGAAACAAACATCACCATCACAAATGAACCAACCACCTTCTAGGAGCTGTAAAGGCAAGCGAGATTCGAACCTAGGACAACTTAGATGGCAACACTTCAGGTGCCCAGAGTTGGAGGAGAGTTTTTCCCTCCTTGGTTATCTCCTCTGCCAGCCAAGGTTACAGCAGCTGAGACACACCGTGCAGGGCCCGCAGGGATGAAGTCCCAGTTTCATGTGCAAATGAGGACCATCAATCAGTAGGACGTTTCTCTTTGATTGCTGACCAGCCCCCCTACCTCCTCATTCACAGCCTGCCATCTGAGGGGCTGGAGGCTGGCTCCTGCAGGCTGCAGCC
Source organism: Alectura lathami (assembly GCA_013399715.1). NCBI lineage: Eukaryota > Metazoa > Chordata > Aves > Galliformes > Megapodiidae > Alectura > Alectura lathami. The sequence continues at coordinate 131,875 of VXAV01007586.1, forward strand.
CCAGAGCCGCCTGCACAGCACCAGCTGTCAGGCTGGGGCATTTTGCTGCCAGGTTGGCATCCTCGGCCTGGCTGGCATCGGCCCCCCTTCACAGCTGGTTTCCTTGCAATGAAGATGTCAAGATGAACAGAACTGAAGGCAGATGGTAGAACCAGCAACAGCAAGAGCCCTGAGCAGCTCAAGGCAGAGAGGCATGTGCATGAGCACACATACTGCTTCAGGGTGGCTGAAAGTGGTCAAGGAAAGAAAAAACACTTTGTACTGATATCTCACAGTGAAGCAGAATAACAAATCTCCTGCTGTCGGCAGAGCAGGCTGAATTTCCTCTAGCTCATCCCACTTTCTCTCCCTGAGCCTGCACAAGTCACTTCACCTCACCCCACCAGGTGACGCTGTCACTGGGAGGGTAACTTAAGTCAAATAACACTGAGACCAAGTCCCTCAGTACAGCGGCTGCCCTATGTTTGTGTTGTGAGACATGGCTTTGGGACACTGCACAAGTTAGACACTTACCTAATGATGTAGTTCTCTCTCTGCCCTTTCCAACAAAAAGCTCAGCATTTCTAGTGAACCTTTCACTTTCAGGTAGCTTTCCTGGACTGTTCCTCTCAATCTGGGCAGCATGAAGGCATACTTAAAGCTAGACTTCCCTGTGACACAAAGCAGGCCTATACTGACATTAATCTGAGAAGCACTGTCACAAGGGTACAGCCACAGCTCTCCACTCAACCCCCTCCACCAACCTTTCCTGCACCCCAGGCCTCAGTTGCACCTAACTGCCATCTGTCAGTTCACCGGGTGAACCACTTTGCTGCATAATTGCAATGGCTTATGCTCCTTCCTCCAGGTGCTTTGCTGCTTGACCAGCCACTGTCACCTGTGAGGGGGAACAGGTAGAATCCTCTGAGGCCCCTCTTAGCACCTTTTTGGGCAGCTGACAGGAGACGCCCTAAGAATAGCCTTGGTTCTTCCTTTCCTCTTTTCTTTCAAACTATGAGGCAGATGTGATGTGTTTTGAGTCAGTGAAACCTCTGCCATCGTAGCAGCCTGAGCTTCATGGAACACCTGGAGAGTTTACAGATGTCTCCATCCTCTTAACTGAAAAGCCTGCTCAATTATTCACCAGCAGATTCTGCCTTTCCAAGATGCATCTCTGCTATTGCTTAGAGACTGGGAGCAAATTTTCAGTCCATATCTCCCCTGGAAAGAAGCACGCAGCAGAGGGGCCTTTTCTTTAATGCAGTGTGAAAAGCAGGTCCTTCTACTGGCCACAAATACAACAAACTGCTAGCTGAGGACTGATTTGGGAGGTGCTGGGTAGATCATTTCCTGAAGACATAACACTACAAAATAGCATTTTATTGGCAGCTACCAGGGACAAAGAAAAACCAGACTGACAGCTAAATGTATTATCAAAGCACTTGAAGTTCCTGCTTCAAACCAGTGTAACAAATAGCAGCTAAGTGAAACCCAAACTCTACATCCACGGTCTTTGTCTTTTTTCTAGGATTTTCTCTGTAAGAACAAGCACAAACCAGCTTGATGAAGGTATCACACAGAACAACTCAAAGAGCTGGAGACAGCATCTTACCTTTTCATCTGTAGGCAAAATGCCAAGAGGAGAGAATAAGTGCAAAGAGAATGGAAGGCAGGTGCCTCCAATCTCACTAACGCAGACGTGGGCCCTTTGATAATGAACCTGACGGACACATTAGCTACAGATTCTGGTTTCTGCCAGGAGCTAAAGAACAGCTATGTGCTGCAGGGCAGTTTAAACAGAAGGTCTGCTTCAAAGTGCAGGGGGTGTTTATTTAAGCTGCTGAGCTGTCTTGGTAGGACACAGCATGGAAGTGCAGCTAGACCACACGGGTTGCCTCATCTCTGCTCATCCCAAGGCAGGCTGACATGCTGCATGCCTGTGGGAATCTTGCGCTGATAATGCATGTACATACCTGTACTGTGCTGTTGTCAGGGGAGCTCTGTGCTGTTTGCCCAGGCAAAAAAACAGTGCATGGGCCAGTCCTGGTACCCTCTGTTAATGCAATGCTCTTGGCAGAGATACAGAAGCTCCAGCCTTCTCTTAATCAGGTGTTTCTATGCTGTGATCTATCTGTAACTTCAGAAACTTCTTCCTACCTCCTCAATTTCTCATGCCCTACAGAAGCTGTAAAATTCACACTTCCAAAAGACAGCTAGATAACAAAACAGCATTCCTGGTTCTCCTCAGTGCGCAGGTTCCTCGATGTCTGAGTACCCTCTCTTGGGATCCCAGTCCACAAAAGAAGTTAGCCCAAAGTTTGTGGATGTAGAGGACAGCAATGTTCTTGCCGTGTTGATGCACCTGTTCTGCAAAAGACATCTTAATCAGGGCAGAATTTCGTATGTCAGGAAGAAAGAAGTCTAGCCTTGTAAGAAGATGCCTTTCACAAACTGCCCTAAAACAAACATGTATGTTAGATCAAGTCCAAAATTCACCCTCTTCTTAGGGATGGTATCTATATAAAGGAAATAGCCAGAGTGCTTGCCAAGCTAAGCTGTTCCTGCAGTTCTCCACAACACCAGACCTGCATCCTCTTTACTTCAGCCAGCACTCTGCGCTTCCTTTATGTACCCTCAGGATTATAAGCCACCTACTTCTTGAGGTAGCAAATCTGCCTATTAACAAGGAAATGTGTAAAGCAGAGATAAGGCCTTAGAGCTACCTGGAGTGCAGGCTCAGGGCTGATGGATGAGTTGCAGTGCTGTCTCTCAGCAAACACTTCTGATCTATTTTGAGTTAGTAGTGGATGGCCACAACCCTGTAGGGAATTATGGTTTTTTTTTGCATCTTGGGTTCCTTTCCCCATGGGCAGTCTCTTTCTCTGGACTCACTGAGACTACTCTGCTCTCTGCTTATAATCCTGCAAGGCAGACATGGACTGAAACTCAGGCAGGTTCTCTCCATGTAAATACAGCCGTCACCTTGGTGTGGAAAAAGGCTCTAACACTGCTGCTGCTGCACTTGTTTCATGTTTGACAAAGTGCAAACATCAGATCGTCGGCGTTCATTCACATATCTGACTTAAAACATGACACCTGACAGTCCAGGCTTCAACTCTTCATGCATGTTCTCCATGTCACAACAAAGAGGAACAAAACACTTGAACCCATGAGTACGGAATATCAGGATCCTTTATCACCCCAGACCACAGATGATGCCGTTTGTATGCTCAAGGGCTGAACCAGGCTAGACCCAAGCATGTAATCTGGGACACATTTCTCCTTGGCTCTGATCAGCTCACACTTTGGCAGGAGTGCATAAAGATTTCCTGGACTCCAGACAACTTCAAGCTGCAGCAACAGACTGAGTGTGCGTTCATCTACATGGGTGTTGTATGTGCATGTGTGGCACAGATGACAGACAATAAACCTAGCTTCGTGTGCCAGGCTCCCTGTAGATCAGCAGCCATAGGGTGATGGATTGGCTTGGGAAGGCCTGGAGCAGAATGGACAGGGGAGGCTCCATGGTAGCTGACATGCAGAGAGCTGGCTGGAGCCAGGAGGATGGCATTGTGCAGATAAATGAGATTTCACTTCCCTGCTGGGTCTCATTCCATCTGTTTTTCTGTTTCTGGAGGCAAATGCTGGGAAGCTTCATACACAATCTGCCAAGAGACCCTCCCATTTCAAAGGGATCGCCCCCAGCTTTCTAGGGTCTCCAAAAGCAGATGGGAAATTTTATATGCACCCTTCTTTTCCTCCCCTGGGCACAAGTAATATCCCTTTCCTTATCTCCAACATTTCTTGCACACTCACTTTATAAAGGATAACTTCTTCCTGCTGGCTCAGACATCCTTGGGATGATAGAGCAGCCAAGTCCCCAGTTCACTCTTCTTTAGGGTCCCTCTTCAAAGCTGTCCACCTCCTTTCTTAGTCGCCTGTATCCATTGTTACCTTTCCCCCCAACCTTGCCTTTCATATTTATCTGACTTGACAGCTTCCTTCTCCCTCATGCCTGTGCTTGGTGTGAGAAATTTTCTTTCCGCAGATATTTGCGCTAGGCTACTTGAATCCCACCACCACCCTTTGAAACATCTGTTTTCCTTTTGACTGTTGTTTTCTCTCACTTTCTGCCATCTCTGAACAGTGCTCCACTGTAGTAAGGGCCAAATTCAGGTGTACTGTGTGCACTAATTGCACTAGTGGTACAAGAAACAGGACACAGATTCAAGCTTGCAGGGGGATCACAAAGCACCTCTCCAAGGCAACCCACATGCAGTGACCACTTGAAATGTCACTCATTCCCTATTAGCTAAGGGCTGCCACAGCAGCCAGGGCGAGCCCATCCCCTCACCAGTCAGCTCTGGCTGACAGTTCTCTGCCCTGGATATGAGGACAGAAGAGGCTCATTCACACAGCAGGACCCAGGCAATAGCCCCTCCTGCAGCCCAGACTTGCGGGTAAGCCGGCAGTTTTATACCAGTCACTAAGTAACTGCCAAGCTCTAGCACCCTGTCTCTGGTGATCACTGGACACCTTGTAAATCCTTCAACATGTTGTGGCTCTCACCTTGAGCCACAGCTGTGCCCCCCTTTCTCTTGCTCCCGCACTGGCCCTTGCAGAGCGCTCCCCTGCTCGCAGCGAGGGTGCAGCCTCCAGGGACAGAGCAGCCCAGGAAGGCGCTGTTTTGAAGTGGCAGAGAGGCACATGAATGAATATGCAGTACCCTCTGCTCTGCTTCCCTCTGGGACTTCACAGAGTGGCTGACACAGCCATCACAGGCGACCTGCTATCAGACAGAGGCTCCTCTACCCAATAATGAGATTAAAATAGCAATGAGTCTGAGATTAGCATCCAAGATATAGTCGCTCGCTGTCAGCGCAGCAGAGAAGACTCTCCAGCTTAATGCACAATGCCTAGTGACAAATGAGACACAATCAATAGCAAAGGTCATTGCTCACCCGACTGGAAAGCACCAGCTAGTGTGACAGGGAAGGAGAGGGGCAGGTTTGGCCCAGTCTTCACGGTGGGGAGAAGTGGATGTGTCCCCAAGTGGCAGAACAGTTAGGCTGTGCTTTCAGTGTTTTGTCTTGTATGCCATTCTCACTCTGAACCCGAATGTGTAGGATTAATGCCTCCTTCTGCAAGGGAGAGGAGATGGAAATACAAAACCATTTCCATCAAACCCTCTGGTGGATGGAAGACTTCAGGTGTGAATTGATAAATGTCACTTAAATCCTACATGATGAATCGCTGGCTGTAATAAGCCATTAACTGATGCCAAATTGGTTTAATTCAGAATCAAGATCTCACTTTTATCAAGAGAAGAAACGCAGAGAATAACCCGTGGGTACTCGGGAGCTCTGTGTGCATGGCAGCGCGCGGCTCGGCAAACACAATGACTCGGAGGGAGAAGCTTCCTTCGCCCCTTGGCCACTTTGCACAGTGGCCCCGGCTGAGCCGGGACGTACCCCCGGGCGCGCGGGGGTCCGCAGCTACCCGCGAGAGGGACCATGCCTCTGTCCGAGGCGACTTTGCTCCCGGGGAAGGGCCGGCTCGGGAGGGAGCTTCCAGCACCGCCCGAAGTAGCTGGGACCCGCCGGCGGGTGGCGGGGAGCGAGCCCCAAGCCCAGGCTGCGCATCCCGGGCGGGGGCACCGGGAGCCTCCTCCCCGGCACGGTGACAATGGGGCTGGCTCAGGGTCCTCGCACCGGCACCGGCGCTGTCCAGGCGCGGTGCCCGCT
>VXAV01007586.1:148900-237258 GCA_013399715.1 Alectura lathami
GGGGGGAAACGGGGCCGGGGCAGGCAGGGAGCAGGAGCGCGCCCCGAGCCCTGCCTGGGAGGGGAGATACCCCGGGTGCTCCGCCGGCGTTAAGGTGCTCTGCTTAACGCCGTGCTGCCGGGAGCGGTGCAAAGGGGAAGGCAGGCAGGGGTCTGTGCCCTTCCGGAGGGCTGGGCAAGGAGGGGGGCAGTGCCACTAGGCTGGCAGCAGGTAAGGCATGCAAGTTGCTGCAGGAGATTGAACCAACAGGATTTTTTTATATTTTATTATTATTTTTTTTAATCACACTTTACCCTTCAAGATCACAGTAGGGAGCTGGAAAGGGGGAAATAAGGAATCCTCAACACTGCCCCCATAGAAGCCAGGGACTTTTAAATGACATTTTCCCTCTGATGGCTGCGGTACACAGAGAGGATTGCTCTGCATCTGGAACATCCAGACTTGGGATAGTGATTCCCCATTTCTTCCCTCCCTTGCCCAACTTGGCACTGCCATATTTCTTCAAGTAGCATGTCAGGATATTTACCTGCTTTGGTCCTAACGCTCTCCTAGGCTTAGTGATTTGCTCCTGAGGAGTCTGGCTCTGTGCAGTTCACTGCAGTCTCAGCAGCTTCCCAGCATCAGCTCTCAGCTGAGATAAAAGCACAGTGCATCCTGCTCTGAATCTGCATGCTCATCTTCCCTGACTCTGCAGCACCTGGCCCTAAAGCCCAGGACAGCAGAAAGCCTCTGGGAGTCAGAGTGCAGAATTAACACATGAGGTAAAAGCACACGCTTCTGATTTAATTGCTAAGGTTGTAAGACCATAGGAGAAGGAAGATGAACTGAAAATAATGCAGCTGAGATTTTTTTCTGCTCAGACCTGTGCTTTACACAGACTCATGACTAAGGAGATTAAGAGCCAGCCCCCTGAGGGAAGGCCTTCCAGATAGAGAACTGCAAGTGGCTGGCAAGATGCTCATCACTGCGACAGATGACAAGTGCTGCAGAGCAGTACCTCACTGTTCTAAAAAGGCACAGCACCCAGATGCCTGCAGCATTCGCTTTTCAGAGGAAATCATTACTGAAACTGAGTAGCTGATTACTGCAGAAGCAGAGGTTCCTGGAAGGACTGATTCCATCTGGGAAACTGAAATTGTCTACGGTTGCAGCTGTCAGGTACTGCATTTTGTAAGTGCTGTAAACCAATCCATAACATTCAATATTAATCTACTCACATGCTTCAGGGTGGTGAGTTAGGGGTCTGGAGTCCCTGAGGTTAGGAATGCCCCCAGATCATACAGCACCTGCCTCTCACATAGACAAGTTTGTTTTCCCTTTTTTCCTAATGCCTCAGCGTTTGACATCATCGGTAACAAGAGGCCCCGTGCCAGATGGAGCACTGTGTCACCACTCCTTTCCCCCTCTTTCTCAGGAAGCTCCAGCCAGCCTGACCCAAGGATGGAGTCCCTCCCTGAAGCAGTCCTGATCAGAATCCTGGCTTCCATACCTGCAGTGGATTTGGTGTTGGCATGCCGCCTGGTCTGCTGCCAGTGGAAGAACCTGGTCGATGGAGCTGCTCTTTGGATCCTGAAGTGTCAGCAGGAAGGTCTCACTGGAGCAGAGTCAGAGGATAATGCAGAGAATTGGCAGAACTTCTACTTCCTGAGTAAGAAAAGAAGAAATCTCATCAAGAACCCATGTGGCGAAGGTGAGACACAGGCATAACAAGCCCCAAGATGCCAGTCACTAGGAACTGGGCATCTCTGTTCTTTAGAACAGATTTTAGTTGCCATCAGGTTGCATTTTTTTCTTACCCAAGAGAGAAACCACTTAATACGTGCAGTCAAATCACTTTCTGGGCAAGAAGGCCTTTATCCAATCAGCCTTTGTGGAGGGCTCTGCTTGACAGCAGTTTCATGTAGCCCCCGCAGGAAGCTGAATCGTGTTTGGCAGAACCCACTGTCCTGGTAGGTGGCATCTGGGTTTCCAGATTGCTTCTTGCCAAACCACAACAAAAACCACACAAAAGATGGAACCTTTCCCTGCTCAGGAATTAGTTTGCCCTTAGCCAACAGGCATTTCACGCTTCCTTCCTTGCAGCAGCTCAGGGCAATCTTCTTTGTACCTTGCTTACTACAACTCTGTAGATGAGCTGTGCCCATCGCACCATTTACCGTTATTTCATAATCTATGAACTCTACTTGCCATCTGCAAGGTGCTTAGCTATAACAGCAGTAACCAAGCCTTATAACCCAAGCAGCAACAGACACATTTCACACATCATAGACCACAGCACAACACAGACCATCAACACAACTTCTCCTTTTTTTTTTTTTTTTTTAAAATGGGATTTTTCTGCAAGCTTTTCTGACATCCAGGTTCTCTCTGGCTAAGACCAGAGGGGGAAAAAAAATATATATAAAGCCCTGCTGCTTCTAGATATACAACCATTTAACTGTGTAATAGTAACATTTCTCAAAGTTTTAACAATATCACCAAGAATAACAGAAAACAAGGAATTTAGTATATGCTGGCTATTTGCTAACAAAAATGAAATGAAGGAATGAGCAGCTCTCCTCAGATTATTTCTGTAATAAGACATGGAAGTGCTGAGACAGAATGCCTAAATTTCCCTGTTCTTTTCTTGAGTAGACCCACACATACATAGCCATTTCAGTGGGGAATGTTAAAGTTTATCACCAACCAAACTACAGGTTTTTGCGAGACCTCTACTCAAACACCTCTGTGATCCACGTACAGAATTAGCACCGCATGTAGTGACATCTGTCACAAGCTACAGAAAAGGCCCGGGGGAGACAGCCAGGTTCCCCAGGCCCACAGACACCATGGCCAGGCATTCTCTCTTCTCTTCCATTTGCAGAAGACTTGCAACACTGGGGAGAGGTGGACAATGGAGGTGATGGTTGGAAAATTGAAGAGCTCCCTGGCGACTTTGGAAAAGAATTCCCTAGTGAAGATGTCCATAAGTACTTTGTTACATCTTACGAGTAAGGCTGCCTTCTTCCCTTGCTCAGGGAAGGGGACAATTTTGCTTCCTTTTGTTAGATCAGTTAAGATCTTGTGTTTCAGGTGGTGTCGAAAGTCTCAGGTCATTGACCTTAGAGCTGAGGGGTACTGGGAGGAGCTGATGGACACAACCCAGCCTAAAGTTGTGGTGAAAGACTGGTAAGTAGCAAGGGTGTCACAGAAGTCCAGCAGAAAGCCTAGGAAGAGCCGGGAGGGCATACACCTGCACCGGGCCTTAAAGCTGTAGCCCTCACCTCACTGCATGCCCTCTGGCGTCATTCTAAGCGTGGGACTGGGCTAGGCCTTGGCTTAAGGAACCCCTGGTAGTTCCCACAAGCTTCAAGCTGTTCGGGCACAAGCTATCTAAAGAGCAGGCTCTTTTGGTGAATAAAGGCAGGCAGTGGGCTGGGGTAAGAGATATTACAGAATTCTACCTCCGCCAGTCTCCTCAGGTTTCTGGGGCCTTGGTTTGAGCCTCCTTTGCTGTAGTTCAGCAGGACACAGTCGCTTGCTCTGGCTCATCACCGAGTTCATACAGGCAGGGCTGGCAGCTTGGGTCTCCCTCGCAGGTATGCGGGACGCAGCGATGCCGGCTGCCTCTACGAGCTCTGTGTGAAGCTGCTCTCAGAGCATGAGGATGTGCTGGCTGAGTACAGGAGTGAGACTATTGCCATCCCACAGGACAACGATGCCAGCTGGACTGAGGTGAGTGACAGTTGTGATTTCAGCATGTGACACCCAAGCTGCATGAACCAGGAATGTTCTCCAGCAGACAGAAGTAGGAGAGGTTATCCTGGAGGAGGGGAAGGCTCTGTCGTGGGTTCTGTGGAGCCATGACCCTGTGGTTGAGCAGAGGGGTTATGCGGCAAGGCTGTCTTACATACAACTTGGAAGCTTGCTGAATCATCACTGCAAGTAAGATTTGTCTGGGAGAATTCCAGTGGCTTTTGAACAGCCCTGGGGTCAAAGCTCCTTTCAGTAACTTCTTTCCCACTGTAACTGTCCTCATTCCTCCTTGCTACCCAAGCTGGTGGGCATGGCTGGGGCAGGTGGGGTTGAAGGCCCTGTGCACTAACGAGTAGGTTCACGACTGTTTGGCACCAATAACCATTTTGTCTCTCTCACTCTCCAGATCTCCTACACCTTTTCCAACTATGGTCCTGGGGTCCGCTTTGTCCGCTTTGAACACGGCGGCCAGGACACCCTGTTCTGGAAGGGGTGGTACGGTGTACGTGTCACCAACAGCAGCGTGACGGTGGAACCGTAGCCAGGCTGAACGGGGGCTTGCTTGCCAGAGCTGACTTCCCTCAGGACATCCCATGGGCTTTGGGTGGTTTCTGCATGGTGCTGCTTCTGGGCTGTAGAGCATACGACTCATGTACGAATGTGTGTGCCAGATGCCAGGGCCACCACCCATCTTTCCTTAAGGGGACTATGCAAAGAATAGGAACAGATATGTGAAACCACATTAGACTCAGCCTTGCTGATTGCACTGATGTTCTCTGTCACACAAGATCACCTAAACATCCTGCAGACTGCTCTCCTGAGAGGTATCCCCCCAGCCACTGACTCCCTGTCCCTCACACCCACCCTGCACGGGTCATTCTGCCTGCTTCCCAGACTTGGACACTTAACTTTGAGGAGGATTTGGGGTCTATTTTCTGGAAGAGGTGGGGGGGTGGGGAGGGGTAAGAAAGCATAGACACAATGTCTGTACTGAGAACAGGTGAGGGAAACCTAAACTCTCACATCTCTATGTAACTGCTCTCACATCTCTAACTGCTTCCACGACCTGCAGTGAGGATCTTAGCTTCTCCCATTTATAAGCGATAGACGCCATTGCCTGCCTTAGATGAGCCTGGCTGCTAAGTGGTGCTCTAGGTGTCCGTATTAGTTTTGAGTGACAGTAATGCCAAGCATAATGCCTTACAACATTCCTAGCATCCATTTGTAACAGAAAATGTTGGGAACTGAAACCACTCTGGTATTCACCACAGGGCTTCATTTGGCTCCTAAAATGCAACTGAGGATAATTGCTGGGAGAGAGACAAGGACTTAATGAAGGCAGAAGCAAGTTGGGGATGGGGCCCAGGAACAAATGAGGACAAGATGTGTCTACCCCTTCCTGGCCTCTGCATCCGTCACAGATTTAGTACTACTCTTTGCAGGCAGAAGATTCGTGCAATATTCTGCATGCAGAAACCTGTCGTTACCTCTCCTTTATCTCAGCTCTTCCTGCCTAACACTGTCTGCAGAAAGAACGTCTGCCTTCACTCCCTATGCTTACCAAGACAGCACTTTGTACACACATCCACTAGTGCCTCTTGCTGTCACCCAGGGCTGTGAGCCACCATCCTGAGCAGAGACATGTAAGCTTCCCTGAGCCAAGCCTGTCCCTTCAGGTCAGTCCTCTCAGAAAAGCACCCACCTCATAGAGCTGATGTTGCCCAGAGATGGATGCTTCCATTTCTTTGCCCTGTTTTCCCTTCCTGATCTGCTTGGGCAGAGCTCATACATTGCATCAAAGTGCACCATACCGATATTACTTGTACTCAAAGGAGGGAGTTTCTGAGCTGGTCACTTTGTGCATGTTGGTTCATCAGGCTGGTTGCGCTGCTGCAGCCAGATACCTTGCAAACCACAGCCAAGCCAGAGCGCAGGCAAACAGAATAAAATGCAGTTATGGGTGGATCTTTGCTTGTGTGCTGAGTATGATTTCTTGTGCTTAAGCATACTTTTTCTCTCTCCAGTGGAGAAAGACACCTCTCTTCAGGTGTCAAACACTCCTATCCAAAAAACAGGAGTCATTGCATCTGGTATAATACCATGAGCCTCCTGGAAAAAGGTACATGCTCTGTTTCCCACCCCTGCAGCCTGAACTTGTCAGAAGCACTTGCTGGGTGATGGTTCTGCAGAGCAGCAGCAGGCAGAGATGTACTTAAAAGGTGGTGGGAATTCCTGCAAGGCATGGAGGAGGTCCAGGAAGGCTATTACTGTCCAGCCCTGGCTCACACCCTCCAGGTACTGCAACAATAGCACTGCAGTGAGCTCAGCTGTCCTTCTGACCCAGGAGAGACTAAAACCAGCTCAGTTCTTTCCTCTCCATTACCTCTGCAGTCACACAACGCAGCTTTATTCACGGCAGCATTTCATGCAGCTGACCAGATTTCTAGTTAATATTCAACTCACTGCCAGAGACCTGCCCCACAGAAGAAATGAGGCCCTGATCTGTCCCTAAGGAATCAATACAGCAAGGGGATCAATATACTGGGTCTGGATGCAACTGTCACATTGAGCCTTTCCTAAGTCACCATCTCACAGTCAGGATAAAGCCCAGGATTAAGCCTTCAGATACTGTGTCCCTTGCAAGTACAGGGCAGGACCACATTCCCCAGTTTAGGCTTATCTAGGCTGAGCTATATGCAGGCAGCCTTCCCAGCAGCTCTATTACAATGAACAGAGCTGTCAGGGGCTCTCCCTTCCCATGCCAGCAGCCTGATCACGTTCACACTGTTAGGGGCATCCTGCAGACCTGTCCTGACCTTCCCCCTCATCTCCAAGAGCTGCTTTCCAAGACACTCAGTGTCTTGCAGTTTCACTAAAGAAAACAGCTACCTCTGCTCCAGAGTCTCTGCAAAGCTGCTGCTGACACCTTGCTGGCAGAGATGACCCCTTGCATTCAGCCATGTCGGTAACAGAGTCCCAGTGCAAGTAAGAAAAGTGGGTGCCTGTGTACTTGGAACATAATCTCACCTCTTTGATTCATTACAAATGTTTTGCTCCTACTGCCTTTTGAATTTTGAGAACTCACACTGAAGTCTGCTCTGGATGCACCCATCCACCCCATTCAACTCATCTGTCCAAGACTGAACAGAGCACAGGAGGTGAGCTGGCTCTCATGTTGCAGACTTCAAGGAAATTAAGGTCACACAATTTCATAGGATTACAGAAAATAAGTGCAAGAGTGACAGAACAGTTTAGATGGTTTAGATGTATTAACGCTCTCAGCCACTAAAGGGCTCTACCACACGTAGCTTCAGTGACCGAAGGAGGATTCCTTCTGCTTTCTGTTGTGCCAACACCAGCAGCACCTGCGTGGCACTATACAGTAGCTTTTGGGAACATTGATGACCAACGCAGACATGTCACATACCCTACAGACAGAAAGATGTCTGCACAGAAGTAATTCTTAACAGATGGTCAGTTGTAAAGTAATTAGAAATCTGAGTATTATGTACAGAACCAGTGTTGCTGGAGCATTTATGCTTGAACAAAAACCAAAACACACAGCAAGGTGCCCGCTAAGTCTGAATGAGGAACCAGAGCTCTAGAATGTGCTCATATTTCCTTTGCACAAACCTACAGCACATCACGGCCACCTCTGGGGTAGACGAACATTGTGCTTAGCAGCAAGCTACAAATAAAGAATGGAAACATCCTCTGAAGCATGCCTCTTGGAATGAAACACCTGGCTGACAGGAATCTGTGAGTTTAAGGTGCCAACTACCGGCAGTCAAGACAGACTAACACACCTCTTACCATGGCTGCTTTGATGTTCAGAGACATTAAGAGAAGCCCTCATTACAGCACTCCACCCGTGCCTTTCCTGCTATCAGCAGCTGGCATTCCTCTAGAAGAGATGTCTGACATCCTGGCTAGCCAACTGCACCTTGGTGGATGCAGTTATTCAAGGCCCTTCTGTAATTTTCTGTTCTGCAAAGCCCACCACAGCCAGCCCTGGCTGTAAATATCATTATACTTACAAATGTTGGTTGTTTTGTTCAGCCATAGTAGCTTCTACAGTCAGCCTCTTGCAGAGGAACAGAACAGAGTAAGACAGGGCCCTGGCAAGAAAGCACTAACATACATCTCTTGTCAAGTCTAATTGAATTTTTCTATATGAAACATCTATTATTACCCACCTGGGGAGGTTGTGGACAGATGGAGGAGTCTGCTCCCCCACCAGGCATTCAAAACTGTTTGAAGATGAGGGGAGGAGGAGAAAAACAACTCCCTGTTGCTTGCAGCCCAGCTGTTCTAGCCAGTTTAAAAGGGAGGATAATTTAGGAGATTGATTCCCCCTAAATCAAACACTTCGTAGAGGCTGGGAATGGCCCTTCCTTCAAGCCAGGATCGCAGGGCATCAGCCACAGAGACTTTTGGCCTGAAGCTGCAGCAGAGATGAGTATGGTCCCAAATGGGATGGGAAGTGAGTGGCCTGGGCTTGCATCTGGCCCACAGGCTTGTCAGGAGTGGAGATCCTCCCAAAAAAGAGGAAACACTGGGCTAGTGAACAAACATCCCCCGGGCTCACAACTCCTTCTGCAGCCCAGACACAGCTACTCCCCGCTCCTTCGTTGCTGTCCAACAGTGTGCAGGTACCCTGAGGAGCAAGAGAGCTCACAGGTGAGCAGCCCTTGGGCTGAGCTGACCTGATTCCTGCTCCTCCTTCTGTCCAGCTGGTTTGTCCTGATGTCCTTGGGGCACTGACTGCCCAGTCTTCTCAGTGTCCCTAACTGTGAAGAAAAAAAAAGGGCCTAATGATGCTTTCCCACTGGGGAGGGGCAGTTTGGGATTAGAGATAATGAGTTCAACTGGGAAAACTTTTATGGAAGCTGGAAAGCATCACTGCTGCATGTGACAGCTGCACGAAAGAGCTGAGCTCCCCTGTGCACAGCGGCCTGCATGTAAAGCAAAAGCTGCCCAGACAAACCAGAACAGTAGGAAGGTACGTGGTAAGGGAGAGCTGCCCAGAGACATAAAGCCAGATACAGCCAAGCAGGCACACAAGCACGCCTCTGGGCTGAGTATTGGCCTCCCTCCAAACGCAGCCCTGTTAGCGGCCCTTGCAGGGTCCGTGCCCAAAATCTCCCCTGGCTATCGGCCTCCGTCGCCCCCCAGAAAGGCCACCCTTGCCGGTGCGCAGCCCAGGGCCGCGGGCACCCCGCGGAGCGGCGGCCGCTGCAGAGCCGCAGGACAGCAGAGGGCACTCGGGCTGCAGGCAGCGAGCTGGGAGCACCCCCGGCCTCGGTGCTCCTGGCTCCTGCTTTGCAAGTCTGTGCCGAGAGATGCGCAGAATAACTGCAAGCGTTCCCCTCTGTGTTGTACTTGGGGCCCTACCTCTGATCACTACCTCCCGCCTCTTCTGGCTGCAGCTTAGACTCAAGCTCGTGTTTTCTCTCTCGTCCTGTTTCAATACCTGCTGTCATGGTTTGCAGAGCAGCTTTTGCCAGACAGATCCTGACTCTGGTCTCTGCCATCTGGGACAGCCCATGCATACTGGAAGCACAGTTGCCTCTTGGGCAAGTGATGCCACCCACTGCAGAGTTGTTTTGGATGCAGCCTGTCTTTTAAACGCTAACGGCAGAGCAGTGAAAGCTTTCTTGAACTGACATAAGGGTCTAGCTTTCAAATTCAATTCCGAGTAGCACAGCTCCCCCAGACCTACTCTACCACATGGATTTAGTGACAGCATCACTTCAATCAGTAACATTCTTTTCCTTGCAGGATATCTTCTTCCCTCAGCCCAGCCCAGGAGAATCAGCAGAATGAAGCCCAGAGCAGCAGGACTGTCTGCATCCCCATCTACACAGCGCCCAGGCACTTGCAGCCACTTTGTTGCCTTCCCTGCACGCAAAGTTCAACAGCCCCCCAAACAAGACAAGGGTCCAGCTGCAGTACACACGCCCTTGGCTAACCTCCCTCGCAGGCACGCGCTCACTCCAGCGTGCAGGCAGTACAGGGCAGGCACCTAGCAGTATTGCTGGCATGGTGTGAGTGCCCTCGGGCACCCTGGAGCTCAACGGGGAGCCCGGGGAGCTGCTACCTGTGCAGACCCATTAACTACACCACAATCCGTGTTCCCAGAAAGGCAGGGAGGCCACAAGAAAGCCTTAAGTGAGCTTGCTGGATTGATGGATCATGAGGAAACGCATCTAACTGCGGCAGGAGCTCAGCACAGCCTGGGAGGGGGGCAAGTTTCAGCAGTGAGACACCTCACACTGAGCAAGTTGCAGAAGCAGGTATTCTGTTCAGGAGAGCTGGGGAAAGGGAACATGCTGTGATCTGCTCCATGAGCCAGCTGCCTCCAGGGTACTGGGTAGAAGGGTTACCTGGCTAACGGAGTGGTTGTACAAGCACTCAAGAATATGCACTGAAATGCATGCATAAGTGTAGGCAAACGGACAGGCTGATGCACATCCACAGCCGTGCAGAGTGCTTCAGAACCCACCAGCATGGACTCCCCATGCTGCCAGGACAAGGATGCTCTCTGGTGGTCAGTGGCTGAGAACAGGCACAGTTTCTCACCTGATGTTAAACCCATCTCTGATCTCTGATCTCAAGGACCCCGCAGCACTTTCTGTTGGCTTCCCATAGCTCTCCTCCAGATGCACGCCCCAGGCTGCTGTTGCATGAGGAGCTAGGAGACAAGAGCTAACAGCACCAGCTCTGAGGCCACTGCCCTGCAGAACGAGGCCAGTTTTCCTGAGCAGGAAGCTGCTTCTCTGAGGAAGGACAGGAGAATGAGAGATGATATCAGAGCTCTGCTACTTGACTTCAGGACCTTTTGGAAGGAATGCAAGTGGTGCCATTTCCACCTCACCACACACCGTGCAGCTCCTTTTGTTAATATTGACACACGAAGCATTGCAAAACGAAGCAGATAAAATCCTGATCCAGATATGAGTAACGACTTTGCATTTTTTGTAAATTAAACCTAATCTTGTGTTGACTCTGCTATACAAGGAGAAATAATGAAGCAGATTAAGATGAGATCTTGTTCACTCTTGCTGAACAAAAGCCAATTAATTGCCAGCAGGATTATTGTGAAGTCTCTCTCGTCTTACACAAATACAATCTGATAGAGGCTAGGTGCTGGTGGAGCAGCCCTGCTTATTGGAGTGATAACTCTGCCTGGACAGACGAAGACAGTGCAGAGACTCGGTTAACCACACAGACTCCCACCTTGCTCACTCCCCAGCATCTCCTGCCAATTTGCAGAGGAGGGAGATGCTCCAACTCCCACACGAACAGCCACAAAACCCAGGCTTGCCTAGTCCATGTCCTCTTCTTCTGATTCCAGGATAGTCCCCCTCACCTGTACATCACTCCTGACAGAATCATCTAGTCCTCTTCCAGAGCTTTTCAGCTACAAAGGCTTTATCCTCTCTCACAAATTTTTCTTACAGTCTTTCGATGAGCCAAGATGCTTCATCTCCATTAGCCAAGCCAGACCTCCGGTGCAGTCTCTCAGCTACTTGACTGGTACACAGCAGAGCCTCCTTCCACCTACCAGTCTGCCATGATGACAAGCAAGCAGATCACTCCTGCCTCTTCCCATCTGTCCCGTTTCTGATATGAAACAAATGTGGAGACAAGCAGGGATTGCAGGAAAAGGATCTAATGCCATTAGTCTCCCAGGAAAACACATGAAGGCTTGGCACAAGCAGTGACTGTAGGATTTGATGCAAGACTTTGGTGCTGCAAGGCATGCTGCCTGGGAGAAACACCCTGCTGGTGCCTTCATCACCATGTGGGAGCCCCAGGCCACCACTAGCTTGTGGGACACAAGGAAAAGGGCAACAGATGCTGTGGTACATCACAAAAACAGTTGGCATGGGGAAGCAGAACCTAGTTCTAGCTGGGAAGAATTTGGTTAAGAACACAAGCCCACACCAGCATGCCTGCAAAGAGGGGAACGGCTGTGTTCAGCTTACTCCCACGGCAGAGTGGGAGCTGAAACCTTTGCCACCAGCCCATGGCAGTATTGAGGAGCTCCCCATATCCTGCCAGAGAAGGAATCCATAACAGCGAGAAATAAAAGTCACGGGGTGAATTTGTGGATGATTTACTTGGAGAAAATGCTCCTTATTTTCATACCAGGTTAAAAAAATAAAAAAATAAATTAAACCCTGTCAAAGCCTGCAGCAATGGCACTGACAGACAAAAATGACTTAACAGAAAAAAAAAAAAAAAATGCACAGGGAAAGTGATTTTCTTTGCTTGCATTGCCAGGGGAGTTAAATCTTGTTTTTTTCCCCCGTCACCACCAAGTGGAATAATCCAATATATTAAAGCTAATGTGCTTCTTGTATTTATTGCTGTGTATTTGACCTAACAGAGTTTTATTTCTACATTAAGAATAAAACCATTCTGGAAGGCAAGCTGCAAAGCTCTAGATCAATTACTACCTTCTCCAACAGCTGAAAAATGAGTTATTTCTTGTAAAAGGAAAAAGTAGAAAATAATAATAAAAATAAAAAACCTCCTTTCCCTTGTGCAATGAGTTCTGCACTGCAGATCTGGTGGAGTTAGGTAATATTGAGTTTGGTTTCTAAGCAACACTACAAAAAACCACCATCAGGCAGCAACACCAACAGCCCCTTTTCAGATGCTGGTGTGCTCCATCCTGCACAACACAGACCTGCAGAGCCACCCCTCAGCAGAAACCAGGACTCTGGAGCAGGCACAGCTCCAGCCCAGTGCTTCCCATCCTGCCCTAGGGGACTGTGTCCAATTCAAGCATGTCCAGCAGGAACAGGATGCGTAATAACCCATACAAGGCAGCTCTTGTTGGTAAACAAACAAAACCATGGGCACAAAGCCAAGGAACAGCACTGAAGTGCGAGAACAGCCGGCAGAAGCTGACAGTGGTAGAGGGAACAACACTCGTCCAAAACCACGGCAGTAAATACGAAAACCCTCCTAGCACCCAGGCTTTGTGCAAGCCCTCGTTGCGCCAGGCCCAGGATGCTGCCCTGTCTGGGAGGAGTTCGGAGCAGTACACGCAAGCTAACACCTCGTTCTTACTTGCAAGGCTCTGACATTTTTCTTGGGGGTTATCAGCTGCCTCACCCTGCCCTAGGATCCTCAGAGGCAGCACAACAGCTCCTAGATGACACCTCTGGGGACTGTGCACTGGAACACTGAGGGTCCTCAGATCAGCCTTCAACAGGGAGCAAGGAACCTCTGAGTTCTACCATCCCTATTTTACCAGAGGTGACAGACATAAAACTGCCCCAGCCAGGAGTCGCACAGAAGCCTGAACATGCAGCCCACAGCCCTGTTTTCCAACCCCGTGCTGCCTCCCCAGCCAAGCCATGTTCACTGCTTTGTACAGCCTCCAGCACAGCACGTGGCCATATGGAACAGACGTTCAGACAATCAGCATCCATCAGGAACAACATTTGACATGCTATGATCTCAGTAAGACATAGTCATTCTCTAAGTGAACAGGGCTGTTTGTTTTTTTTTTTTTTTTTTTTAATTTTTTCCTGATGCTACCATGATACGGAGAGAGTTCAGATCAGTTTGAACAGAAGAAACTATGAATTCTTATATATGCATAAGTTTGAGTTGCATTTAACTTCAACCTTCAGCTCAAGTGCAATCAGTAAACCTGAACAACCTAGCCTTTTACCAGCCTCTTGGAAGGCTTTTTTGTTTGTTTGTTTTCTTGCTTGCTTTTGTTTTTTTTTGAAGCATCAAATAACTGTTTTGAATGTTCAGCCCTAACCCTCACTTGGGAATTTTTAAATTATTGATCAGAACGAGAGCTCTCCCTTCATGCATACTCCATCTAATCCTTTCATTTACTGTGCTTTTTGCCAGCATGCAAAATGAATGACATTTCATTTCCCAGCTCCATCAGCATCGAGTCTGCTTCCCCCCGTAACACCACCCTGTCGGTGTCAGATGGAAATCGACGCAAACTCTCCCTCCCTGAGGCCATCATACTGCTGCACATCTGTGTGGCAGAAAGTCACTGAAAGGGCAGTTACATCCAGCAGCCTAAAAACCTGTCAGTAAGCACCCCCGGGTTTCTGGAGGGCGTCTATCTCATAAGGAGAAAAAAGAGGCCATGCAGGCTCCTGCCAGGGAGTGGCACACTGCTAGATAGTGTCATCTACCTGAGGGCACTGAAGGCCTGTCCTGCTGAGCCTCTGGGGTGCAGTGCTGAACAGTTAACAGCCCTAAACCAAGCACTGCCTGGCTGCAGCAGCCCACTCTCAACCTTCTCTCTTACCTGTTACACTCATCAGCGATGCTACCATCTTCCCCTGCACATACATGAGCAGTAGCTGCCTGCGGAGACCTTTTGAACTGCCTGAATAATTTAATCATCCCTGTTTTCCTCTCTCCCCACACTGCAGACTGGCCAGACAGCTGACCTCCATCTCCAGAGACCATTAGAGCTAAGTGAAATGCAGAAGTGCTGCTGTTTTCCTAATGACTTGCATACTATGGCCCAGAATCCCCAGCCAAGTTTTTCCAGGCTGCTTGCAAATCCTTTTCTTTACACTTTTTCTGTCGCAAGTCTAACAGGCATGGACAGGAGAATGAGGTGGGAATAGCAGAAGTGGGAGCGATTCCTGACCAGATGGACTTCTGCTGCCCTTCCTTGGGCTGCGACTTTAACTATACATGCCTCATGTAATTCACTTTGCTCCTCTGGACTTCCAGAAGTCTTCAGCAGGCTCTCCTGGGAACTAGAGTCCTGCTGAGCTGTACACCTCACAGAGAGGGAGGCAGGCCTTGCTCAGCAAACACTACCAAAAGCAGACAGAATACCGTAAGTGGGACGCAAACAGCCAGAGCCATACAAAGCCCCACAGTGCCCCCCCTCTGCCCATAGCACACCAGAGAGAGCTCCAGCTGAACGCACTGCTTGTCAGTCCCCCTCGGGGTCTTACCTTCAGCTCTGCTCATCACCCCCTCAGCCAGCAGATTCCTACAGAAGATTTGTCTTCATCAATATGCACAGCAGCAGGTACCTGGCTCATCCACACAGGTAATGAGGAGTCTGAAGCTGGCCTCTGCTATCACATAGCCTAATTAACTACTTGACACTGTCACAGTCCCACCTGGAAACTGACCTGGAGAAATTACCCTATGTATGCCTGGAAATCACTAGATAAGGGTGAATAGCACCTCTGGAAAACAGCAAGCGTCCCATGGAAACGATAGCCAGAGCTTGTACAAATGGATTTGTACAAAGTGCTAGGGCTGAGAAAAAGAAAAGAAAAACTCCAGCAAGAAGAGAACCCAGCATGCCTCCTGGCATGTGTAGGCATGCATGTGAATGCCATCATCTATAAGACTGCAGGTAGGAGACATGTCATTGTCACATCCACTCCAGGACAGACAAACGGGACATGCTGGCACAGGGTAACCTCTATCAGAGGCACCGTGATGCAGAGGCAACAAACATGACACAAATTTTGTCTGGTGAACAAGGAGTGACACTGCTGCGGAGCACAGATCCACAGCCTTGGCCAAGAAAATGCAGTGGTATTAACACCAATACCCTTGGTGCTTAGAAGACTGGTAACCTCAAGAGGCCTTGTACCAGGCCATCAAGCAGAGGCTCCAGTTCTTCTGCTGAGCTCCTTCCCAGCCATGTTGCCAGGGCTCCTGTGCATCCCACTGCAGCCTATTCATCCCATGCTCACAGCCATGAAAGGAGCCGGGTGATGGACATTTGATATGAAACTAGACACTATCAGTCAACCACATCATAAGTCAATTAACAGTGTCCACTGAGGTATTCATTTGCCAGCTGGAAATCTAACCACAGCTCTGAAGACTGTTTAATGACAGGGATGGTCCTTTACCATCTTTCTTAGGAAAGAATTCTGGTAGTTTCATTATAAAGAATAATCAGCAGAAACACATGGCAAAGGACTCCTTGAAGATCCAAGGGGAGAAACTTCTGCTCCTGAGGAGATCCTAGGAAAAAAAGGTGTAATGCTTCTGACGAAATCAGTAAAAAATGAACTGGAAATCCCTTCCCCAGCACTAGGTAAGAGGAGTTCAATGAATAATTCACAGCTGCTAAGGTGAACAAAAAACAAACAAACAACAACAAAAAAAAAAAGGTTAGAAATGCTCTCCTGTCTCCTGGGCGCTCTTTCCAGGACCAGCACAACTGAGCTTGGAGGCTCTCTCCTTGGAGTGAATAGCATCCCTAACACCTCTGCTTCTGGGCTCAGTGATGCTATGTACAGTCTCCCTGCATGACTCTTGAACACATCACTTCATTCTCAAGGTCTCGCATGCCCACTTGCAGCCCTTGACACAGCTCTACTTACTGCCTGATCCTATCCAGACCAAACACTGGTGGAGTAAATCCATCTCAAGAGATGGTCACGGAGCGCAGTGAGGGGACAAGGGCAGGGGGCTGGCTGCTGACATTCACCCACCACGTGCTACGCACCTCCTCTCTCCAGCTCAGCCAGCCAGATCTTTGCAGGCCCATCTGACAGGGCAGGAGCTGTTGAAAGGGCACCAGGGATGCAGAGTTCCATTTAGCTGAGCCGCATCACTGTGTGGTTCATTCCTAATGAATATCAATGCACTGTCCTCTATAGCCCCTTTCACTCCCACAGCTCAGAATGCTTTAAGCTTCCAAACGAGCATAAATGATGTAATTAGATGGCAATGTTCCTCTGAGGTAAGAGAAGGGTATTAAGAGATCCTCAGACCCCACTGAAATACATCTTCCTCTAGATGGGATTAGAAAATGAGATAAAGCAGTAATACAAATGCTTTTTGCTTCTGAGAACTCCTCTAAGATTCGACCCTGTCAGGATTTTCTCTAATTATAGTATTTGAGATCAAATTTCCACCATAAATGCTACAAGCAACTTTTGTCCTACAATTGCACATATTAGAAAGCCCAGGCATTTTGACAGGACAGGTACAAGGAGACTTCCCAAGTCCTGCGCATTAGATTTACCAAAGCCCACAAAGTGATGTTTTTCTCTTGGTGACTTTTAGGACAGCCCAGCTTCATAGTCCTCATTTCATCATGTGCCCCTCTGGGTTAACTTGCCCTCACAACATTAAAGTCCAGTCAATGCTCTGGACACGGAACAGCTTAGCACTACTGGGAGCTGCTCCCATGCTTTTTCTGCACAGAGCTGGCTGCACAGGTACGTGACACACTGATGTTACAGCTCACTTCTGTTCCTCCTGGCAGCCCTGTCCACCAACACCGAGCTTCCATGGCTGGCTCTGGCCACAGCCTCTCAGCGCTCACTCGCACAAGCCAGCAGGCCGTAAGCTGCCGATAGCCTCAGGCCAGCAATGCCTTGCCTCCCCTTATCGCCACTCTCCCAGAATGACTGCAGGCAAACGCAGCTCATCCTTAACGACAGATCAGAGCACCAGGAACCGGACAGCCAGCAGGCAATTGGGATCTTCTGGAGCCCCATCGTTAGGGTCAGACCAGCCTCTGTGCCAAGCAAAGCATCAGCCTCTCAACACAAATGATCGACCATGCAAAGCATCCTCCACAGGGGAGGGGGGAAATGAATTCCTCCCTGATCCCCCTCCAGAGCTCAAGCTTATCCCTGAAGCATGAGATTCAATTACCCTTATCATTATTGTAGCTTGCCTCGCTAGAAATGTTATTAGCGGTGATGAAATTATCCAGTCCTGTTTTACACCGGAAAGAAACAGAGGAGACTCCTCACGATGCTGCTGGGAAGCAGCTCCTCTCCTTTGCAGAAGAAGAAATGGCTCTTTAAGTCCCACAGCAGCTCCCCAAAAAGTAATGCCCAGGGCAGTGGCCTTAATTTACACAAAACCTCTATAGCATCAACTCTGTAACTTCAACTGCCAGCTGAGAACCAGTTACCGTAGGCACACACATGGGCTGAACTGTCCTGAACTACACCCCCTAGTGAGCTATTAACTTCCAAGCCTTCACAGCAACACAGCACGCAGACCCAGCTATTGGCATTGCAGTTCCCAGCCCTGTCCCCTTTTTGAGCTCTGACCCAGGCAGGATTTTCCCAAATGGTACTGCATGAAATGTTTCCTTCATCAGTATCACAAATGATCCTTGACCTGTAATGGTGCTAGGCAGAATTCCAGCTGTTTCAGCTGGATGTAGGCAACAGGAGATGTTTCTGACCTCAGGGATCTTAGGCCCTGGTATGGAGAGCCAGAAACGCACAAGAAAAAAAAAGTCAGACAGGATTTTGCTACTGCAGATCAGCAGCTGATCTGGAAGCAGGCAGCCCCATACCTTTCTCCTCCAACAGCAGCAGGCGCCCAGACTGGCTGTCCATCTCCAGGCTGTCATACTGAGAAAGTTGAACAGCAGCACCTAGGAGTGCAGGGCCACCAAGACCTGGAGATCTGTGCACTGTGTATGCAAAAGGACAAGTGAGGGAGAACACCACCCCCCTTCCACAGCTGCTTACCGGACAATATCTATACCAAGTACAGAGCAGCTGTGCTCACCTCGAGCAAGGCAGCAGACTAGCTTCAGGCAGGTAGAAGCTGGGGCTGCCCCAGATTCACTCCTGCCTCAGTTATAAAGTAAGCTCCAAATCGGCAGCATTCTGCCCACAGGCCACTGGGGTTCAGGGTGCCAGGAGAAACCAGCTTTCAAGAGCAGCCCTTATCCCAGCTGAATGACATACACCCAGCGTGCTGCTCCCTGCTCCTCCTGGGATAAGGCCTGGACGGAGGGCACTTTTCAGCCCAGGCAACCCCAAGCAACAGTGCCCAGGGCCCGTAATGACTCTTACAACTCAAACTCAGTGAGTGGGCAACCAGCACATGCACTAACTAGTGAGGGAACAAGCCAGAGCCACCACGGAAACAATTAAGTTTGAGCCAAACCAGTTATTCCCACCACCTCCCTTACAGCCCCCTCTTGTTACAGACAGGTTTAAGCAGAACAGGAAACAGCCTCAGCCTTGTTTGGAAGGAGGAAGCAAACTAAACAGTACGGGGGAGAGAGCTTATGTGTGGAAGTGGATTTAGAGTGCCCTGGTGAAATGAGAGCATACCTGTATAAGAAGGTGGAAAGGACAGAGCTAGGCCTGAAGGTGAGCGCAGCTTTGCAGACCTGGGGGCTGCTATGCTGTGGGACACTGCCCGGTGCATGATGCACTGCATGATGCATATGCAGAAACAAAGCGACATGAAGTAATGATGAAATAACACTACAGGAGTGCAGCATGGATACATATGGGGAGAAGAGGGCTCCTGCCATAGAAAGCACCAGGGATGGGCACAGCCGTCCACATCGGAGCTGGAGTACAACCAGGGACAAGACTGGCAACACCATAATCACAGGATGTCATTAGGCCAGATGGGCTTTTTTTTTTTTTTTTTTTAAACATTATGCATAGGGTATTGTTGTCAGGAAGATGGAAAGAGGTGGAAAGGAGGAATGAAGGAAGGCAGGTATGCGCACAGACACCAGTTCAGCCACAGAACAGATGGGATACTCGGGTCCCAGAGTCACTGCATTTGGAAGCACGGCGTTGGATGCGACTGTGCGCACAGACGCAGGCACACAAAATGACACTTGAAGAGAGCAGCATGTGGGGCATCCCATGCAGAAATCTGTGCTTGGGGATCTGAACTCCCCGTTTCCCCAGTCTCTATCTTCCTTTCGCACACACTCAGCATCCTCTGGGGCTTCCCCTTCTCCAGCCAGCTCCAATCCCTTCTCAGCTCCTCCTCCCTTTGGAGCAAGTTTTACAGTCATCACCATTTTTAAGAAAGCGCTTAAAGAACAGAGCAGAACCGATAGCTAAATTAAACCTGCTGAGAGCGCCTGTTTAATTGAAAATGCCATCTGTAATTTAAATGTCAGAGCTGGGATGGTTATTAAAACCCTCCTTGATTACCGCGCCTCATTTCACAGTTTCAAAACAGACAAGAAAAAGCTGCAAATGGGCCATGTAACCCAGCACCACCAAGCCATTAATAAACCTCCCCCTCACCTCTGCACCAGCCTCCCAGTCACACACCAGCGGGGCCAGCCCAGCCTGAGTCCTTCCCCGCAGCCATTGCTGCTCCCCATGGCAGGGCTGGCTCTGATCTCTGTGCAGCACAGAGCTGGGAGGGCAGCAGATCATATTTGCTCTTGGAGGCTGCAGGCAAAGCCACACTGAGCAGCCAGGGCGTGAATTTATCTCCTCCAGGCTCAGCAGGCAGGAAGCCCTCTGGTTATGGGGTCCCCTCCCAAGGTGCAGCTGCAGATGAGAGGGACAGCTCTGTCCCTGCACTGCCTCTGCCCTGCTGGCAAATGTGCTGCTTGCTGCCTGCTCCCCATTCCTGCCCTCAACAAGGCCCCTGGCACCCACACGGTGCTGCTCCATTGTCACTGGCCGCCTTACCCATACTCAGGGTTTGGCATCTCTGCAGCTGTGTGCAGTGGCCTCCCCTCTGCACCTGAAACTAGGCCAGGCTACTACCAAGGCAAGCAGCAGAGGAGGTGGCAGGTGGAGTAGAAGGAAAAGGAACAAGATCATATCCATGTAAGCGTGGGGAGGTGGAACTAAAAAAAAAAAAAAAAAAAAAAAAAAAAAGAGAGAGACCCTTATCCTGATTCCAGGTTTCTATCAGCTCTGACACAGGAGGGAAGAGAACAAATCAGCATCTGCTGAAGAAGCAGCACCAAAGGCAGGTTTGCATTAAACAAGCACCATCCATCACTCCAAGACCACAGTTAATAAACCATGGGGCCTCAGTAAATTACAGCAGGAGCGTGCAGGCCGCCATGAGCACACGCTGCAAATCACCTCCTGCTGCCTCCCTTTCTCCTGGGGCAGGGGAGCAGGCTCACTGCCACTGCTCTCCCACTGCTCACTGCCAGGGAGGGGACCCACAAAGACAGAGCTGGCTTAGGGGACGCTTAGACTCACAGACAAACCCCTGCCACCATTCCCGGGTACAAGAGCACAGCCACCTCCTTGTCTGCTACCCAGGCAGGAGTTGCCTCCGTGCCAGCAGGGCATCTGCCCGCCATGCTGACCCCACTTCTCAGTGTGGGCACTGTGTGCAGTGGAGAGAACTATTAAATTAATCAGGGCTGCAGTGGAGGCACTGAGAGCACAACTAATTAGTCATTAATGGTCGCTGTGAGAGCTGGAGACTTTAATGAGTACCTGCCCACAGCGCATTGCCAGCTGCCTCTGTCCACCTCCTCTGCTGGCTCACTTTACTGTTAGATTTAGCCTTCATGGCAGAGTGGAGGCGGGGGGGGGGAATCCATCACTCCTCCAACACAAGGAATAAAGAGACCATAGGGAGGAGGCAAGCCAGTGTGAAGAGCTATGTCCCAGCTGGATTTCCTGACACAGTCCACCACTTCGAACCATGGCAGCATAGGCCAGCAGTGTACGAAAGCAGCTGATGATGTTTAGCGCACAATTTTCCCTACCCCAAACCTTCACCTTCTTTGTTGTTTTTAATTTTATTCCTTAATTTCACAATGCAAAGAACATAAGGAGTAATTAGAAAATTAGAAAATGCATCAAGAGATGAACTGGGGCAAAGGGTAATTAATACTGCTCTCAGCTAACTCTATCAAGTCCACTGTAATTAGATGGAAAAACATTTTGCTTTACATAAAAAAAAGGAAAAGAAAATGAGAGCTAACAGCTTCATACTACTGAAAGCTAGCCCACGTTAAAAAAAGGCAGTAATTAAAACCATAATAAGCTATAACAATTAAAGAAACTTTTCAACAATATCTTCAGGCTGTAACATTAGAAATGGCAATTTCTAAAGATAAACTTAACAGGATGCTATAAAAGGAGAGAAAGATCAGTGGAGAAGGATCTTCTGGCACTCTGTGCCAGGAGCCACTCTTCTCCATCACAACTTGCCAGTCACAGGTGACAGTCAGACCTCTTAGCAGCCTCCCTGGGAGCATGAGGGGGATTTCAGAGCATCCTCCAGGAGTGTGGCATGCTGTTCTCACCAGAACAGACACACAGCCCCCCAAAAATCCATATATAAATGGCCCAAACACCTCCACGCTGGCAGAGCCCCAGATTTAGCATCCCAAACACACAGTCCTGTAATTACTTACAACACAAGTGATCAGGGTTTAGAAGGACAATCAGAAGCCATTTATCTGTGTCACAGATACAAGGGGAGTCCTTGAGAGCCTCAGTAGGAACTGCAGACACCACCAACCTTGCTTAAAACTGAGCATTTAGGGATGTGTATTATTATTTAGGACACAAAGGGCTGCCTTGAAAAGAAGGTACCATCCCCACAAACTGATCTTTATTCTGCCCAGCTCAGATAACTGCACCATTGCTTCCCCCCCTCCTTGGTTGGTTTGTTTTAAAAACACTTGAGCGGCCTCCGACTGTGGCTGGTGGCAGCTCGTAACACGCAGCTTCCACTCAGTTGTGCATGGATTTGACAACAGTTGTGTTCACGTGAGCTCATTCTGAACTACAGAAGCGCAAAGTTTTTCCAAGGTACACCCAGCCTTTCTGCTCTAGTATGTCCAGGTTTGTTGCACATGGCTTCCAGGCAGAGGGGTAGCTCAGAGGACAAAGGCTACCACATGCATAGGATTCATCTTCTCTAATTTGGGCTGAGGAAGCAACATTCCTGCTGCTATTTTGACAGGGAGCAACTGCTGCCTTCTGGGGAATACTGGAGTGGAAATGAGGGGAGCAACCTCAGTAATTAATGCCTCCGCAGGAACATGGGCATAGGAGAAAATTAGTTTTTTCCTTTTTTCTATGGATGCCTTGACTCATTGTTTTACAAAATATTTCCTTTGTTCTGGGTAAAAAAGCCCTTTCCTTTGGGACAGGCAGGCTGGAGAGTTGTAGCCATGGAATCCTGGATTTGCTTCCACATCAGCCATTCCATGCAACATTAAATTAGGATACTGTTATTAACACTCCAGCATAATTGTCTCCTTTCTGAGAAGTTAAGGAATGGCACACAATGAAAGTAGAATGGATTCTATTAATTAGGGTCAGAGTAGAAATTAAGAAATTTTCCTAACTTGGCTCCGAGATGAAAAGCTCACTTCCAGCTGTAATACTGAATACTTACCCCACCTTGCATGCAGTAACCTAGGGAAACCATATTCTCCTCCCTAGCAGCAGGAAGACTTTAGAGGCAACTTTAATTTTGAATGTGATTTTGAGTGCCCTGACATCAATCTAATTACGCACTTTCCAGCCCTGATTAACTGTAATCACAGGCATGTCCCAGACACATACCCTAGATTTATTTTAAGACCTACCACTAACATTTGGCAGTAGGAAAATGGCAAACCAGATACTTAAAACACAGGTGAATGCTACATTCCAGGTTCTGCAGTCAGAAATTGCAGCACAAAGGCAAGCCAGAACTGGTTGTTAAGGTTACCCCAGAACCAGCTCCAGACCCAGCAACAGCACACAGGTCAGCCTTCCCCAAGAATGCTACCAGACCCCAAACCTCTCCCCTAAACTGGAGGCAGCTCATTCTTTGTCACAATCTCTCATGACAGAGCCTGAGCACTAAGTTGTTCACACATAAGAAAAGTAGGTCTGACTGACCAGGCGAACAGTCACATACCCGACCCTCACCACTACAAGCTGCAAACCCCCGTAAGTCAAGTGCCTCCAGAGTCCAACCCTTGCAAGCACCAATGTCCCCAAGCACAGAAGGACAGCAGAACCAGTGGGCCAGCAGTAGAGGTCAGGCACCAGGTGCTGGGGCGCTATCATAGAATCATAGAATGGCTTGGGTTGGAAGGGACCCCAAAGATCATCTAGTTCCAACCCCCCTGCCGTGGACAGGGCTGCCAGCCACTAGCTCACTAGATCAAACTGCCCAGGAACCCATCCAGCCTGGCCTTGAACACAGCCAGGGATGGGGCAGCCACAACTTCTCTGGGCAGCCTGTTCCAGCGCCTCACCACTCACTCCAGGTCTGTACAGTGCTGACAGGTCTGCACTTAGCAGAGCCCAGTGAGACTCAGACAATACTGGCTGTGGAACAATATCAGTAATTACTATCCAGGGCCTGGATTTCTACTAGGGAAACTGAGGCATGGAAGAGAGCATCTTTCCCAGCCTCACAATAAATGACTGGCAGGGCTCAGGGTAGAACTGCAGACTTGGGATTCACAACTCCTCCACCAGGCCACAGCTGCCAACATGCACACGGTGACATTCTTCCTTTCAACCTGCCACCATCAGAGAGCTGTCTAGAGACATCCCTGCAGTTCAGCAGGGTGCAAACACACCATGGTCTGCTTGCAACGCATCAGGACCTACCTCAGACATGGAAGGCTCTGGCCTCTTTCCCCAGAGCCTGGCTTCATGTATTTTTTTCCCCAATCAGAGCACTGGGATGACTGCACCCAGCTCAGCACCTTCAGAGAGCCTTTACTCCATATTCCATAGCAAAACTAGGAGTGCAAAACTGGTTAAGTCTTACCAGAGCAGAAAAGGAATCCCAAGAGACCAGATCACAAGAAATTTCAGATGTAGACATCTCCCCAAACCATTTCTTACATCAGTAACTGAGTTTTTTGGTTTTGTATTAAGAAAATGCACTCTTCAGAGTTTGATCTCATCAGCATAAGTGTGTTATTCCTTAAGTTCTTTTCACTTACTTGTCTCAACGTGAACCAAGCTGCAGACATAAGAGATAGGCCCGGTGTGCCTGAAGGGTATCAGTATGCTTTTGATAAGGAAGAAACATCCAGTGATCTGTGCATTGTATATGGTTATATCACTTTTAGTACTACTTTTGAGAAAAGCCAAGCTACTCAAGAAACATCCCTCTAATAATCCTAAAATGTACCCTAAGGATTTTTCCATTCTGCACCTGAGCATGCATTTACATGATGGATTCATTGCACCTCATTGAGTGAAGGATGGTGCATTTTTAAGAACACTTATAAATATGTATTCACCTGACAGACTGGAAGAACTAATCTAGGTTTGAAAAGGTCCATAATTACAAATTTACAGTCTCTTCCCTAATTGTCCCTAAGGGATGGGGTAGGGATGGAAGAAAGTGAGCATCTGGAGCTACAGGGGGATTGTACATAGCATCAGAGACGTTTCTGCTTCTGAGCACAGCAGCTCGGTAGACACACCAGGTTTTAAAAGAATGAAGGAAGTGTCAGCACGGTAGTACAGGAATCAGGCTGGTATGCTGGGCAGGGAGGCACTCCCACATGCCTACCATGGACACACACAGAACAATCCAGGTTTCCAAGACTTCCCTCCCTCTCTCTCTCTAGCATCTCTGAGCAATGCCACCTTTCTTAGAAAAGAGACCGACAAAACCACAGCCCAGCTCTTCTGCTGAGCAAACCACATAATTAGCACAGCATTTCTATACCACTAGGTCTTGTCTCTCTAATTTGCTTTAATTAGAGATTTTGCTGCCAGCAGGGGATAGCAGATTGACGGCCTGGAGAGCAAGAAAAAAAAGTCACACAAAGTACTGCAGGCTTCTCCCACTCTGCCCCTTTTCCAAGGGAAGAGGAGATTTGGACTCACTACTCTCAGCTCTGCATCTCAAAGCTCCAAGATTTTCCTATACTCACATGACGTCAGGGGCTCGGTCTCTAGAAGACAATCTGAAATATTCAGTAATTTGGAGAGTCCAACAATGAAAATACAGGTGTTTGTCTGGAAAGTGCTGGGGGTTTTTTTTGTTGTTGTTTGTTTGTTTTTAAATTATTATTTACAGCTTGGTATCAAAGGGAATGGACACAGCTGCCTTCCCGTTGGTAGTGGGCCCTGGGATGCTCACAGCCAAAGGAGGACCAGAAAATACACAACAGGCAGCAACTTACAGGATCGCTTAGTGCTGTTCAAAGGGTTGAGAAACGCCTCTACTCTTGTTGCAGTGAGACCATTGGCCAGCACTAGGGAGCTGGACCCTTAGGATCAAGTACTTTGAAGTTTCTGCAGAAATTACAATACCTTTCCTTTTGATTTGTGCTTTATAGTTGTTTACCTCCATCAAGCCAAGATTTTCATCCCTTCCAAATTTCCCTGAGATGCTCAAGTTTCTAATTAACCAGAAAGGCTTTTTATTCCTTACAACTCTCCAGTTATGAATAATGATACTAGCTCATAAGTGAAAATTGTCTTTCTATTTAAATTCTGTAATTTTGGGTGGGTAAATGGGGGGAAAAAGCAAGCATGAAGCAGTGGCTCTTGGGTCATTTGAAATTTATTAATTTCAAGCACAGCTCTTAGCTAGCTTATTGAGTATACTACACTATAATTTAATGGCTAAGATATTAATTACCTTGCAGGCTCTCATACCTAGACAATGGTTATTTTCATGTTACAAAGCAGTAGTAGCAAAGGGATCATTCACCTGTCTCAGGAGGGATCCTCCACCACTCTCAGCACTGGGCCGACCTGGTTTCTCCAAGGCTGGTCCTAAGAGACAGGAGACGCTCCGAGCCCAGTCTGGCACTAGGCCTGAGCAGGACACCCTGTGACAGTGAAAGGTCTCTGAAGGGCTGGGTCTTGGTGCCTGTCCTCAAAAGGAGAAGCCTCGAACAAACCCACAGCTCCGCACTTCCCAGCTGAAGCTGGCATGGGCATAAACCACTGGTGCCAGGTCTATGGCAGTGCCTGTGCTCCTGCTGAGCCTGGGCTGAGAGCTCCCCTGGAACCACTCTGCAGCGGGGGACTGCAGATGCACAAGTTGCTTTGGTACAGAAACAGGACAAAAGCAAGCAGCTGCCTCCTGCCCACCCCAGGACACAAGCTGTGCTCTGGCAGGGAGGCCTCCAGAGACAGCCACTGCTCCACCTTCCACCCATCTCAGCTCAGTCCCAGAGCGTACTGGAGCCTTAACGTGCTTGCACATGTGTGCACTGGCAGCCACAGGAGCATCTGCAGAGCATTTTAAAATGCCAGCACACTTTGGATATTACATACACCCATCAGCTTTAACATAATTCATATGACACAAAAATGGGCCTTTCACCTGTACTTAGAGGAGCCACCTGTCTCTGCCCCACACGCCATTGACTCATTAAGCTCAAATCACACTGCTGTCTGTGCAAAATGCAGGTCAGTCAAGTGAGTAAGTGGAAGCCAACAGAACACGCCAGCACTTTACAGGCACTGCTTGGTGCTCTGCAGTAACAGCTATGATGTTCTAGTCCTGGTATTTTTTCCAGGAAAGGACTTCACCTGCTTTGGAATTCAGTACAGGAACAACAGTAATTTGCATGTGCATTAAAGCAGCCTGACCTCTTGCAAACCACTCTGCTGCACTGGCAATAAAAGCCGGTTCCCTCCTACACAGTCATTAAAAGTCCCAATAAACAAAAGCAGAATTCTCCTACAGGTCTCAGTGGATCAAACTGGACTATAAAATCGTTTATACATACCACATAAGCATTGGAAAAAGAGTGCAATAGTCTCATTTAAACCAGCCACTACTGTCATCAGTAGGGAGGTCCAAAGGTGCCCCCAAAGCTAAACACCTAAAAACCTTAATGCATGGAAAGCCACGGCTATTTGCTTGGTAATCCAGCACATACTTTTCAGGTGCCATACATATCTGTTAAAGGATGGAAAAAAACAGAGGCCATGCCAAATGCTTCTGTGTGACACAGCCTAGGACCATCAGCACAGGAAAGAAGCACAAAGTGGAGACTGCTAGAGAAGTTGTTCCAAACAACGGTAGTTACAGGTTTGTGCTGGCACAAGCCAAGTGCTGGGAGTGCAAGGCCAGGTCACCCACAGAGCAGTGCACACCTCACTCCTTGGAAGGGAATAAAACAGAGGTGAGGAGTGGAGACACAGCAGCTTCATGCCAGAAGACTGCATTTAGGACCCGAGACAAAGGCAAGAAAACCTATGATGAGTCGAATCACAAAGAAAGGCCTCTGCAGTACTCATATGAATGCGTAGGCAACAATTACACGTTAAAATTATGTTTCTCTCCCTCCCCTGCTTTCTTTCTTGAATTTTCAAACCCTTCCAATTTCCCTCCCTTTTATTTAAAAATGATTCTTTTGTATATTCAGCCCTTCAAAAAAGTTAAAGGAGCTGGCACTTCCTCTTGCCTTTGTTCCTTCTTCAGATGCATCTGTTGAATATGGAGGAGTATTCCTTTTATATTTCCAGCTCAAAAGGATCGAAACAAGGATTTGGGGACTGGAGCCTGGGTTGTTACTAGGGCAGAAACCCAAAAAGCATTGATATTAACCTTATCCAGCCTCTGCTTTCTTAGATACTCCCCAGCTTCTCCAGCCCTTGCATGTGTCCTCATACCACCACTACTTCATTCAGGGGTGTGTGTTGAGGTGGGGAAAACCATGACCAAGGTGGCTGCCTAGGCGTATCTCCCCCTCCATTATTCTTTAAGACAAAATTGCATTTCAGCTAAGCTAAAGTCTCAGAGGTGAAGGAGAAATTTATCTCAAAGACAAACCAAAAACATTTACTAGAGAACAGAGGGGATCTGGGTTAAACTCTGAAGTGTTTTCAGCAAAAAAAAAAAAAAAAAAAAAAAAAAAGTACACATTTTGATTGTTATCGGCTCCAAAGTTTCTCAGCCCACCTTAGTGTAGCATCTCTGCCTACAGCCAGGTCTCTGAGAACTGTCACCATTTTGCTCTGGGTCATACAGGAGAGCAGCTCCCACTGCTTCCAACTTGGTGTTGTCTTTGTGCTCAGGGAGGTGGGGACAGGTTTGGTGGCCAAGGGAAAGTCACGGGATAGAGCGCATCACACTGCAGCGCCCTTGCTCTCCTCCCACAGTCAGCTGGGAATTGAGGCGACAATCATCTCAGCTTAATTAGGGGTCATTAATTCCTCTAGGCAGGGATTCCCCAAGGAATGACAGCCCAAGGGTCAAAGTACTTTTTACACTGAAAACAATTGAAGCAAGACCGTGTGGCTGAGTCTTCCCCAGTTCTAGTGGCTGTTCAGAGGGCATTTCAGGAGCCTCTTGTTTTGTGACAGCTGGAATTATGGGCAGTTCTTGTAAAAAGGCCTTTTTATGGTGCACATAGATGCTCTACTCTGTTTTAATGGGTTCTCCAGAAAAGCCTTTGACACATTCTCATTACAGTAATGCTTTAATGCAGAAACATTCATACGATTAGGATAAAGTCGTTAAAATCTCCTCTTTATGGAGATTTTTATTTTATTACAATGCTGGTTTTCAACTCACACAGCAGTACCTGCATTTAAAAGCTGTTTTGTACAGACCAAATTGGGGTAATTCCAGTCTTTAACAAAAACACACTGCTTCCTAGTTACTAGGTCAGCACCACAGCTGGTATAAACACCCATCACCCTCCTCCACCACCCAGGCCAAGTCAGGGAAGGAGGTTTTGTACCCACCTGGTTCCAGCTCAGGATATTATCCAATTTCCATTGACAGCAAAACATACAGAGACCTTGGGAGCGAGCTGAGCAGAACTCCTTGCTCCTTCACACCCCAGAGCTCCATCCCCACAAGCTGTTAGCAGAGGATAGGGTGATCACCTGATCACTTGAAGGCTACTTGCCCAGAATCCTATTTCTTCCAGCTGCACCAGTTACCCCTTTCCTCCTACCTGGCACAGCCATAACAAACAGCACTTTTGGGTGCCAGCAAAGAGGGGAAAAAGAACCGTATGTGAGCCCTGAGCAGTTAATTCACAATCTCAGGGAACTGGTTTAAAGGGAGAATGCAGTGTAGAGCAGGCAGCTCGCTCTGCCTGTATGCAGTCCACTCAACCCAAGAGGGTACGCATTTCATGGGGTGAGACAAGAGGCAGCTACCTGTGCCAGCCCCAGCCAGGTCACAACACCTCTGTGCCTTGACCCAAGGAGGTCGCACTCTTCATTCAGACCCTCGTGAGCTGGAGGATGGAGCCAGTGACTGCATCATTTCTTTTGTGGAAATCCCACTGGTGTGCTGTTCCTCACTGCTAGGCTAAAAACAAAAGTCTTGCCAAGAAACAGCTCCACACAGAGCAAGATATAATTACTTTTCTGGCTCTATTACTCTCTTCTTTCACCTATAAAATAGACCCAGTGAACAGAAGCAAGCAGTTCCTCATTTAGAGACCAGGAAGATGCTTTCATCTCACTGGCATGGCAAGCTAAAAATAACCCAAATGAATAAGGTATCCTAAACTCTGAAATTTCAAAGTTTCTCTTAAAAAAAAAAAAAAAAAAAAAAAAAAAAGACAAACACAGTTCTGCACTAGGACAATCTTTGTGATAAATTAACCTAATCCCTCTTCATCTGTCCCCTTTCCTAACACACCATGAACCACTCTCCTGCGAACCCCACATTTACAGTACTACTTTTTATTTAGCCCCCCTTTCTCTAGATTAAAGCCCTGGCCTGAGCAGCCCTCCTCCAGGCTCCTAACACCTTCTTCAGTGTGCCAGAGGGTCTGTCACAGCATAGGGAGGATGCAAAATGTTCATTTTGTCATGCAGCCTGGCTCATGCAGGCACTGCAGCTCAAACCTCATGCCACCAGGTACCTCACCCCCCTCAGCTTATGAACAGATTAGTGCAACTTCCAGCCTCAAGAGCCCTCAATTAGCAGAATAACTGCCTTTGGTAAAAATAGCAGAAAAATACGTATCTTTCTGAAGTCTCAGCTAGTCTCCAAGTTGTGTCCTAGTATTACCTGGCTGTCCCAGACAAGGCTGAGTCTTGGTTTGCTGGAGCAGAGGTAGCTCCAGAAAGCAGAAGAGAAAAGGGAAATTCAGCAAGAAATGAGATGATTCCCAGTGTTAGCAGCAGAGCCAAAAAATGCAGCCAGTCCCTAGAGAGTCCCTGGAGCCCAGCACTGCTGACTCAGGAGGATTTCCCACTCCTTGTAGGATGAACAGAAAGACAAGAGGGTGCTCAGCAAGTGTGGCTCATCCTGCAGAGCACGATCCTGCTTCAGACAGCAGAAGCTCATTAAAGGATGTAAACAGGCTGTCTCAGAGGGGAGGTTTATTCTTAACAGGAAAAGCAAGGAAAACCCTTGCCTCCTCATTTCACACTGATGTCTATGTGAATTAATTTATATTGGCTTGAAATAATATTTCAGCTGGAGATGACTGCCAGCAGAGGGGGTCATGAGTTTTCTGTTTGCCCTGTCAAGAAGAAAGGGCTCTCAGGAAAGGCAGCACCCCACTGCTAGCAACTTCTTCTTCAGGACCAGGAGCAGCAGGCAGCATCTTCAGCTCCACTGAAGCAAGGAAGAGTCCTGGGGAAGGGTACAGAGCGATGTGTGGAGAACAGGGTTGGGCAGAGCCTCGCAGGAGCAGCTCCAAATCAGGGGAAATGCCATCCTGGAAGCAAAGGAACAGCTCTCTGCCCAGATGATGTAAGAAGGGCTGCACACACATGTCTGAGGTGCTGCTTCTTTGCAGGGAGGGGCTCAACGCTTCATGTTCAGCTTGAATGTGCAAGGTAGGGGGAAGTGTGGTTTCTGGAACACCCCCAGAGCTCTAGGGCCTGTGAAAGTCTCAGAAGGCTTCCAGCAACTTTAGAAGCTTCGCAGAAGACCCACCACCACAGCACTCAAGCTAGTGCTCCTGTGTAACCAGTTTCTGCATCCCCACCTGAAAAGCACCTTCACCAGCACCAATATTTAATAGGACAAATTAGAACCACCACAAGCACAGACAGCTCACTCTGCCTGCACAGAATATGCTAAAACCCTACCAACCCATAGACAAGGCAAGCAGTGAGGCAGTGCTTCTGAAAAGCCTGGCAGCCAAACTTCCAGCACAGGCCAGCTCACTGATCTTTGCATGCTCAGCAAGTCCCCATGGTGCTCACAGGCTGCAGCCTCTGCTATCTGCAGGCGGTGACCTTTCCTCAGAAGCAACCGGAGCTCTAGACCCCACCTTTGGGGCACAGCAGCATTCTTGTTACTCACTGGAAACTGGCGTCACAGACCCCAGGCCCCCCCAGGAGGGCAGAGTATCAAGAACTGCAGGGTCTGCAACAGCTTCTTGGCACAAAGTAGTTGTTAGTGTGTTAATTAGTTGCTGCCAAATGTTATTAAGCTTCAGCATGACAGTGTGATGTCTGCACCAGAGCCAGCAGCAAGATCCTGATCTGGAGACTCGCTCTTCCCTTCCCCATCCCTGCTCAGCTCCCCTGTCCTGCAGCCACAAACTCCAGTGCCTGTGTGGGGATTTCCACCCCGAACATTAGCTGCACCTCGGGAACAAGCCAAACTGGGTTCCCCAGGTTAATGGGAAATCTGTCACTTGAAATGTCACCAGTGATGTTGCAACGATTAAATCCCAGTCTGGAGTCCCCAGCCCATTTCTTATTGACTGAATCAAGTGCCTTATATTGACAGGGCTTCTGTAAAGTACACCAAGGCACAGGAAAATCAATTCATTATTAGACCAACCAGGCCACGGAGGTAAGTTTGAAAGGTTTGCCGATAAAAACCAAAGAATCTGGTGTTTTTCCAGCCATAATCCAACCCCTCCCTTCACTTTGTACATCCCCCTGCTCAGAGCTCTGACAAAGGTTATCAACTGACAGGCCCCAAGGAGCGGAGATGCGTTTGGTTCAACTCCATCCTTATCTGCTGTCCCCATTTCATCCTGCTCTGCTCCCCACTGTCCTCACCCCAGCCAGCGCCCACTGGGGCAGAAGGGACAAAGCCTCCTCCCAAGTGACAGCACCCTGAATAGCCAGTCACGAGCTTCTAGAAGGTGCCAGGAGGAGAGGAGACCGCTGTATCACCACAGAACAGGCTTCGTGACACCAAAGCTTAGGGGCTCTACGGGTAATTTGGCAGTGCTGGGAAACACCCTGTTGATAAAGAAGGAAAGAAGTGAGACAGAACGAGCTGGTTCTGCAGCTGCACAGCCTAAGCTGACCAAATAGCCACTTACCTTAGACACTTTTCTTCAAGCCTTCAGCTGCAAGTAACCAACAGCCCAACCATCAGATGCTTGAAGTACCTGCATCTTCTACCAGACCTCATGGGTGTCCAAGGCCTTGCCATGGCCATTTCTGTGCTACTCCCTCAATTCCTAGAAGTGGGATCATTCAGAATTAAATGAACATTTTTGCAGTTAGGGACTGGTCTAACTAATCAGGCATTTCTCACACAAAACAGAAAGCAAAATTAAACCTATCAGGGATAAAAAGGCACAGCAAGGTATCTTTGAGACAGGCTGCAGAAAA
The DNA here is from genome assembly GCA_013399715.1 of Alectura lathami. Classification (NCBI taxonomy): domain Eukaryota; kingdom Metazoa; phylum Chordata; class Aves; order Galliformes; family Megapodiidae; genus Alectura; species Alectura lathami. Next base: position 181,840 of record VXAV01007586.1, read on the forward strand.
TATGGAAGCCAACAGCTATACAGCAAAGCAAAATACCAAACTGCAGTCATCCTTCCTCCTTTTTTTTTTTTAATTTTAAAGAAACTAGTTTTATCCAACATCACTGTGACAGAAAAATCAATTCCTTTGCACCAAATTACCTTTATTTAAATAGATTTATTTTATGCCAATTGCCACAGAAATGCATCTTCTACTGGTAGTAAAGCAAAGCGCTTCTTCTAAAAGGAAGCAAAGCTTTTCACAATGTGCTACCAGCAGAGAGGATGTTGAGGTGCTCTATTTTCTATTTAGTGCTCTCAGTAATGCAACTGCTCACGTAGCTTCAAAAGAAGCACGCGTTTTTACAGTTAAGAGGTACATGGAGCTTTGCAACATCAAACAGCCACCCCCACCAACACATGGCCTGCTGAATCAAGCAAAGGTTGCTCCTGGCTTTCCCAATCTGTCTGGGAACTGTGAGGATTGGGGAAAATCAGCCTCAAGCAAGTGCTTGCCTGCAGCACTGCGAGTGCTTTTGAGACCTGCGTTCCCTGGCTGCCAGAGGGACACCAGCTGTGTCTGTGGCTACGCTCACCTTACAGGGGCAGAGTGAGAAGCTTAAACCTCTAAATTCATTCAGCTCCCGGGCAGCAATCCCCCCATCACCCTTACTGCTCACAGCCACAGGAGGATGCAGGAGATGCTGCTTGGCAAGGACACTGCCACACAACTGCCCAAGCCAGTCTGAAGGATTATTATTGGATCTCTGCACCATTAACGCCTTGCTAATGGGTGAAAGGAGCATTTGCAGGGACAACCTCTATTTGTCATCCCATGTGCAGCTGAAAGCAGAGCCAGGAGTGCTCAGCAGGGCTCCACAGTCCTTTCTCTGGCAGGATCTAACCAGGCAGGGCATTAACTCCTCCACCAAATGCCACCTGAGGGTCTGATCATCCTCACCATGGCACCCCAGAGACCTGGGGTGTGGGGAGATCTGTGGGAGAGTCCACTGAGCCCAGCGTGCTTCCCAGCACAGCTGCCCTGCTTCAGGAGAGGTGCAGCTGAAGTGGCTCAGCAACATTCCCTGGTGTAAGGAGGTTAGCTGGAAGGGAAGCAGGAGAGACAGCGACCTTGAGAGGGGAAGACAAAGCCAGAACGTAACTGGCCTCTTCCCTGGAGCCTGCAAGATGCATGCAGATGATCCACATCCTCCAAGCAGGATGCATACCATTGTTTTCTCTAATTAATCTTCAGCTAAACACTGACAGACGAATCAGAAAGAATAATTAAGAAAAATGCTGGGACACAAATTCACTTACGGCCAAGTCAGGAGTATTTAAATATCCAGAAATAAACATGCCTGACATCCAGTTGGAAAGTCACGCTTTCCAAGCTGGTGTTCACAAGAACAGCACCTGGGTATTCAGCACTCAGCCACCCCACTCCTCCCTGCACTGAAGAACAGCAGAGAGGGGCATATCCCATCCATCAGCAAGAGAAGTTTCCTTTCCAAGGAGAGTACAGAAGCTCGACCCAGACCCAAAAAAAACACTGTAGGGCTCCCAGGCCACTCACTCATGTTCAGGGTGCTCTTACATTTGCTCATGCTGCAGGTGGTTCTAAAAGACCCTGCTTCAATCCATGCTCCTCTCTGCACAAAGTGCTGAGCAGAGCAGGACAAAAAGGTGCACCTCACTGCAAGGAGCTTACAGTGTAAGCACACAGGAGGGGACAGCTCGCTTTTTCAGAGGTAGCTCACCTACCCCTGGCCTCAGACAGCACACGTACAGGCTTGCTGATCTGCACAGGAGAGGCAAGAACATGGAAGGCACCCAGCTGGACCAGACTGGCTTGCGCAGCTCCCTGCCCTCCGTGGAGCAACATCACACAGCATCCATTAGCCACCGTCCTGATGTTAGTAAATCTGATGGCAGACTGACTGCTGCAGACTGTCACCCTGTGCCCCCTCGTCTATGGTCACTCTCTGCTCTGCCAATAGCACCCAGGATTTCTGAGCAGGGCTACATGTGGCCAGAAGTAGCCTATCTTGCAGAGATGGCGAGGCAGAAACCAGAGGCAGAAACAGTTTCCAGTACTGTAGAACAGTGACTTCCAAACATGCCCTTGATCACCTGGGGCTGAGAAGGGTGGGAGGATGCAGTGTCCAAGAATGGCATTTTGGGGAAACAAAACAAAACCAACTAGATCTACCCCATCCAACTCTTGCACCTGCCAGGGAACTTCACTGGAAGCAGCAGGCAATAACTCAGCCCAGCAGACAGGAGCAATCTCATACTGCTGATCTCAGACTGGGCAAAACAGAAAATCAATGAGGTGCCTTGGATTTGTGCCAGAGTCAGGGAAAGCAACACAAAGGCAAACCCAGTGGATTTTTTGCTCTTGGCTCTTGCTGAGTAGAGGGTATGCTCAGCTTATTTTCCACCAAGAAATGAGCCTGAAGATTGAAATCCCCCTTTGTATTCTCCAAATTCTTCCTCTTGCTCTTTCTAGTGTCTGAAAATGTCTTTTGCCTTTTGTGAGTTTCCTTAACAAGCCTTCGTTCCAGCACAGAAGAGCTGATCTTCAACTGGATAACAACAGGGAAACGCGCAGGGCCCATGGGTCCCAGCAGCTCACGGGGTAACAGAGATAGCACAGAGTGCTCAGTTGGCAGATAAAGAACTAATCCAGACAGAAAATTGGTTTTCCATAATATGTTGTTCTGCAAGAGGAAGGAGAAAGATTGGATGAGGTGGGGGCAGGATGGGGCTCAGGTGGCACGCAGCTATCCTGTAGCCAGACAAGTGTGCGAGCATGACAACCTGTTTGCAAGGAGCTGATCCGTGAGCACCGGCGCAAGGACCCACAGGAGACAGCAAGACCTAATCCAGGCATGGGAGCACCACAGGAGCAGGAAACTCGAGCAGCCCTCTCCAGCACCAACACAGGACAAAACAAACAAACAAACATACAAACAAACAAACAAGCAAAAAAAACAAGAGCAAAGGAAAGTAGAGCTGGAAATAGGCAACCTAAGGACAGTCCCTCAGCAGGGACCATTTCATCCTAACCCAAGGTAACAGAAGGCTGACTTGCACTCTGAAACAGTCTATTCTCCAATATTTGTATTTTACAGCCTTTGCTCTCAGGACTAACTGCACATCTACACCCATGCCCACGCACCATAAGGACACTATGCACCTCTGAACGACAGTGATGTATTTTGGCAGCAAGTTGCACAGTGTAATATGTCCTTTGACGTTAACCTAAGAGGTCAGGGAGCGAGGAAAGAAGAAGTATGTCTTTGTCACAGCTGAATCAGCAACAGCATCCGTGGGATTACACAGCCTAGTTCCGTACTCTCCCTGAATACTGGGTCAGGTCCCTTGGTCCTGCAAGCAAACAGTTGAACCACAGGCATGACGATTAACGTGCAAGACAGAGGAGAGAACCAGGGCTCATTTTCAACTTGTCAGGGCCCGCAAAATAAATTACAGAATAAAATCCCAGAATGACAGAATAATGAGCAATTCATTTGAAATGTAAAATAAATAGGTAAATCTCCAGTGAGCTGGCAGAATAAATGGGATTGAGCTGACATTTGGTGATTAAATTAAACAGTAATGACCTCATGAATAATGGGCTACAGGATTGAATCTGGAGGGCAATATTTTCTTAAGCAGGGGGCAGCGCACTGTGGGATAACATATCCAGTAAGAGGCAAGCTCCGCTTTCCACATTATTTTCAATTCTCTGCAGAAACTCCCCACGACTTAAGATCCCTGTCCCTCCAAGTCCCTTAGACAAGGCCTTTGACAGCAAGGAAGTCCCCAGCCCCAAGCAGCTGGTGCTTCTGGCTCAGGCACAGGGCAGCCAAGGGACAACCAAAGGGGATTCCTCTTCCTAGCAGGTAGCTGCAGCATTAGTTTAGGGCACGAACTGGAGCACAGGTCCTAGCACTCCCTTCGGGATAGGGGAAATCATTTGGGCATGCAGCAGAGCATCCTTCCTAGCAAAGCCACCTCCGATGCTCAGAGATGCTCTCCCACTTTGCCCATTCCATCTAGGCACTCAGCCTTCTCTCCTCTCCCATGTCACTCCATACCAAATTCAGGGCCAGGTTTTCTAGTTTTCTCTGCCCACAGCTGCTGGCATTATGCTGGTATTATTAAAGGATTATGTTATCAGTGCTTCTAGGGTAATGACAACTGCTGTTTCTTGACCTGCAGTTCTGAGCTTGTTCTTTTACTTATCAGCCACAGACAGAGCTGTCACTGACCCCTGCTGTTAATACCAGCTAAATCCACTGCTGTCCCAAGATTCCTTCCCCTTCTCTAATAAGCACGATCCCTGAAGATATCGGGTCCATCTCTCCCTTCCCAGACAAAGCTTTACTTGTTGGTAGCCTGTGGATGCAGTTGATGCAGGGAGTGAGTTTGCTTTAACTTAGTCATTGAACAAGGCAGGTATGAAAAGGGAAATTTTCATCTTGGCTCAAGTACAGAAAATCCTGTTTTGTATCAAATAGAACAAATCCGAAGATTTTGTTTCAAAACATACGCATTTTGGAAAACCATAAAATACTGAAACTTAGAATATTTACCATCCTGTCTCACCGTACCACTCCCATCCACTCACCAACTCTCACTCAACACTTCATTTTGCAATCCCACCTCAAAAAGGTTGTCTCCAACCTTCAAAGCCTTGGTAGCAGCAATCCAGCACCCCTACACACGGCCAACACGCAGCACTTAGCTACAACAAAGCCACAGTGTTCTTCCCACACACATCCCCACACCGTTCACAATAGCGGAGAGGTGAAGACACCAAAGGCAGCAGGGAACTTCAGAGCCAGTCCCATTTTGCTGTGGCAGCCACTGCTGGGTGACAGGCTGTGCAGATGCCCAGATGCCTCCTGCTCTGTGAAGTTCAGCCTGAGGTCAGACAAGCCAAGAGGCCCTTCTGCCCCACTGGGGAAGGGCTATGTGGGGTTGCTAGTCTACTGCATCAGTAATTAGTTGTGAAAACACCATCTGTGAATTGAAGTCCTTCTTTAGGACCTCACTTGATACAACCTGCCTGCATCTGCATCTCCTCAAGTCCCAAGGCAGCCTCACAGCTGAGGCTTTATCTGAGAAAGGGGAGATAGCAAGATTCAGACTGAGGGACAGAGGCCATTCCAGGATGATAAAGGAGAATAATTAACTCATCAAAACAACATCCACTGCAGTAAATATTGCCAAAGCAACGTTTCATTTGAAGTCTGCAGCACAAAACATAGATGAGCTGATTAGGAACTGTTCCATTTGCTAATGCAGAACTAGCTTGCTGGCCTAATAACTTTTCCCCCCTGCAAATCAAAGCTAAGCAGAAGTGTTGCCACAGGCCAATAGATTGAGAGCTGGGAAATAAATCTCAAGATCTACAGAGATATAAAACCTAATAATTCTATTAAGATCAAGTTAAGACAATTAAATACTGGTGAGACATCAAAAACCTAAGTAGCCTGGAGAAGTTGATTTTATAAATGAACCAATTCATTTAAGTCTATGCCTTCATAAATTGCACTTCATTCCTGCCACGCATCTCCAGACCCAAACCTCTCCTGCCGAGCTGGACAGTCCCATGCCCTGCTGAGGGAGCCACCTGGGAGCAGCGCTCTTCTCGCTTCCTCTTCACCTTGTATCAGAAAGGAGAGAGCTGCACTTGTGGCTAGGGAAGTATGTAAAGGCACAGGTAATTCAGCATTTTGGGTTTTCCTTGAGAATCAGAAAGAAGTTAAGCATCAAAATGCTTTGCTGGCCTGTATTACCATTCTCTACGCATCTCTCCTCTTGACCTTAGCCCCTCTGTGCCTCCAAGCGCCTGTCTCTAAATTGAGGAAATATATTACCCCAGGGGGATGTGATGAAAAAAAGGCAGATAATGAACACTCATAAGGGCTCTGGGACTTTGACACAGAAGATGTTATGCAGACACAAAGAACGCCAGCAGAAATACTGAGCTTGGTTAGGACAAGTGACTGTCCTGGGAGTACAGGTGCCTCAATTGCCTGAACACCAGCAGAGGTCTGGTCCAGTCCTGGGTAGCTGCTACCTGGATGACCTGACACATGAAGAAGAGGAAATTGGGCCTTGTCTTGCTTGGCTGGTGCATTTAGAAAGACCCAGTGACATCTCTCCAGACCTATGCCAGGCAGGAAGAGATGCCAAGGACATTTGCAGTGCCAACACGCAGGCAACCCTGGGCCACAGGGATAGCTTTGCCTCTGGGCACCCAACCAGAGTGTGTGGTAGGGGAGCCCCAAATGCATTCCCCACCATCTACACACGTAGTCCACAGCCTCCAGACTTGCCAGGAACAGGAGACAGCTGCTCCAGTTCAGATGCAGACCACCAGTGGTGGTGCAAGTGGCTCCAAGCCTGCTTCCCAAATACCTTCAGAGTAAGTAAAAGCAGCAGCACTAGCCCTTGATACCCTGCAGCAGCAAAGGGCATTCCTCTTTCCTAACACACTAGGGCCAGAGCCATCTCTGGCAGAAGAAAGTGACTTCCATGAGCCATGCAGCTCATCCCCACACATCTCCCGCTCACTAGCGATGAGGCTACAGCCTTCACCTCACAGTCTCAGTAAAGCTAAACCTCTGCCCCAGAGCACTGGGAAAAATAATAATAATAATAATAATAGAGCTAAGCTCCTGTACATGATCTCCTGATGCTTCTGTCGGAGACCAGCAAGTTTCTGCTAACTCAGTTTGTTCTGCTTCATAACAACTAGGAGAATAGGACCAGCAACACCAATGAACATTGTGACGTAACTCATCCTCTCCTAACCTCTCTCTCACTCTCCTTCAGTCTCCTGCTCTCTGGCTGACCAGCTGCATCCCCCTCCTCTCCTGTCTTTCCAGGCCTGAAGGCTTATCATGACAGCCTCAGGGATTAAGATCCCTGGCAAGGAGCATCCCTCATCACAAAGAAAGCAAGCCTTCATCCGGCCAGCAGAATGAAACAGATAAAAGGAAAGCCCAGAAAATACCTGGACTCAGCTCTATACCTTTCTGAAAGGATTCCAGGGGTGAGTCTAGGGTTTCCCTGGTCATCCTTCCCAGAGCCCATCTTCCACCCAGGCAAAGACCCTACAAGGCACAGCCATGGAGCAGGCAGTTAAAGAGCCACAGGGATTTCCAGCACATGCTGTATTTGCTGGGATTGCAGATGCCATCAGAGGCAGAGCTCTGAAGACAGCCATGGCCCTGGCAAATGCCCAACAGCAGTCCCACGCACTCCCAAAGGTTAAGAGCAGGCAATGCTTTCAGAGACCTTTCTGCCAAAGTGTCAGCAAATTCTGCATCGCTAGCAGCCTCAACAACAGATAATAATAACCCTAATAAAATAAAGCAGCTAATACACCTGAAACAACATCTAGTAAAAAAGGGAAATTTAATTGGAAATGTTGTCTGCAATTTAAATGTCAAAGGAGAAATTGTTTCTGTTCTTCCTGCTGTTCACAGTCATAAACCAGCAGTTTCTGTGGGAGACAAGGAAAATGTCAAGGAGGTGCTTTGTGTTTCGGCTCCCTGCACTCGCCAATCCCTGTGCCGTGGACAGTCCCTGCCACACCAGCCCTGCTTGAGTCTGCATTCCCACATACTCAGCCAAAAGCTTTTTCTACAGGGTGACCAGAGTGCTGCCAAGGATGAAACTGTGCTGGGGCCTCCCAGCTCGCAGTCTGCTGTGCTCCAGCTCCTGCTCCTTCGCCTCACAGCCATCACACCACTGGGCTCCTTGACTCTAAATGTATGGTTTCACCCACAGCTCTTCCTCTGTGGATGGGCTCTGGGTACAGGTAAAAGAACCATGCACTTCAAGTTGCGTCCAGTGCTACAACACTCACAGGAATTTTCCAAATTCTGCAAAAACCAAAGGCCACAGGAAGGTTACACACGTGGAGGGAAGGAGCCAGGCAGACGCAGAGTAGCTCTGCAGCGACTCACACAACAGATGCCTCACCAGCCAAGTCCCCAGGGACCAGTGTTTCATGCTCACAGGAACATGCTGCAGCCAGCAAAGTTCAGGACTAGGGCAGCTCCACTTACACAACCATATTCTGCTCTTCAGTGAAAGTAAATCAAAATCCCCTCAAAGAAATGTCACATCCTGAGTGGTTTTCATTTGTTTGTGAGCTGTTCAGACATACATCCAAGTTTATTTGTTTACAGTGGTACATCTGGAGGCATATTTCTTTTTTGTGTTGATGACTTCAGCTAATCCTCTTATTTCTTGGACTTTATCTTTTGTGTAAAGAAAATAAGACTTGCTACATTAATACAGAGGATGTATTCAAATTTGTGATCACACAGAAACCCGTTCCCCCTGCACACACGGTAACACTCCCACGCAGCAACCACAAAGGCAGCACAATAAGAGCCTTTTGTTCCCACAGATAAACCTCACAAAGGGTTTATACACTGGGCCCTGATTCAGACAGCAGCTGAGCCACGTGCCTGAAGGTATTAATTAGAAAGTAACACAAGATGGAGATGAAAGCAGGTGGAAAGGTTGGCTGCAGGATCACCCAGATCACAGTAATGCATTTGTTCTTAAAGTTTTGACTTGTGCTCATGCTTGTTGTTGAAGGCAACAGGAGTGAATTATGCGTCAAATGTAACTTTTCAGGTCCTCTGCTGAATAATCACATTTATTTCTAGTTAAAAATGTGCTTTGATTGCATCAGTTTGGAACAGTTCCAACCAAACCCACTGAAGATAAATGTTTGGATTAAACTGAAGGTTTTGGGTATTATTTTCAGGGTAGCAGGGATTTATTTTTCAGATTCAGTTCTAGAAAATCTGAGTTTCAAGTGGTGGTGGTGGGGAAATGATTTCTCTTCCATTTGGAAGAAAAAAAGTCACTTAAATCTGCATGTATCAGTGTTTCCTGTGAAATTTGAGTTCCCACTTCTGACCTACTTGAGTCTGAACACCTTGTTGGCTTTTCTCACATTCACCCACATGCTGCCTGCAAAGCCTCGTGCTCTACTTGAAAACTTTTGCTACGAAAGCTAAATAGGTTATGGCTGAGATAGTTCAGCTGCAGAGATACAGCGGTGGAAGCCTGAAGGGCCCAGTACAGCAGCAAGGGGGTCCACACAAAAATACAGCTGTGTCCCCTCAACAACACTCAGCCTTCAGGGTAAGCTCCCATTCAGAACTGGAATAATAATCAACTCCTTTGAACCACATCTGGGATTGGAGGGGATGGATTAATATTTTCTCCCCTTCAAATCATTCTGATCAACTGCCAAGAGCCAGCTGGGGGATCCCGGCTCCCCCCTCAGCCTCTCCATACACTCAATTTCCACGGTAACATGCTTTAGCCTGGAGACTACAGCAGATGGAAGCCTTTGCCTCCTTCTCCCCATAATGGAGCAACCCTTGATTTAGTGGCAAAGACAAGGTGCTCTGGCTCAGCTCAGCAGACAGGAGGTCAGGCTCCAGGTCCTCCAGCAGTGGCATTGCCAGCCATGTCCACATCAGAGACAACCCTTTCTGTGCTCTGAGACCATGACTGTTCTCACCTTCCCCTCCCCCCTTTTTTTTCCTTCAGGATCAGACTCCAACAACAGCAAGGCAGCAGCACTACACCTCCTGGGAAAACCTTTTCTCTCCCCCCCTCCTAGAAAGGTCACTGGTAGCTCCTCCACAGCTGCCAGCTGAGAGCACACTGTACAAGGCTCCACGCTACTGAATGGAAAAATTGCATTACTTACATGAAAGCCTGGCTCAAAGTGTTCCCTTTGGGAAGGCTACAGAGTTTTTCCCTCTTAAAGAGCAGCTGTGACAACACGGGTCACTAAAGACAGGCACAAAACTCCAGCTGACACCGAGCCAAATAAAGCGGGCTACGCGCTTAAAGGTCTGATTCCCACCGACCCCCACTTTGCATGGTGTCAAGTCTCAGACCAGCTGTCCAGCAACAGGCGCTGCAGTGCTAAGCATTTGCCAGTCTTGGCTTTTACACCAAAGCTCCTTGCAGCATCCAAGTCCTTCTCAGAAACTGGACTTGGGCAGGAGGTAGTGCTTTCAGTACAGCTCACACCAGCCCTTTCCACACATGGAAGGCAAAAGCCACGGAAACTTTACTGTCATTACCTGCTTCTCCTCAGCATTACAAGGAAGGGCCAAGAGCATTTTCATTATGCAGAGCTCAAAGCAATATTATTACCTATAATTCAAGCATCCCATTCAGCCCACAAGGGCTTTGTCTCATGTGCTAACCAGTGAAAGTACGTGCTCAGAGGTGTCTCTTACCTCACTAGACAAGGACCTTTTAAAAGCTTTTATTTGCTGAATGCTCAATTAGAACATCATTCCCTTCCAAAGCCTCACTGGAGCGTCCTGAAGAAAAGCAAAGCCCAATCCAAACAGTATATCAAGATCTACCACAAACAACCTTTCCAGCTATTATAATGCAGGTTTTTATGTTCTGCACATTCAGCAGAAACTGTGCTAGCTGTGAAGGTTACAATTATAAAAATGCACATACAATGCCTGTTTAGAGTCCTGAAAGCTACAGCCTTGACAATTTGCAGGTGGACAGATTCTCATGTCTGCTACACCAGCACTGTGCTGGTGCCACCCTGAATTTCAGTGGCAAGTTTCTCAGATTTGCTCAGGAGTAATGAAGATCAGACCCTGGTCTGTAAGAGACAGAGAAGCTATTTTATTTATAAAACCTCCCACACTCTGCCTCCCTGCAAGTCACATATCCTGCCAAGTGAAACCTGAACACTGAAACTAGAATTAAAATAAAATAAATCATGGTAAGAAAAGAAAAAAGCCAAAACTTCATCCTGATAATGCTTCCGCACATCAAGACAATTGAGTACAGGGGATCCAATTAGGAGTGAAGTGAGAAGAGGCTCAGAAGAATGATAGCACCAGGGAAGCAAAGTGGCTTTTTTAAAGGACTGCATTTGCAAGCAGAGTGCAGCACGGGGAGGAACGGAGGAGCAGTCTCTGAAGGTGAAGTTGCCATCATGAAAAGTGGCAGGCTTTGGTAGATCAGGGGAGCTTAAGTGTAGCTAGGGCCATTCCAGCACTGAGAGTCTGACATCCCCAAGAAAACAGGTGGCTCACCACTGATTTCCCTGGGTGCAGGATGAGGCGGCTCTGGGCTGAGACTCCAGAGTGCCTCATTCCTGCCTCTCCCATCAATCCTCAGGACAGCCTCGAGACAGATGAAGGGCAGAAACCTTCTTAAGGCAGCTTCTTAAGGTGCAAGAGCATCCTTGCAAATTAACAGAGCAGCCTGCCCAGCATCTCACTTCCCCTACACAACGAGGTTTACATCTGTCCCCTGCCTCCACCAGTCGCATCCACTTTGGCTGTAATCCTTCAAACCTACGGCATCCTTTCCGTTCGCAAGGGCAGCGGGTGGCACAGGGGAGCTCTCATCTCAGCCAGGCCAGAGGGGTTTCCAGAACAAGCAATAACGCTGCAATCACAGAGCATGCTGCTCTGATGGCAACTGGAATCCCACAATAAATAAAACTGCAACCACAAACCTCTCTCACAGGTCCCACTCGCCCAGGACCACACCAGGGGAACATGAGTGCCCTTGAGAAGTTTGTGATCCAGCTTGCACTTACATTGCTCTGGAAGACTACGCCTCATCCAAGATAAATAGTTCTTTGCTCAGCAGGGCATTGTGGTGTTTACAGATTTTTTTTTTTTTTTTCCTAAAGAACATCTACTCCATAAAGCAACAATTAGCTGCACTCTGAATTTATGAGCATAATTTGCAATGCTGTTAAAGCATGGGCAGTTGTGGCTTCCATGCATCAGTAATTGTTTGCCTTGCTCTGAGGGAGCCAGAACAAGGCACACTGCTGGCTTTTGGGGGGATGGTGGAAATAGGAGACACTGTTGTTCTTCACAGAAGGAAACTTTCACCACCTTCACAGGGGCACAAGACTGGTACTAGCACCATTATCACCTGCAATGATGCAGTGATCTCAAAAACATTTGATTTCACCTCCAACACAGTGCTGAGAAGGATTTTGTTGCAGGCTTCTGTACCCATATTTGTCTGCTTGGGTTACATCAGTGAGAACCAGATGAAGAAATGAGGAAAGGTAGAAGCTAAACATTTCAGAGGAGCAATAATAATTAAAAGACCACTTCATTTAGAAATGGAGGAAAAACTATTAGGAGTGGTATCTCCCCACCTCAAGCAACTTTGTTAAGTAAAAGTCACCAGAGTCTGATAAGAAATTACTAGCCTAGAAACTTGGATGTCTCCAAGTTGGGGGGAACACAGGTATTAAAAGAGATGAGCCTTGATGGAGTTGATGCTGTTTTCTTATAGCTGAGATCCCGAAAGAAAGTGGACTCATTTACATATCCAGGCTCTCAGCACTAGCCTGTGCCAGCCAGCTAGCACTCCCTCCTACAACAGGTAAAAAGGGCAGAAGCACCTCTCCATTTTTTATTTCCCCTGGTTTCCCAGCCATCAGAGCAGTGAGCTGCTGCCCATGACCCAACACGGTGCAGGCAGCCGCCTGCAGCTCAGGGTGAGCTCTGGGGTGCCAGCAGGGTGGCTGCAGTGCTGGCAGATGAAAAGATGTGGTTTCATCATTACCCAGAGCTTGTGAAGCCAAGAGGATGTTTTCAAAAGGAAAGGAAGAAAGGCTTTCTAGTTCATAGCTGCAAGGTATTTACCTTAATGTCAAATGACAATTGCTTGCAAAACAATATTGCAGGAACTCCCTGGGGGCATTAATCAGAGGCTGCATCTCCCACTCTCTGCTCTTGCTGAGTATGCAAAGTGACAGATACTTACAGATAGCACTGCGGGGCAGGGCCTTTCATTCACAAGCTGCTATCGGCAGAAGCATTAACCTGCCACTTGGATTCCTAAATTGAGAGCTTCAGCACCTTTGTGGGTTTCAACCTGAAGCCTTTCCATGGGTTTCTGAAGATGATGACCAATGCTCTCACCACCAGAAATCAGAAGTCTGTTGTCAAACAAAGGTCGGTGTTCCTAGGTCTGTCCCCAGAGTTCCCACAAGCAGGATCTGCTGCACTGGCAACAGGTCCTGCAGCTGCTGGAAGAAACCCGCTTCGCCTGGGACCAAATGAGGGTTTCTGATGCAGGGATGGAAGCAGGTCACTTCCAAGCCTCTCCATCTGCAGGGAGAAACAGTCAGTCTGACTCCACCACAGCTACCAGAGAAATAGGACTATTACTATTTTATTTATTTTCTTTCAATAGTCAGACAGCAAGGAGGCATGGGGAATAGCAGCACACAGGATCTGAAGCCTTCCTCCCTGGCTCCCTCACCCCTCCTCCCTGCCAGCAGGCTGCATCCAGAGAAACAGATGGTCGCTTCAGGTCAGAGCTCCTTCAGACTCATAGTGTGCAGCTCCAGCCAAGAAGGCAGAAATAAATAGCCTGCAATTTAACGGGCAAAAGGAATTTCATACAGAGGAGCTGAGCTGCCACCTGGCCACAGAAAACACATGTACCAGGAAGAGCCAAGTCATGCAGCACCACCACTGATAACCAGCATCAACGTGCCTTTCTGCAGGGAGGGCCAGGTCTCCCTCCATGCTGTGAGGGCAGTGTCATTGCTCCTTGCTCATAACCATCTTCTCCAGCAGCAGCACTAAGCCTGGGCCTAGAGTCCTGCACCCCACCCTCTCTCCCCACACAGGACCCTCACAGTGGGTAGGGCAGGCAGACCATGTTGCTGTGATGCTCAAGACCTCACCCCAGTGGCCTTTGCAGCCTCCTCCTTCCCTGCCATCCTCCCCCGCTTTGGGTCCCTACCTCAAGGTGCTGCTCACCTCCACTGTCACCGTCAGCCTTCTTTCCCTTCCATTTCCCACTTCCTCATTCCACCTTCTCTCCCCAGACTTCTCATAATTGACTCACCATAAGATGTGCTGCTATATCTGCTTTCCTGCAAAAATGTATGCAAAATAAACTGTATCCTACCAAGTTGGTGCTTTAAATCCTTATTTCCCTCATCGTACCCATCTTATGGCATCATTTTTAAATGGTAGAAGCACGTCTACAGATTTATGTGCATCTTTAAGGTCTAATTTACATAAAAAACAAGTGCAGAGTGTTCCTTATGCCCCAGGGCACAGCAGATACAAGGAGAACACCTAATGAATTAAAAATGTTTGGATAGAACTTATATAAACTCTTACATATGCTAATAAGATGAAAGGCTATAATTATGAGCTGAATTGTGTACTGACACAAGTAGCTTTGTGCAATAAGCGATAGAATTTCAGTGTCCTTGAAGCCAAAATAACGTATTGTGAGAAGGCACCTTCCCATAAATCTCTCTCTAAAGTCTTTTCAACACCTCTGAAGCACAGGAGATGCAAGGGGTTGCAATAACAACTTCTCAGTTAGTATGAATTACATCTTTAGAGGGATCACCCCCTGTTTAAGGGCACCTTTCCTCTTCTCATGGAGCGCTGATAGGAGGTAATTATAAACCTCATCTTGCGTGATCTGGATCATCAGCTGGCATTCATAGCAAAGGCACATCTAAACGAGGTGTGTATGTGCATGGAGGGGGACATTCTCACCAAGTTTCAATACACCCATCTTCTCATCCAACATAAATTTTTGATGCAGGAGGAATTTAATTTTGTAATACTAAGCTTGGAAGCAATAGTTTGTGTAAACAGCCAGTCACAGAGAAACTGCACTCCACAAATATGTACTGCCAACAAAATCCATTTCCACAGCCATTTAATTCATGAGTTACTGTCCGTCGTGCTCAAAATATAATCCTCCACAGCATTCAGCCTCCCCAACCGTGGCAATGAGTAACAGAGCCCACGGCGCTGCTCAGGGTGTTGCCAATTTTGACTGCAATCCTTGCACAGCGCTGTCCCGCATCGATAGCCACGCGCCATGAAACACACCCGTGTGAAGCAGGGCTTGCAGAATGCAGCACTACAGCAACAGGAGGGAAGCCCCCTTCCCTGCTGCGCTGCCATTTCATCTCATGACCTTGGGCAGGCGTCTCTCCTACCTCAATGTGGAGCTGGGACAATAATTCCTCATCTCCCAGAGGAGGAATTCATTAGCATTTTTTATGCCTCTAGTATTAGGGTGATGAGACACAAAAAGCCCAGGTCATCAATTTATTAATGACAGCATATGCCTACAGAAATGCTTAACCATGCCACTAGAGTTGCTCCAGATTTGCTCTGACAAGATGCATACCTGGACCTCCTGGCAACTAATGCTCAACCAAGATAAGATATCAATTGCTGACCTTCTGGTAGGACACCAGCCTTAGCTCCCTGTGTTAATATACACGAGCCAGACAGCCTGCTCCCCAAAGCATTTACAACATTCGCAGTCAGGTTGAAATGAGAGAAAAAGAAAAACCAGAGGGAAAATCCTGCAAGGATGGAAGCTGACACCGGGGCGGCGGCAAGCCTTGCGGCACTGCCTGGCCATCACAGCAGCAACATGAGAGCGCTGCGCCTCCCCCCTGGGCTGGCCTCAGGCTCCAACAGCTCAGAAGCCATGTAATCATCACCCTATTTTTAATCAATTTGGGGACACATTGTTCCCTTACAGCTGTCATCAGGACTCAGCTGCACAATTTTTCCAGTCCTATAAACTACAAGGTTATTGTACATCAACTGGCTACCTTAGTGCACCAGCTGGAGTTAACCTGTACCAAAAAAAAGTTATTATACAAGAAATATGCAAAGCCTGCAGTCATTCCCAGAGTCCTTTCCCACCCCCTCTTTGCCACAGTGATGGAGACAGTCAGCACATTTTGCAGATCAATACCACATCTGAATGTGACCACGGCTCCAGTTATTGCCTCAATTACCGAGGCGATCCTTTGCTCCCGCACACCTGCCCCTTCACTGAGGACCCACCATGTGTGCTGCCCATGGAAACGATACCTGCGGGAAATCATTAACCCACTAATTGGAAATCAATTTAAAGTCCATTTGCCTAATGACATGAGCACAGTAAATTATCTATAAATTGTTAATTTATGAGAAAATGACATCAGAATTTTTGTTTTATTAATTGGTTTTTCCAGATGCAAGTTATTTCGAAAGCTTTATAATCCACGTCTCTTGGTGAGAAAACATTAAAACCTGCTTAATAAGATGCTTTTTATGCCAAGAAAAGGAGTAAAACGAGTCAACTCACTCGTGAACACTTCAGTGTGAGGGTTTACACATTCATCCTAGTAATTAGAGAAGGAGAAGTCATGGTGAGAGGGGAAAAAAGGTCCTTTGAGTGCCTGTTCACGTTCTTAAAGAAAATTGGTTCCAACCACATTTGCATTTTTCTGAGGCAAAATTCCTCTGAGTGCAGCAACAGAAACCAGCCCAGGTCACCTCTCCCATCTTCCTTGTGTCTCCTTGGCAAGGACTTAGGCAGGCACAGGCTCTGAGTGGAGAAGTTTGTCCCATCAGCAAATATTTGAGCGACAGACTCGCTGGCCAAAGCATTAGCAGGATTGTCAGAGTCTGTGTCTAGGGACTGGGCTATGATTTCTTTGCTGATACGGAGTTATTAGAGACTAACTTTTCCTATCAGCTTCAGTACTTCTAGTGCGGATATGCAGAGACCTTCAGACTGCCATATCCTCTGCGTAGGCCCACAGAAATTCTTTCTAGTCATCAGACTCCTAATTGGGTCTCTAATTCACTTGGATCTGTAGCCTTGAACTCTTATGCAGCACTCCAGGTCTTGAATTTCCTTCCAACACCACGCAGCTGCTTGCAGATTTCTTGCACACCCATCTACAGACACCCACAGAAATCAAGTCCATGCTATTCCTCTACCCCACAGGACCCAGGCAACATAACATGTAATTTTCAAATATTGATATCTATCAACAAAAATACAAGCGCAAAGAGCTCATGGTTTGATTGCCCATGGAGCAAATACAGCTGAGGTGACCGAAGCCTGCTCCTGCAGAGTCACTGGGCACAGATTTATTGCAGGTGGGATTCTCAGCCCCAGCACCCACCTGAAGCAAGCAGTCAGGAGAAAGTCTTCAAGTGCACCATGACCTTGACAGGAAGAAAAAAGGAAGCACAACGATTTTGGCTGTGGTCTGATGTTCAGCAAATCTTTCAACGCTGAACTTTCCAATTGTTAGTACGATTTTAAGGGAAAAGACACTGCACAGATGAGCCTATCCAGCCCAGGAGACAGCCAGGCAGCAGGGACAGGCATTGCTTAGTAGTACTTCAAAGTCCCAACTTCCACCCAGGGAGAAAGGGAAAACCATGAGGTTCTTCCCAGATCAAGTGTCCAACAGCAGTTTTCAGATCATCAGGAAAAACTGCTTTCAGCTCTCTGGAGAAGCGTGCCCCAAAACCAGCCATAATGCTGCTCATTTCACCCCAGCACACTGCAAGGCACGCAGTAAGGCAGCCCTGCTCCTTCTTTTCCCATGTTCTTATTAGGACTTGACCCCAAAGTCCCCCCAAAACAGCAGGGAGATTCTCAGGAGTGCTTGTGCATTGAGAGCAGATATGAAAGTGACAGCTCTTCTTTGCAACGACCAACAACCCCTGCACGGGAGCAGCAGCTGGCACACACAGGAAGCTCCATTTTCTCCAAAATAGAAAGCTGCAGTCTCCAACCTCCCGCCTTCCATTAATGCTCTATTTAATGCTATCTTTGAATCTGTCTGGATTACAAACCCACTCCCTCCCAGCAAACCACTTTCCCAGACAGCCCTCCCCTCTTCTCTGCTAAATAGATGCTAAATATATACTGGGGAGAACTTGTTGGGGAAAAGCAGGGGTTTTTTAAAAGCTTTTTCCCTCCTTCATCTAGTCCACAAACACTTGCACAAAAGCTGAGCTGCTTTGTTGTTTGCTTTCATGGCTCCCAGCTGGGAGCTCGTCCCTCCACTGCCATTCACTGGCAGAGCTCCTGCAGCAGGAGCGCAGTGCTGGGAATACCCTTCCCGAGGAGGCAGCCAGCCCCTCTGCTGCTCTCCTCCAGCAGATCCCAGCACTGCCCTGGCAGGTCAGGTGATGAATGCGACCGTGTTGAAAGAATAATTGCCAGCTGGACACCAGCCCTGTTCCCTGATCCCCTAGTGAAACCAATCCAGTCGGAAGAATTCCTGCCTGCTGATATGCTAATATTTTAAATAAGCATTAATTGACTTCCAGACGCTCCCAGTGTCACTCACGTACCCCATGCCAGTCCTCATTGCTGTCAGCCCCATTGTGCTTCATTTCACACCCTGCACCTCTGCTTGTAGACCCCCCAAAAAGCCAGTTTCAATTGGTCTGTTTTGCTTGCCCCCTTTGTGACCTGAATATATTCATACTGTTGTGAATCACAGCACCACCTGTTCCAATAATTTCACAGTTATCATCTGAAAGAAAACATTGTTGAGGTGGGGGAGAGCAGGTAAGAAAATCCAGTTTGCGCTTGGAGACGGCGTGAAGGGAAGGGCGTGTGTAGGAGATCTGTGAGTCACACAGTCTTTAGGCAGCTGTACTCCTCTGCAGCTCCCATGGGGCTTGGTCGAGGAACCCATCCATATCTCTGCAAGGACTCCAAGCCGCAGGTAACCTACCTGCACAGCCCTGAGCTTTGCTGCTGCAGGTGCTCAGAAGCAGAGGTGGACAGTCAGACTAGCTCAGCTCCTTTGCATTGACAGCATTCCTTCAATTTTGCACTGGCATTAGGTGAGCATATCTTCTCTGGTCAGAAGAGCTATGGCTCACAGCCCTCCACACAAGTCACTTGAGGCAGCAGGATCACGTGCACAGCCATCATAAGGACCTTGCCACCCTCATAACCATGATTACCCCCATGGCCCTCTGGAGGACTGTGTCCCCATTTCCACCCTCAGCCCCCCAGACCATAACCTCTGTTCCTACAACCTCCCGCAGTGATGCAGCCCTGCTTCAGCCTGCATCAAAATGACACAGTTCGGCCCATACAGTTAGACAGCACTGCCAAGGACAAGAGCACTGCAGTGTTCCCAGAGAAATGACCAGTTGTCATCAGCTCTTGCTACACCCCATGTTTTTGACCAGCACATCTTTCTCTGTCCTGGAATTTCGCTCCTCAACACCCAAATCCCTCCCAGCTAATCCACTGCAGCACAACCAATAGCCTGCTGTGAAGGCTTCCGCAGCGAAGGCACCAGGGAACCTCAAAGTTGTCTCTTACCAGGCATAATGCAAGGCCTTGCCTAGATCCCTGGGAACATCTTAGGTTTTATGTTTATTTTTTCAGTGTGATCGTCAAGCAAGACAGCGAGGAGACTCGTCACTATCCATCACGAGCTTCATTGTTTAGTAATAAGATGTATTACCCCCTTGCAGCAAAATAACACTCCAGCCAGAGCTCCCATTTGTTATGATCTGGCTGACTGGGACAGCTGTTCGTGTCAATGCTGTAAACACTCCATTTGGAGCAGAGACAGCAAGCTTTAAGTGCTAATAAATGGGATTGCAGGCCGCTGAGCACACACGAGGTTAGTGGCTAGCACCAGCAGCCCTCTGTGGGACCCCTCTGGGTCACTTAAGCAGCCCTGCTCCACTGCTGCCTGCCCAGCTCCAGCCACTGACCCCTTGAAATAGTCCTACCATCCAGGTTGCACCCCATCAGGCGTCCCCCCCTTCCAGGCACCCCAACAGCCCCACTGCCAGGGTACCAATACTGACCACAGAGTGCCCAGGAAGCCCGGGAGCGTTTGTTACTGAGCCAGCAGCTCCCTCAGCTCAGCAGCAACAGAGTCAGCAGAGCAGTGCTGAAGGATGAACTTACATGTCTCCAGTACAAGCTTTCCAGACAGCACCAGCAGACTTCTCCAGGAACATGAGATGCTAACCTAGGGAGGACAGATTAAATGCTTAGGTGGGTCTTTGATCTTGTGCCCTCTGTGCTTTCCAGAGTTGGGGGCACACTCAAATCTCCAGCTTATTACTCACTGCACAGACCACTCAGCTTTAAAGCTCCAGAGAAGCAAAGGCTCAGGCATGGGCAGCAGGTGGAAGTTGGTAACTGAATACTCAGGGGGCAGAGATGATCTGCCACCACACCAGATGCCCAGGCACAGGCTGGGGAAGTTCAGAGCCTGTTTTCCCTAGCCATACAAGCTCAACTGCAGCCAGCCTAGCCCATGCCTCAAGGAAACAGCAGCCTTCCTACAATGCCAGCTAGAGGCAATAGCCCCAGGGCACTGCAAGGGTGCGCACACACGGTGCCCTCACCCTGGCTGCACAACCACTGGCACAGCAAGGGCAGAGCCTTTGCAAAGCAGATTTAGGTGATGCACAAGGGCCTTGTGGCAGCATCCATCAGTGGATTTCACTGAGGTCACAGCCTCGCACATTAGATACAGATGTCACTTCCATTTCTATAGCAGAAAAAAAAAAAAACCCCTTAAAAACGTAGAGAAAGCACTGGCAAAGTATCATGATTTATCATCACTGTCATTCTAAGCATTCACAATAGCCTGAGTTTAGCCTTCAGCTTCTTAATAGCAAGTCCTTTGAGAGGTACGTGAACTCTAGAGGCAGGGACAGAACCTCTGTACAATTTACATCTCTGTCTCTGAGAAACTAAAGCCTTGAGAAAGGCCACAAGGATTAAAAAAATATCAGCTCTGCAATCTCCACAGCCAGCCTGAGAAACTGCCACCAGGAGCACCCCAAAGAGCACACAATGAATGACAGCACTGTGGACCACCCAGAGTGGCAGAGCTAGCTCAATAGCACTTGCAGGAGTAAAAAAGCCACTCCGGTTTTCACACTGCTTGATCAGCCCTCCCATTTCAGCTGTTCGCAGGCAGCACCGTGTCACATCCAAGGACCTGGACTGAGTCTAAAGAGAGAAACAGGTAAAGGCACAAAACACTGCCATGTCACTGCCTTCTCTTGTGCAGCCTTGCAGCTTAGCAAGGACTTTATCTGGCCAGGAACTTCTCATTCTCCAAATAAAGAGCTGGAAAGAAAATCCCACAGGCAGCAGATCCTTCAGCAGCCTCAGGCTGCGTCACATTCAGGAGATTACCACAAGTCCAGGTGACACTTGGACCACAGCTGCTCACCCTCTCATGAGGAAACTACCTTGCCCATCAGACAAACTCCTTGAAGCAAAGCAGAGCAGCAGTGAACTCTTCATGCTCCTGAACAGCACCAAGGGACAGCTCGAGCCCCTCATCACTCTCCCACAACACAGATGAGTTTGGACAAGATTTGCTTAATGCTGAGACAACAAACTTGGCTCCAGACTTGGGCATTTGTAGGCAAATAGCATGTGCACGGCTTTATCACCTCTCAGGATTTTTTTTTCCTTCTCCTTTATCAGTCTGCAAACAGCTCAAGGGAAGCCCCAGCCATGACTCCTTGGGAAAGGCTCCCAGGAGCCTGCCCAAGCCAGCTGACGGGTTGGGAATGGGTTCAAGAGGGGCCCACATCCACAATGCCTCTTCACACCCACCACAACACAGTCACAGTCCCAAGAAGCTCAGTGGGACAGCGGCCTTCAACTAGAAACACTCAGAAATCCTAAAGCAGACACAGAACCTTCCCTCACAGCCACATTGTGCTTCTTGCTCAGCACCAAGAGAGTCAGTTGAAAAAGTCATTTAAAGTTTAGGAAAGAATAAAACACCTCCACAAAGCTGTTTAAAAGCTTAACTGGAGTTTGCCCCATGCCAGGCTGTGAAGCATCCCATCCCTTCTGCACTCTCTGTAAGGTCAGTCTGGTCAGGCAAATAGCCTTCCACCACCTCACCTAGGTTTGGGAACTCCTTCATCACCCAACAGCCACCACCTGCAGTGCTCTGACAAAGCTGCAGAGCCCTTTGGTGACGGCTAATGAGACATCAGTGCCCACACCCGTAGCTGAGTCTAACACAGAACGTAAGATGACAAGTGTTACACTGAAGCACTCAGTGAGAGCTGTTTGCCTTTCTGCAGAGAAGAACTGAGCCACAATGCTCAGTGACACAATTCAGCTCACCCCTTCAGTGACCGATGTCCTCACACCTACCTGTACCCTTTGTGCTTTGAGGCTGCCACATCTCTCACTGGAAGGGGATGTGGCCCAGCCTCCCTGCCCACATGCTATAAGACCAGTTACCCAAGGCAGGGGTCACCACAGGCACCACTACCTTTCCTCAGATGCATTCCCTCTTGGCTAGTCAAAGGCACAGACACGCTGGTACTTGTGGCTCCTCCCAGGCCTTACTTACCCCTTTTCAGCCCTTATTGTTGCCTCATGATCTCCTTTTCCAGAAGCAGAACCTTCCACATTTAAGATGGAGGGCATTTCTACTGTCTGCCTAAATCACAACCTGTTTGTAATCTAATTCAACCTCCTCTGCCTCCCATCACAAGCAGTTATTGATGGTGCAGTTTGCCAGCTGTTGCATTTCAGCCTCGCCACGGCTGCATTTTAGTAGCAGATTCATCAGTCTATGGCTGACATATGTACAACTCCACGCTGAAGAAGGGCTTCCGTGCTTCAAATTTGGGTTTGAAACCCAGACCTCTGGCAACCTTCTCCACCCCAACCTAATGTTTGTGAACATGTTCCTTCATTGCTTTTCTCCTTCGAAAAAGCACTTGTTGTTTTGGACTCATTTCAGAAGGACTCAGGACTTCATTTACATAAGGAGGAGACGCCATCCAGAGGGACCTGGACAAACTTGAGAAGTGGGCTCACGTGAAATAAATGAGGTTCAGCTAGGTCAAGTGTAAAGTGCTGCACCTGGGTCAGGGCAATCCCAGGTACCTGCACATACAGGGAGAAGAACAGCCCTGAAGAAGAACAGAAAGCAACCTTGAGGAGGAGGGCTTGGGGGTTCTGGTGGCCTCTGTCTCCATGAGGCCCCCCCCTGCAGTGCGCGTCCAGGGCTGGGGCCCCCAGCACAAGGAAGATGTGGGGCTGCCGGAGGGGACCCAGAGGAGACCACAAGGATGCTCAGAGGCTGCAGCACCTCTGCTGTGGAGAAAGGCTGAGGGAGCTGGGGGTGTTCAGCCTGGAGAAGAGAAGGCTCCAGGGAGACCTCACTGGGGCCTTCCAGTACCCAAAGGGAGCTGATAGACAGGAGGGAGAGCGACTTGTGACATGGGCATATAATGATGGGACAATGGGGAATAGTTTTAAACTAAAGGAGGAGAGGTTTAGGTTAGATGTCAGGAGGAAATGCTTTACTTAAAGGAAGTGAGGCCCTGGCCCAGGCTGCCCAGAGCAGCTGTGGGTGCCCCATCCCTGGGGGTGCTCCAGGCCAGGCTGGGGGGGCCCTGGGCAGCCTGATCTGGGGGGTGGCAGCCAGCCCACGGCAGGGGTTGGGGCTGGGTGGGCTGTAAGGTCCCTTCCAACCCAGCCATTCTCTGACTCCGTGATCTCACCTCCTTGCATTAGCTTACAGCAAACGGGAGCCTGGAACCCCTCCACCTTCTGCTCACCACCATGCTCAGGTGTTAAGCAGCACATAAAACCTGAATAAAAAGGGATGAGAGAGGGGCACCCCTGAAGCACAGCCCCCTGCAGTTCCACTGGGGTGCTTGCTGCCCCAAGATATATTTGTGACAAATGCAAGGGACGAAGTGCTGTGGAAGGGACGAGGGTGGCTCATTGCATGGGGCTGATCTCGGTGCCAGGGGCCGGGAAGCAGCACGGTGCGAAGAGCGCGGAAAGCGATGGAAACAACCAAAGTACGGCTGGGTCTCCTCACCACGGGTGAGCCAGAGAAGCCAGCACAAAGCTTAAGAGCCCAGCGGCTGTGCGTGGTGAGGCCCTGGGAGAACCCACGGCCCCCTCCCGGTGCAGGTCACTCACCTGGGGGCACCGCTGCGACCCGGCTCCTCTCCGCGCTGCGGCCTGAGGGGAATAACGGCCGTGCAGGGCGAGGCGGCAACCGCGTAGCACGGGGCAGGTGCTGGGATGGGTTTGCAGCCCAAAAGGTGGCTTTTTGCTTTCAGAACTACAGGCTCGGGGTTTGGTTTGAGGATGGGGAGCCATCGCTGTGCCGCAGCTCAACAGGAGGCCGGGGGGATTTGATGCGGGTAATGAAGACCTCACACCAGGCTTGCTCACCTGGAGGAGGAGAGGGGGCTGTGCCAGGACGCGGGCAGCAGCTTTCCAAGCACGGACGGCCAGCACCGCACCAACAGCCCTGCACGGACGGGCTCCCGCAGACAGAGCAATTCCTTTCTGCCTCTGCCAGCTTGAAGCAAACGGCCAGCAGCTGCTGCACCGTCTAACCCATCCTCTGGGCCCTTTCCCAAATCCCAACCCTTCCCCAGCCCAGGAGCCATTTCCTGGAGAGCTGCAGAAACCCTGCACCCAACTTCAGCCCCTTGTGAGGGCTTGAAAACACACGAGGATGCTGCAACATGCTTGGTGGCTGGGTGCAGGGGTAGCAAACCGCAGACATGGTGCTGGGAGCAAATCTCACTCAGCATGGCTGCAGCAAGCTGCATGCATCGGTTTGGTGTGGTGCCAGGAGGTGCAGGGCAGCGGTGCAATCTTCACATGCTGCCAGGAGCACTGCATGCATTGGAGTAAAAGGGCTCCAGAAAACTTGCATCGAGCTCTGCCCAAACCAGCCCTGCATGGGGCTCGCCCATCAGCTTGTCTGACCCGCAACAACGACGTGGTGAGGAGCGAGGGAGCCAAATGAGCCAATGTCAAAATCTTTTATTTACAACAGTCTCCAAAAATCAAGGAACACTGAAAATAGTGAGGGCAGGAGACGACTTACAAAAGTAACACGCGTACATTACGTTGGGAATTGTGCTACATCACTCTGAGAACCAACACGAAGGTCTGCATCTTGGGGTGCTCCCACCTCCTCTCCCCAAATCCTCCTTCCTCTTGTTCTCTCCCCTGCAAACCCTCCTGCCTGTTGCTCTGCCTCTGCTCCTGTCATTGTCCTCCTGACCCCTCCACGGAGGAGCAAAGGGGAGGACAGGTTCTGCAGCCCCACCTCTGTGGGATGGGGTCTGTGAGGGACTGCCAGCTCCAGGACCTGGGTACAAAGCCAGGGAAGAGGAGTTTGCAAAGGGCTTTGAAACAGCATAGCCTGTAAACTGTGGCTTGTATGCTATCTGGGGTGAGGAGTGATTTCGGTAATAGCTGAGAGACGCTGTCTGCCCTGCCTAGCTGCAAATCAATCAGCACAGCTTCCCTGCTGGACAGCATGGACACATTTATGTGTGCCTTGGGTTCTGTAACCTTCCAGGAGGGCAGGCCACTCTGGTAAGAAAATTCAGCGCAGGGCAAGCTAAAAGAATGAGATACTGTGCCATAAAGCAACATCCCAGTTTGCTCTAGCAGAGACAAAGCCAGGGGTCTCTGGAGCCCCCTGCAGCTGTACCAGTTGCTCCCAGCAGCTCTGTGAGCATGCCACTTGTCCTGCCTGGGGATGATTCCCAAGCTGGCTTTGCTTGGGACTGAGATCACAGCCCAGCACAGCCACTGATCCCTTTCCAGTATCTGCAGCCTTTGAAATTGTCAAGGTCTGTGGCCAACCCTGGTGACCCCACTGCCTGTACAGGCCCTGCATGAGCCCAGCACAAGAGCCACTGCAACAGAAGGAAATAAATGGCGGAAGAAGAGTCTGCTTCTTCCTCTGACACTCATCTTTGCAAAGCACATCATCTCTGTTCCTCCTTGCTCCAAAGCTTTTGTGAGCCCTACTCTCACCAGCAGCTGTGGGGAACCTTGAACTCACTCAGCAGCAATTCTGAAGGCAGGGAGCAGCAGCTCTGTGCATCAACAACAGGGAGCAATGCCCTTCTGAGAGTGCTGAGGGCTTCTGGTCAGGACAGGACCTGCTCCATTCTGTAGGAAACTGCACAGTTTCAGAATGAGTCCCCCATCCTGAAACATTAACATCAACTTTTCGGAAGGCATCCTTCAAAGCAGAATTTACCGGAACAAATATTTCATTGCCATGTGCTGTAACTGAGATCTTGCGTATGTTTCTTTTTAACTGCAGCAGTAAGATTGTTTTGAAATGGAAGAACAGTGCCTTCTCTCCCAAGTAAAGCCAGGATGAATATTTCCATGACAGTGGGCTACTGTGTTTGACTGTTTAAAAACATTGAAATTGGCAGCTTTGTAAGAAGCATTTTAGCACCTTAGCTTCTCCTGGGTGAGAAATTTCCCCTGACAAAATCTCCAGCCAGTCTTAATCCAGCCTCTGTGAGCACCTTAGGAAAAAGCAGGCACCACTGAGAAAGCAGAACTTTGCTCAGCAAGGCGACAGGGCCCAAGAGATGGTCTGGGCAACAGAGGAGTCATCAGAGAAAGAAGATTAGCAGAGAAGTGGGAGGAATTAATTTAGGGCAAGCATCTGCTCCTGGAACAGCACCAGACAGGTGAGGCTTTGCTTTTTATTGCTACAAGCATCTGCCTCAGAGCACTGATTCCCAGCAGGGCTGTCAGCCCCACCTTCACACTTGCTCAAATAAACCCATCCATTTTCTTACCCCTATAATTTTATGAATGTTTTCTAATGCCAAGGAGGATGCTGCCTACACGGAGATGGATGTATGCATCTGCCACTGATTCATTGTCTCCATTAACACTTGGGGAGATCAGTGTTGTAAGCACTTTGGGAAGTCTGGGTCCCACCTCTATGTTTCTTCCACTCCACAGCATATGGAGAAAACCCCAGCCACCCTGACCACAAAGCTGTAGGGACAGGGGAAAATGTCTACTTAGATCCCTTCCAACTGAAGATATTCTATGATTATTCTATGTTCCTAAAGACCACCAGCGTCATGACCACCAAGCTTTCAGCTTACCAATGTCCAGTGGGCCCATGCACTGAAAAGCATCATCTGGGATCATCTCCTGGCATTTCTGCCATCCTACTAAAATCTGGATTAAGTTTCTCCTCCTCCCTCTGCCTCAGCTTCCTGCTGGAGGGACACCATCTCCTCAGCGTACCTTTGTGAATCATCTGCTGCAGCTCTGCACTTACCTCAGTCTCTCATTTTCCTTCCTGAATCACTCCAGCTATTGCTCTGTCAGCATGCTCCCAGTGCCACCTTCGGCAAACAAGGACAAGGTGATGTTCCCGGTCCTGCCAATGCCAGCCAGCCCTATTGCACTGACTGCCTGAGCTGGCCAGGGATGGCGAGGGAAAACTACAGCTTGTCCTTCCCCCTGCTTGCTCCAGAAAGTGGGACAGATCCTGTCAGGTGCTAAGAACGCTGTTATTTTCGTCTGAGATCAGATGTTACCAGATCAGACACCAGAGACAAAAAAAGTTTTCCACTACTTTGGAATCAATCTTTGCTTTCCGAGAATGGCTGAGGGACTGGTCCCAGCATGGTGTGCCCAGCATCTCTCTGGAGGTGAGGGGCTTATATTAGCCTCTTTATAGTGAGCAAAAACATGGGACACCTGGGGAATCAATGTGCTTTAAGTTTTGAAGGATTAAAGCAGATCTATGCCTTGCCTTCAAGATCTTTCAGTGCTTCTCCGTGCTCACAGGAGAGACTTCCTGCCAGGCTGCACTCAGCATCTTCCTCTCTGTCTGGTGACCTGGAAATAACCATCAGCTTTCATCACCCCAAGAAGGCTGAAACAATAGGTGAATTCAGGTTGAGCTGCCAGCCAGAGCATCCTTGGCAGCAGCACTGGGGCTCCCTCACTCTGCCCCCGCTAGGCCCACATAGATCGCTGCACATCATCAGCACACACTGCCCTCTGTGCTTGCTGCCACTTACAGAGTGCTCAGGGCACCACCAGTAATTAAATCCGGAGAACAGACATCAGGGAGAGCAGAGCTTGCAGATCGATGTTGTGGCTGAGCTGTGCACGGCGGCTATCAGAGGAGCACCGGTTTAGGACAGTTAAAAGTCCTTTCCAGAACCATTTATTCATCAGGGTTCATCCTGCAGGACCTGAGGCCAAGGAACATTTAGCACTGCAGAAAGGGGTAACTCAGCTGCACTATGGGGTGGTAAGGAAGAAACGAGGTCTGGTCTGCTCTGGCTTTCACCACACTCACTGCCTGCAGCAGGAGTGCTCTAGATTTCTCCTGGCATCAACAAAGCCCAAGGAGAGTCCTGTCCTCACGCTCCTCTCCCCAGCTGACACCCTCGGGAACCTAGTTTAGGTACAAACATTGGATCTTGTTTCAGTGGGATGGCATGATCTGAAGTTGTGAAAGGCTGGCAGGGATCACAGCAGGGATACAGTGAGCCAAGCAGCAGCAGCTGCTGGTCTGTCTCAGCAGCACAGTCCCCAGAACACGGCTAGCACTGGGGACTGGCTTCCTGGCATTTCCATTTTAAAAAAGGGGTCAATCCAGGCAGAGAAAGCAAAGCCACCAGGGACATGGTATCTGCAAACAAATGAGGAGTCAGGCTGCTTTCCGGCCACCTCTCTCTGTTGGCATCCCTGTAAATAATGTTTAATGCATCTCCCAGTGGGCCTGACCCCTCCCTTTCTGCCAAGGACCAGATGTGCTGCATATCAATGCACACACTTAGTTATTTCAATTTTAAGAATATGATGGAATCAGTGATGCTTAAAATGTTCTTGTTAATGGCAACAGTTTGCAATTTCATTTTACTTTAATATAAACCATCTGCTCTAAGCAGGCAGCAGCCGCAGGCTGAAGCTCTGCTGCCTTCATGTCTGCACAGTGGAGGGGGTCTCTAAGCTGCCACAGAGGATGTACCACTGTTTATCCATGCATGCTGCCAGCTACGGGCTCCACCTGTCCACAGGGGTTAGCTCATCCTCAGGCTAAGGGCTGGATGCCAGGTCCTGGAGCAAAACTCTCCACACAGAGCAGAAGGCCTTCAGTTCTCTCCCTGCCATGAAGAGCAGAGGCAGACTGAGGTCACACATGGAGCAGGAACTGGACACCATTACTGCCTTGGCATGGGGGAGAGGAGGTCAGGCCACTGTAGGCACCCATAGTGATCCTGATGACTGTTCACAGTCCCAAGAGATCCCAGTGAGAGGCCCAGTGTCCCTTAGGAAAGAAGTGGAGAGCCACATGTCCTGGCATTCCCCCCACTACCAATGAAAGCAGGTCCCACCAGGTTGTGCTGCCCAAGATCTCTAGTTTTAATCCCACAGCATCCACAATAAGAGCTGCCTGGGAAATGTGTCCTGTGCAATGAGTTTGCTGCTGGGCACAGGGCATGGGCACAGGGGTGCAGACAAGGCTGTTCCCCAGGCCTGTCCATCAGCTCACCGCAGGGCTCAGGTACTGATGCAGAGGCCTGGCGTGGGGACAGGACGGTGGGGACAGGACATCACCTTGAGAGCCATCATTGCAATGCTGATCCAAGAGGAAGGCGGAAAGGAAGTATTTTGGAAGGGATCAGATGGCCTACCTGACTTCTTCCTTTACTTTTGTGGTTCCAGAAAGCTCTGTTCATCGAAAAAAAAAAAAAAAAAAGCAGAAAAAACTGAGAGAAGGACATCTCCTCCCCGCCTACTCATGGGCTGAAGAATTCCCTGGGCAGCCCTCACTGTCCGTCACCCATCCATCACTACTGAAATAAATACAAGTTTAGAGCAAAACCCATTAGAAAATAAAGTGCATCTGGAGTTGAAAAACCTCTGGAAAAAACAGGATTTTTTTTCCTCTTTTCTTTTCTTACAAAAAATATCCTTTAAAAAAAAAAAAAAAAGAAAGAAAATAAGTAAAAGGAGCAAGATCACGTGACTCTTGGCAGAGGGTCTACAGGGCTGTCCCATTAGGGAGAGGGATCTTAAATCCACCCTTCAGCAGGGCGAGGCAGATGCATAGACCCAGCAGGCCAGCAAGGAGCACCCCTGCCACCGCCTTGAGGCAGGAAGTCCTGCTCCGGGTGAAGGTGCCGGGCCCCATGATGCTCAGCAGGGCTGTGCTCACAGTTAACGTGTACAGGATGGAGACTCCCGTGTTGAGGGCCACGATCTTCCCGAACTTGGCGAAAGGGGCGATGATGCAGAAGAAGAGGGGGACGGTGGCAATCACGGTGGTGACAGCACTCGAGACAATGGCCACTCCCACGTGACGGACTGCTTCGATCGTCCTCCACTGGCGGCAGGCTGTGGGGTCCTGGAAGAAGGGACAGCAGGGGTAAGGGGGAGCAGGGACAAGGACATGGGGCTGCACTCACGTTTTAGCCTCTGGGAGGGTGGCTTGGTAAACGGGGTCCTGGTCTGGGACAGAGATGCTGCACAAGTGCAGATCTCCCTGCCCACGCAATCTCTGAGCACAATGGGCAAACAGCCACGAGGTTAAATTCCAGCAGAGGCAAAGTCTGCTGGATTTTGTGGCTCCCCCAGTGCCGTCTTTCAGCCATGTCAGGCTGACTGCTGGGCTCACGTGGCAGATGTACTGCATGCAGGCACGACAGCAGGGGAACAGAGATCCCCAAGCTTTTGTGGTGCCCATCTTCCTGAAGAGGGAGAAGATGTTAACAAGGCCAGAGGGGGCCTGAGGTCCAACACAGCAAGCCAACGTGATTTGCAGAAGCTACGGGAGGAACACAGAGATATTTCAGTGCAGGACTGTCTTCACTGTGGCATGAGAAAGTATTGCTTTGGATATAGATGTATCCAGTGGCCATGGAGAGGGACAGCCAGGTGGGTTGGACCCTCAGCAGGGTTTACTGTCTCCAGGCACACCAGCTCAAAACAGTCTCAGACCAGCTGGAGGAGAAGCAAGCAGCTCAGGCATGCTGTGAAGTTGGCAAGTGATACAGAGGGCACGAGGGGTGTGGACGCAAAGCTTCAGGAGGAAGAGAGCTCACCTCTGCGTGGTGCATCGGCAGGTTTTCCCCTGCCAACAGGTAGCCCTCCACCAAGTGCACGCAGTAATCGACAGACGAGCCAACGAGGATGGAGAGAGAAATGGCTTCCACAGCCCCCATTTCCCAGCCAGACCAGTACATGATGGTCACCACCAGGCAGACCACCCCTGTGTGAGGAAGGTCATGTGAGGCAAACTGAAAGGACCCAGGGAGTGCTCCCCAGCCCCCTCACTACAGATCAGTACGGGGGTTCTGAGATCACACCCCTGCAGGTCTGCCTGCTAGCCAGTCTGAATCTTGCAGGTGCTCCCCTGCCCACAAAGGCAAACACTTCCCTCACCTTCCAACCATCCAAGAAGGCGCTCAGAGCTGCTGGAGAAGCACCTAATTGAAACATTGGGCAAAATGACAGACTGATGCCAACCCAGAATAACGCTTGCTAAATGAATCCAATACAAGCAAGTGTGCACAGAGGCACTACAGGGAAGTGGGCCCTTGTTTTGCTTGCTGCAGTTTACACACAGCCTTGAGCACATGTACAAGTTTTTCTTCAAGGCAAGAGTGATGTTTGTTTGTGAGTCATGTGTGGGAGACTAAGTGGTTTTAAAATGATAGATTTGATTTTTAAACTGGGAAGTTTAGCAACACACTTAGCCCATAATATCGTCAAATCACCAGCCAGGGAGAGGGAGCTATTTAGAAATTTGCTTCAAATGCTGACAAAAACACTAAAATATTCAGCTTTTAAAATCTCCCACTGCTTGGAAAAAGCAGCCATGGTGCAGATCCTTGGGAAGTAGTGTAATTGTTATTCAGAGCATGTGGGACTTAATCACATTATTATACATAACAGGCAGGGATGGCATTTGTGTAGCTAAACCCCTTATTTAAACAAATAGAAGGGATTGTGTAGATAAAACACACTGGGAATTAGACTCACAAATCTGTTTTCCCAATGAGGTTGCTGTGCATTTGTTGAGTTTCTCCCATTCACCTACATGTATCAGGATTGAGTCCAGGAAAGCCAAAAAGATTTACACAGAGTAAGAACAATTCAGTTCATACCACCAGAGACTCAGCAGTGCCGCAGCCCTCCAATTTCAGAGGAGGGAAGGCTTGGCACGCCGAGGTTGGCTTTTTACCTAAAATGCTGAGCAGCACTGGCAGCAGGAGGAGGATGTGAGTGGTGAACACCGCCACTGCAGCCACACAAATCACCAGCGAAAGGATGAGACCATACAGGGCACTCTGCACTCCTGGAAGAGAAACAGGCAGCTAACTGGAGCCTGGGAAGGTGACAACCGGGGTGAGCAGAGACTCCCGCTGGGGCAGATGGAAAGAGCAGGACGAAAGCAGGGTGGGTGATCCAGGTCCTCTTCTTGCCTTCCCCACTAGGTGGGCAAATTCCCTCACCTTCCCTATTTCCCTGGGCTCTGTCTAGGATTTTGACAGTATGTGCTGCTTGGAGTAGAAGCAGGCTTTAGGACTGTGCACAGCAATGATAAGGGACTGAAGACACAACACTTGTGCATGAAATGGAGCAAAGAGTGCTGTGAAGACAGATCAGAGCATTGGGTTCCTCAGGGAGAGAAACATGGCAGTCACTTGCCTATAATCTCCATGAAGATCTGCTTCCAGTGCTCACAGGTCTGGAAACCATGACGGAGAGCAGAGCCCTCTGGGAAGAGCTGGAGTTGCTGCTGCAGGAACGTCTCCCATTTCAGATAGTCAGCATATGTCTGGAAGGAAGATTTCCCCTTGTAGGTTGTCTGTAAGAAGATGAACATGTTACTCTTGTGTCCTGCTCTCTGGGGCAGTGTATGCAAGGGCAGAGGTAGAACAAGCCAGCTGGAGTTGCAGCACCAGGTAGAACTGGCAGGGGCAGATGGGCAAATCTGCCAACAGCTCTTTGCCTGGACTCTCATGGTAATGGTGGCATAAGTAGCTACTTCTTAGCGACCTGTGAGTGCAGGCATCTGTCTGCAACCTGGCACAAACAGGAGCAAGCATCAGTTTATGGCTGCAAATGAAAGTGGCCAGTGCAGAAAGAGCAGAGCTAAACCCCCAGAAGTCACAAGAAGAAACTGACACAAAGACGGTGATGCTCACCGATTCAAACGCCATGGAGATCCACTGCACCTTCCCATCTTTCACTCCCACTGCCCCATGAGAGAGCTGTCCAGGCAGCAGGTTTGGCTCAGGGATGTTCTTGCACTCAGGGTGCAACATCTGCAGAAAGGAGGAGATGCTATAACCTGGAGGGAAAAAAAAAAAAAGCAAGGAATGGAGGACAGGACAGGAAAAGGGAGCACACTGGAACAAAGGGGAAGAAAACAGGAAAGCTGCAGCCCCATTTGTCAGCAGCTGCTTCCCCTTACAACTCTGACTTGTAAAAGCTTTTGAGGTCTCAGCATTAGAGCTCTCAGCTGCTGCTAGCTTGAGAGGGCACACTCAGTGCTGTCAGCACTGAACAGGACACGACCACAACTCAGGCAAGCACTGCTGCCAGCAGAGCTGCAGAACAGGTGCCTGCTGTTGCTGTCCCACTCGCTGTGTATTTCTCACCCCTGAAGAAGCTGGCACAACCCATGGAAGCACAGGGTGAATGGTTTGTGGAGGTGGGAGCTGTGACTTGGGCCAAGTGGAGACAGAGGTGTGCTGCAGCCAGCTCAGGAGAGCTGACTGCTGAGAAACACCTCTCCTCCCTGCACTGCCTGCTGTTATCACTGACCGCTATGTTTGCTTCCTTTCCCTGCCTCATCAAGCTGGGATCTGAAAGTTTAAAAGCTGTTAGCAGCTGTGATCCTCCTGGAAGGCGAGAGGCAGTCTCCACCCAGGGACCCAGGGTCTCCCCAAGGACCCTACATACCTGAGGGCAGGCACTGAGCCCCTCCTGGCTTCACCAGCTCCGTGTTGCTGGCGATGGCTTTGCAGAGGCGGCACAGGTTGCCAATCTCTTTGAAGAGGTCGAAGCTGTCATCGTAGATAACGCTGCCCTTTCACAAGGAGACACAACAACAAGAGCACCACACATGAGACATACACACAGCAACTGGCACAAGGCAGAACCTGATACTGCCCTGGGCAGGAAGCCTGGGACCAGCTTATAGGGCCCAGAGGTTTTACAGTAAAAAAAACAAACAAACAAAAAATAAAAACTGACATCTTTGCCTCACTGGACAACCCAGGAGGAAACTACAACAACAAAAATACCAGGCAGTGTGACAGAAGCACTGATGAGGACATGGCTACCAGGCCATGCCCCAAACCATCATGGTCTGCCTAAGTAGAATTTCTGATGCCCTAGCAGTGCCCAGAACTTAATTCCATCTTTCTGCCCACTCCACTGCCTGTGTTTCACGCTGCTTCCTCCAGAGGAAACAGGTTAAGGCTGATTCTGCAGAGTGCCCCTGGATCAGAAGCCAGGAGGAATAGCAGAAAGCTGAAATGCATCTGCCAGCTCACCAGAGCTAGGCATAATTCTGCTGGGAAAGGCTGTGAATATGTCAAGGTACCAGATCTGGGAGATAAACTGGTCCTGAAAAAGTCACATTAGGAACCTTTCTCTAGAGTAATTGATCCGTATTTTTTCCATGTTACTATCTCATAACAAAATAAACAATTATAGAGAAATATCCATTGCCTTGATCTTGAGTTTGCAGTGACATTTCCATACTGAGCTCAAGATGGGTTTGCTTCTAAAATCCTCAGGAAAGCCAGATTCATACTCAAAATTAGAAGGTTAGATATTGCGCTCAGAAAGGGATTTTCTGAAAAGTCTGAAGCAATTTCAGTAAAGGGCTTCTTCATCCCCATTATCCCTGAATTTGCTAAACAGAAATGTGCTTTTCGCTCAGCACAGTGCTGCCACCTCTGCTGCTCCATCTTCTAGACTGCTGGACCATGCCACCCAGGCTGCAGGGATTAACTGAATAGCAACCAGGGAAACCCTTCCTTCACTCAACAGCCCCAGGCATGCCCATCCAGCAGGCCAGGATTTGTGTACCATGTCTCCAATGACGTGGTTGTCTGAGCGCCTCGTGCGATTAACTCCTCGGATACCAAAGACGACAAACACCATGGCTCCCGTGTCCACCAGCGGCCGCACCGCTGGCTTCCCGCAGCCCGTGTTCATGCAGGGATTAAATCCAGAAGTTGCTGAGAGCTTTGCTTTGGGTGCTGCTGTCAAGACAAAAGAAAGGATGGTTACGTCAGAAGGCAAAAACCCAGCTGACTCTCCAGCCTCGTCAGTAACAATATATGGCTGAACAGGTCCTCATCAGCTTACCTTTCTCACTGGGAACATAAAGGATGCCTTTGGTGGGTCCATCTGGGCTAGAGCTGAGAAGACAGCCAGGAGGTGCCACACACACTCGGCCGTGGTATGGAGGCTTGTGCGACTGGGCAAAATACAGCTTCCTGTGCAGCAAAGAGAGGTCGTTATCGGGGGGGCGGAGATAGTACAGATGTGTCCACAGCACTACATGGAAACAGATGTTCTCAGGGACAGAGGGAAGGAAAAGGTGCACAGCTCCAGACTTGGATCCCTACCCATTGAGTACTGTGTGCTGCTTGCTCAGCCCAAGGCTTCAGGTGGGTAAAGGCAAGGCAAAAATCAGCAATTTCTTTTTGACACCCAAGGAAGCCCACAGGGACAGTCCTTTGGCATATTAATGGTGTTATGGGTCTGCCAAACAACTTTGCAAAGATGGAGCACATGTGCAGCAAAGAGTCAGAGAGTCCTAGGGCCAGGGATGTCCAGTCCTGCCCTCAGCTAGAGACATTAGGCACCTCCCACCAGCCATTCCGCTGTGCTGTGCTTGCTGCCTGACCCTGAGTGGGTGTTGGAGGGTTACCGCGTTCGCTGCTGCTCCTTGGCGGCCACGTAGAAACTGAAGTCGAACTTCCAGCCTCTCTTGGTATCACAGGACAAGGTAGTCATCATCCACTTCCTGGGGCTCGTCTGTTTAAGCAGCCCTACTGTGGACACACAAGCTGTCAGCTTCCTGGTGAAGTTACCGAAAGGCACTCTATACACCTAAGCAATGGATTAATGAAAACAGACACTTAACTCCACAAGGTTGCAGCCTGTCACATGTTAGCATCACACACTCCCCTCCTCCCAGGGCACTGGCACAAACACACAGAATGAGCACTGCAGGCACAAACCCAGCCAGTCCCTAGCCTGTCTCCTTCCCAGGGTGCCTGCCAGCATGCGATGGGACCCCTTGCCACCCCCATTCTTCGTGGCCTAAGCTGGATGGTGGCTGCTCTGTCCAGGATGAAGGAGAAATGAAGGAAAGTTCTGCTGGGGGTGTCTGCGTCCAACATGGCCTGTGCATAGGCAGTGTTGCCTGCTCACCAGCTGTCTGTGCATGGGCAGAAGGAGGCAGTGGGAACCCAGCTGTCTCATTAGCAGTTTCTGCCAGAATGAGCTCAGCTGATGATGCCAGGCCTCACCTGATCCCCACAGACACCCACACTTCTGCTCTGACCACTGCTGACAGTCACATTGCAACAGCAACAGGCCAATACTGTGGCAGTGCAAGGCATCATCGCTAGCAATGCCACGTACAACACCCTCTGTGTTAGCTACCCTACTGCAATGCCCTGGATATTTCACCCTGAGCCCTGTGGAGAGACAGGAGGCTCTTGTGCTCACCTGCTGAGTGCTGCACTCGTGATAGAGGGGTCCAACATCCCTGGACTGACTCACCTGGAATGAAGGCACCTCTCCATCTCCTGGTGACACCATCTGCCAGGGGGCCGGGATACTGGCATTGAGAGAGAATCTGTAGATAGCTGTCCTTCCCTTGCTTCTGGACTTGGAGATATACACAGTCCCCTGCAGATCTGGAGAAAACAGAGGAAAGGCATGAGGCCTAGTGGTATTTCCCAGTCAGCCAATTGTACAGACAGCAGCAGCAGCGAAGGAGGGTTCTTCTGGTCTCTCGTCTCCTCTGGGGCAGCAGGCACAGCCTCTGCCTTCTAGCAGCACAGCACACCTTTCAAAGGATTTCACAAATATATCCTGAGCTGCAGTAATTCCTGATGGCTTATTGATTCATGTCAGCTCAGGACCTGGCCCAATAACTCTTTTATCCTCAAAATCCCCTGCAGAGCAGGCTGAATTTACTTTCTTCGTGGCCTGCCAACAAGGCTGTGATACAGGACACGGATGCTAAAGGTTGGAGCTCCCAGCCCTGTGCTTATACTAGGCAGACAAGAGGGATTTGTCACTAGACTGTACTGTCACCTGGATTATAGGACCCTGTACTGGAGAACAGCAGGCATTCAGGGGAAGGGGGATGGTGATGATGCCCTTTACATCCAGAAGCAAGCCAGGGCTCAGCAGGGATGTTACTGAAGAAAATGATTCCCCATCAGTTATTCAGAGGTAATATGATTTTTTTTTGTAACCAAATGTGGCCAAAGTTTAGTCATCAAGCCCCACTTACCTTGCTGCCCTGTATCACTTATGCTCCCTTTGCTTCCCCAGGGTGATCCTGAGCCTCTCTTCTTTTTTTCCAAAGAGGTTCGGAAGTTGTTCTGCAAACTGTGGGGCTTTTCCTGAAACAAACCTGTCCCACAAGGTTACTCAGGGAGGAAACAGTGAATGGCATGACAAGAGACCTACCAGCCCTGTGCATGCTCTCACTTGAGTAAGTAACACACTGGGGACGACTCTGCTAGTGAACACCAAACCCTAAGCAGGGAGCACTGATCCACAGACCTCAAGCCAGTCACTGGCACAGCCCCTCATGAGCAAAAGTAGCTGGTTTTCCAACTACTTGGAAATATACATATAATGGAATTTGCTCTAGCAGGAACACTCAGGCAGTCCTTGGCTAAAGCAGCTTTTCAAAATACTCTTCTCCTACAGGCAACTCCACCATCCCACTCACAGTATGCACCCCCCTTCAACAGGATCCATCCAGTATCCAAGGAGATATCTGGAAAATGTGGTCCTCTGTTTCATGTTCCAGCTCCCCCAGCCTAGGGCCTGTGGTCTGGAGACCAGCACTCTCACCTGAGCAGGTAATGCAGGAGATGCCTTCAGCACTCAGGTTGTACTTCAGGTCCAGCAGCACCTGGATGTTAGTGTCTGGGCGGAACAAGACTGGAGCACGGCTAGCTGGACGGAGGCGGCTGGCAAAGAATATGGACAGGAGCAAAACAAGGAGAAAGAGCCCTGCAAGGGAAAGCCCAGATAAGTGTATGGGGGACCCTGCATGCATCTTGCTCTTAGGACATAGCAGGGGCATGGAGGAAGGATGCTATATTCAAGAGGAGAAAAAAGCCCTTAAAGTGTAGTGGCAGCTGGGCTTTCTTGTATTGAGCCCCATGCCTGGACCCCATCGGGACCTGCCATTTCAGATCTGAGTGAAAGAAAAGGAATGGAGAAGTCTCCAAGTTCCTCATGCAGTTCCCTTAAGAGATTATCTGTTCCAGGGACACTCATTAACTGTGTTAGAAACCATTTATTATGCCTTCTATCTCTTGCCACTAATAATCAAGGCTTGGAGACTGATTAAGATGCTGTCAAACCCCCTAAAACCCATGTGGATGGAACATCCACCCCTCCTTCCTTACCCGCTATCACCCATCTGCTCTTCACTGCAGACCACAGCACCCAGTGCTCCAGCAGCTCCTGCAGATGAGCTATCAATTGACCTCGGTTGCTCTTCTCCACAGGCAGCTGCAAATTTTCAGGCATCACAGATACCAAGGGAACATCCCCCATTTCCAGGGAGACTAGAAAGAAAGAAAAATAAGAGGCAGTCCCAGTGGTCAGTATCACGAGTTAAGCTTAGGTGATGGGATAATACCCAGGCAGAGGCAGTGACTTGCCTAGGATGTCACAGGAAGCATCTCTGGCAAGTGACAGTACACTTCTAAATCCAGTCAGTCCAAAGCCCAAGCTTCAGGCTATTCTTCCTCTGCCAGATCCTACTAATGCTGTGCATATGGTCACAAGGATGCTGCATGCTTCTTGGGCCAAGCAGAATTTGTTCCTCTATTCCACTGTGTACGTCTTGGAGCTAACCGCACACAGCTCACCTTTTCCTGACTGCAGCCTGGCTCCTACATGATCCCTCCACTCCAGCTCAGGGATGCCCAGGGAGCTGCCTCCTCTGCTGGTGAGAAGCATTCACTGGCTGTGGTGGGGTCAAAGACTGCCTGGTATGCCATGCAGCTGACCCACAAACCATGCTTGATCACCAATTGGAACAAGCCACTTTGCTACTTTGTGAGTCACCTGATGCCCAAGGGCCCCCAGAGAAAAACATCCTACTGTTTACTCTGTTCAGAAGTGATTTCCATACATTACCATTGCATGTGTCCCTGGCAGGCTAAGGAGACAGCTCATGCAATGCAGAGCTAAAGCAGTTCTCTGAATATCAAATGCTGGCGAGAGCCCACTCTGCAGGGAGAGATCTGTGCACTGCTAGAGGATTGATGGGCTCTCAGCCATGGACACTTGTGGACAAGTTCCAGCTTGCTGCTAAGTGTGAAAGCTACTCACTGTCCAGACCATTCCTATCACAGGTTTTAAAAGGAAGAGATCCTAGCAAGTTTTAAAAGACAAGTACAACGAAGAGAGCATGACCCCATAGGCACCCTTCTCTTTAAAAAGAGCTAGCAGGAACATTTCCTGCTAACAAGTGTTAGGGCATTTCTAGGCACTTTTTAGATTGCTTGTGTAGTCTCAGGCAAGTCATTGACCTCTCCTTGCCATAAGGAAGGAGGTGCTCTGAGGAGGTGATGCTGGAGAATAACAGTATTTTCTTGCCTGGTTTTCAAAAGCAGTGCTCTGAACAGTAGGGAAGAGGGGACAATATCCTTTACCTGAAGGTGAGCTGTCCTGGTGCTATGGATTAGATGTTTCATGGCTACATCCATGTGGCAATTAGTGACTCCAGACAGAAAACACAATCCATGTTAGACCCAAGAGGATTAGCAAAGCAGTTAGCAAGCTGTGTATCCACAGCTGCTGAAGATCTCAAAGCAGCCTGCAGCCACGAGAGAGTTCAGACTCCTACAACCTTCTGTGACAGCACCACCTCCTGCTTCAAAGTAAGTCAACTGGGGCACAGACAGGAAAAGCTCCAGGATGAACAGGACAGTACCGTCACTACGCAGCGGGCACGTACCAGGCTCCTCCTCCACACTGAGCAGTGGGATGTCATCATCGAGGTAGGGAAGTGTCTCTCGGCCTGCTCTGGGGGTGGCCTCTGAGGCAACGAAGAGATCTTCAGCCAGGTGCAAAGCACTTTTTTTGGTGCACTTCTGACTGCAGCTGGATTGGGGCAGGGAAGAAGACAAAGGCGTGAGCTGTAAGTCATGTACCCTGCAAACAGTTAGCAACGGTCTCCTTTGGCACAAAGGAAAACAACAGCCTGCTCCAATTACTTGGAAAGGCAACAACAGGCAGTGCTGTGTGCAATATCCATTGCTAAGTGCCGAGAGGTCAGGGGCTGAGCTGCTACGGCAAAGCAGCAGTCTGGGCTGAATAAACAGAGCAGGGCTGAGCCACAAACGCCGGGCGCTGACTGACGGGAGTTTCAGCAGTTCATCTCTCTGCTAATGAATTAAATCAGGCCAGGTCATCTGCACTGCTAAAGAGCAGGGGAAGGGAAATGTGCTGACTTCCAAACACAGATCTGCACACACTGCTTATGCTCACAGGCAGGAGTTGATCTGTCTGCCTTGCTGGGCTTGTGTCTCCACAGCTTAGGGATGTGGCTGTGCTCTGAGGACACAGATGGCTCCAGTCCTCCCCGAGATTCACCAAAGAGGTACAGCTGTCACTGCTAAGTCTGCCTCCTAAGTGGCACCTCTGTGTGCACCAAGGGGAGTGAGACTTGGACCTGACCCTTCCATTTTGCTCTGATCTGGAAGGTCAGGAGTTAAGTTTCTCTGCTGTTAGAGACTATCAGTGAATGACGAAGCCAAGGTGCCTGAGGGGGGTGAGAATGACAGAAAGGACTGGGTAAGGATATGCAATATCCAAGGATACTGCCTTGGCCATGTGCTTCACAACTTCCCAGTCACAAAAGAAGGCTCCAGGGCTCACCTGGTTTGACAGGAGCTCTCTAGTGGGGACACATAAAGGGTCCATATTCCAAGAGCAGCTGGCATGGTGAAGAGCACAGCTACCCAGCAGCAGGACACAATCAGCGACATGAAGAGTCCGAAGTCATGCACAGCTGGTATCTACATGGAGACAGAGAACACGGGGTTGGGATCAGAGAAGTGCCAGGACAGGAGACCTAGAGAGACAAAAAGATATGTGGAGGAACCTGAGAATAACTCATGCTGACCTCAGTCATAGTAGTCAGCAAACCTGGCAGGTACAGAGCTGAGTCAGAGCCTGACAGCAACTGGATCCTGTTTGATCAGTGGCACAGGAAATATTGCATTGGATGCTGATACAGAGAGAGTATTCACTGTCTTAGAGCAGGCAAGGGAGGGCCTTCCAGGACAAGCAAGTCTGGCATGCCCCTGTGCTAGAAGGGATGGTGATGGCAGCTTCCCTCTCTATTAGGGCCTCTGGCAGAAATAGAAAGCTCCAATTCCCCAAACTGGGGTGTACCTGAGAGAAGATGTTGGCAGCGTATGCTGCAGCTGTGGTCAAGGAAGTGAAGAAGGTGGCCTTCCCCGCTGTCTGGATAGTGTGGATCATGCGCAGCCGCAGGTCTTTGAGGTGGGTGGCCTGGCGGTAGGTGTTGATGAAAACAAAGACATCGTCAACCCCTAGGAAAAAAGGAGGCGGAGTTTGATACTTTGCTCACTCTAAGGACATATGATGAAAATCTCACTTCCCCTCAGCTTCTGATCTGAAGATCCTCCACTTACAGATAATGGAGGAAATGGGTTTGAAAATTTGGTCTGCATTTGCCACCATCACCTTCCTCT
This sequence comes from Alectura lathami, assembly GCA_013399715.1. Taxonomy (NCBI): domain Eukaryota; kingdom Metazoa; phylum Chordata; class Aves; order Galliformes; family Megapodiidae; genus Alectura; species Alectura lathami. The sequence continues at coordinate 223,523 of VXAV01007586.1, forward strand.
CTCCTGCAGACAGGAGTTATGGCAAGGCAGCACAGGTAGGTTTGAATAAGGACTTGCTTACCAATCCCCACTATGACAAAGGCAGCCACACCATTGAGTATGCCCAGGTACTGGATCCCAAAAACCACGTGGTACAGGAACAGAGCCACCAGACAGCTTAGCCCAATACTGGCGATGCCAAAGAATGACAGGAACACTGTAGGAGGAAAGCAACATGGAAAACACTAGTGATGGCCACCCCCAGAGAGAAGAGACACCTCCCACCTGCCCTGCTGGGGGTGCTGGCTCCCAGGAGTGTGCTGGGGAGAAAGAATAGCTCAGGGCTGCAGGAGTACAGCTTGAAGCCTTCTTCCCATGAAATTACATCAGCTTCACACCAGAGTTAGTAAGATAGGAATTTGCATTTCACTCCTGTTTTGTTAACTTCTCCCCTACCTTGCCCACAAAACTCTGCTCTGGAGAATCAAACTTGCATGACCTTCTGCTTGCTGCTGTGCTACAAAGGTTGGGGTTAGGGCGTCAGAGCCTCTCCTGCGGCTTGCGCACAGACACAGGGAGACGTGGCACGTTTGGCTGTGTGAGAGCAGCACAGCTCTGACTGCAGCCTACCTGAGCAGGAGGTAAGGATGTAGACCAAGACAGCTATGCAGCTACTGCTGATGAAAGCCAGCAACATGTCGTTGTTGAAAGTTCTCCTCACTTCGTAGTCAAACAAATCTGTCCCTCCATACAGCACCTGGACTTTGCTAGGGTGAGAAGATAGGAGGGAAGAAGAGGAGGCAGAGCTGAGTGTAAATGGAGCAGAGTGAGGGGATTTAATAAAGCACATCACCTTCCCCAGGGCCAAAGGATGTCTCTGTTCTTATAAACTTGGCAGTTCTCTGAGGCAGCAGCTCAGAACAGTGAGAGCAGGTTGAACTAGATCACTGCTGGAGGTGAAGTTCATACAAGAAGGGAGAAAAATAAAAGAGCAGGTCTAGTATTTTAAAAATTCCTCCAGTGCATGTGGGTCAGTGGCACTAATAGACTTCTTGCTGTCAGCAGACAGCTTGTGATGCCTCCAAAGCCAATTCCATCTAGAATCCTAATCACTGCTTATTATATTAAGCACAAAGGTAATAACCAGCGGATGCAGGCAGAGTTGGAGCTTATCAGGAACCATATGATTTACCATCCTCTGCTACTGGAAGCAGACCCTGAGCGGAAGTAATCCAAGATAATTTAAACAGGAGTACAATAGCACTGCACCACAGGAGGCTACCAGGAATCCAAGCTTCAGAACTGAGCCTTGGCCCCAGTTCCATTTTGGCTTCTCATAGCTGCAGCCCACTCTGCCAGCCCATTGCTGAGAGCACTGCGGATGCTCGCTTTCAGGGCTAACAAGGGCTGGCTGCATTTCACTCTGCTTTTGAAGATCAGCGTCCCGTCATTCCGGGAGCTATTGAGATTCAGAGCGGTAGAGAGCTGGAGACTGAGAAGTTGCAGTGCCTTCCCCCAGCAGTCTGGATACTGGTCTACCCTTCCTCTTCCACAAGCACAGAGCAAAGTTCTCTTCTACAAGAGCCCTGCAGACCATGTGGTGAAATAAGTCTGCACTTCCTGAAACACATTCTGCCCACAGGTTGATGCCTTGAATAAGGACCATTTCACTCCCTGTATCAGACCGCCTGGGGCCAAATTCAGACCAGGGATGCAGAGAAGAAAGCTCTTTTGGAGCCAGTGGAATTGGATTTGAGATGGAAGCAAACAGACCCAACATCAGACAGGGGCTGAGCAGAAAGACAGACACTAGATTCAGTCTTTGGCTCCTTATCATCCTCTCTGCTGATGTCTGCTGCAGTAGGAAGTGGCATTAAAGGGAAGAGTACGAGTGTTTTTCTGCCATATGTTCCCCACCTTCACTCACAGCACTGCGCCGTGGTTATCAGAGTGCAGCAGACCCATCCGCCCCACATAAACTTTAGGGCAGAGCTTTTATACCCTGAGGGACCTGTTCCAGCCACTCCTTTAGTGCCATAGCAAGCACCACCTTCTCCAGCCTCTGTCTTCTCCTGCCCTCGCCTCCTCCCTGCCTGCATGCACCCTCACCTTGTGGACTGCTTGGCCAGCATGGCCACGTAGGTGACGACAAAGTTCTGGAACTTGCGGCGCTGCTCCTCCCAGCGATCCTCCACCGAGTAGTAGCTGGGCAGCGGTGCCCCAAAGAGGATTTCACTCCGCAGAAGGGAGCTCTTCATGTTCTCAGCAGACAGGCCCTCATCAACATACCAGTAGAACTCGGGGTGGGTCATGGCCAGCTCCAAGGACCCTGCAGGAGAAAAGCACCACTCTTGTTAGGTCCTGCTTAGCTGACTTGGCAAGGCACAGGGTCTAGTCTGGCAAAGGAGAGCTGGGGAAAGGTGGATTGCAAAGATTCCCCTTCCACTTCTGCTCTGTGGCCCTGCCTTCAGCATTGTCTACACGCAGATTCCCATCAGGGACACATCTTCCTCCTGACTGTGATCTGAGCCTCAGCTTCCCCTGGCAGCAATGCAAGCAACACCCCCAACAATATCCCCACTGCTGACCTACCATTCCTGACAGGCAAATAGCAGGCACGTGAAGCACTACCACAGCTGAGCTGTGAGCAGCAGGTCACTGACTACGGTAAGATGGTCACCTGCACATGCTGGCAAAGACCAGGGAGTTCAGACATAAAGAGCAGACTCCATTTATTTCAGCATGCCACGAAGACCAGAGCGAGCCTTTTCTGAGCAAGAAACACTCCCTTTGCCCTCAGATTTCAAGTTCCCTTGAGTTCATGGCACAAAAACACAGGAACTAGGCTCCTTCTTGTTTTGGTAGCAGAACTGTTCCTCACACTGGAGTGGATGGAGTTAAGCCTTTGCTTGCTCCCAGTATGGGCAGCTACCATGTGCACCTTGTGCTGGGGAGACAGATGGACGCTTCATCCCACAGCCAGACCATGCCCACAGACTCCTCATGATTCACCTCCTCACTACCCAGAGTCCTGCTGCAGTGGCATCCTACAGGGTGCGGAGTGGGGAGGAGGAGGAGGGAGGGCCTTCCTCCTCCTCTCCTTACAGACAGCCTTTCCAGCTGGTGACTCACAAGCTGCAGAGCAGCCCACAAACATCTTTCATCTCTTCCGCAGTGCAGGGAAGCTCATCCCTATTGTCTGTCCAAGGCTCCACATTCTTCTGCTGAACACAGCCATTCACAGGAGCCGAGGGGCAGTGGAAGGCATCCGTACAATTCAGGACTCTCCATCACCTGTCCCTGCTGCTGCCTGTTGGGGCCTGTGTCACTGGGTTTGCGGGAACTTTGCCGAACGGTGGAAAAGGAGCCCTAGCACCAAAAAGACAATTCCTCAAGGCACAACAAGGCAGCATCTTCCTCTCCACATAGGGTCACCCCTCTTAGGTGCATGCCAGTAAGCAACTGCCTAAGCCTGCAGAAGATGCGTGCCTCAGCTCACCTTGGATGTCAGCAAGGTCCTGTCCCATGCCATCGTAGTAAATCTTCCCTCCTCTCTCAGTGGGGAAGAAGTAGGTCATAAGGGAGCTGGGAGGGGAGCAGTAGGAGTAGGAACCCAAGGGCAGGTCCTTCAAGACCTCATGGGGCTTCCAGCAGAACTCCCGGAAGCGAGGGTGATCCATGATCTTGCGCTCAACCTCATGGATGGTAACCAGGCGCTCCGTGGTGAAGATGTTATTCTCAGCGTCCCCCCGAGCCAAAAAAATGAGCTCGATCCGCCAGTGCGCATGTGTCTGCGTGTTGGCACTCATGTAAGTGTTGGAGTAGTCCCAGCGTGGGGCTCCCCGCACCACTCGGGAAGTCTGGTTTCCTGGGTTCAGGTGGGCGCGGGGCTGGGGGGAGCTAGTCCTGCCCTTGGGGGTGCTGCGCCTGGCCCGCGCGCGGACCCCCAGGTGGGAGGCGTTGAGGTGCAGCTGTTGGAGCTGCTCAAAGATGAGCCTCTGCAGGGTTTCGGAGGTGAAGTCAGCCAGGTCCCGGCGGTTCCTCCCCCACGACCCAAACTGGGACTTGAGGGCCAAGGCAAGCGCATCGAAGCGCTGAGAGGACTCGTGGTTACGGATCTCAAAGGCATTGTAGGAGATATCGATGTCCAGGGCTGGGTAGTGGAGGAACATGACAACGGCAAGTGCAGCAGGGATGGCGCAGCCCAGGAAAAGGATGGAGCCAGCGCAGTACGGGTTGGTAAACATCCAGCCAACAATATTCCAGAAGCCAGTCACTGGCAGCGTGATACGCAGGGACCTGACCCTGCAGGGGCTTTTACCACACAGCAGAGCACCCTCCCGCCTCTTCCCTGAGCTGAAGGCAACCTCTTCGTCCTCCTCGTCCAGCCAGGCGTCCTGTAACAAGGGGTCATCCTCTGTGTCCATGTCCAGGGCCTGCACAAAGGGGAGAGAGAAGCGGTCAGCAAGGCTCCTGCTCTGGGTGTCACCAGGCACAGCTGCGGGTGCAGAGCGCTCACCAAAGGGTCTCAGCAGCAGAACTGGGGCTCTCTCAACCCTGCACCCCTGACAGCAATGCACGACTCTTTCTGGATCACGCACAGCCATTGAGAGAGCAGGTTCCTCATGGGGTATCAGAGGAACCAGAGAAGAGAGAAGCTCAAAGCACAGCACAGAGCCCAGTGCCCTGTGTGGGCTCTGCATGGCTCCAGGAACTACAGGCATGGAGACCTCGGGGAATTTGCAGCATGCTGCACAGTCCTACCCCAGATCACAGCAGCAGTTAACCTGGCTCTCATGATCAGGAACTATATCTGCCTCTCGTTAGAGCCAACAATAGATTTCCCCCCAGGTATTTATAACTGTATTTATCTTTCCCACAAAGCGTGCCATGCCTGCAGACACACGTAGGTACACGCCTGCACGTACTGATCCCCGCAGAGCACTGACTGTGACCCCGCGGTGCTCCCGGGAGGGCCATCCACCACCAGAGTGGGAAGGGGAAGGGCTGAACAACCCTGGAATCAGGCATGGATCTCCCAGCGAACTCCTTTGCATTTCCCAGAGACAATCTGCTGGTGCTTGGGGTGACCCCTGCTGCACCTCAGCCCTGCTTTTGTTTATGGCTATTGTTTATGGAGTGGGTTTTCCTGGTTCCTCCAGAACAACCAGGATGCAAAAGCAGACACTGCCTCTAGGGAATGAGGAGGAAACTCCTTCTCTGATCAGCTCACACTTGAGCAGGAAAGACAAGGAGAGGCTGCCTGGGAGGTACTCTCTTTTGCTGGGGCCTCAGGACTTCCAGGTGCCCCTCCTTGCTGCTGTGCAGACCAGCAGTGGTCACCGAGAGCAAAACCCAGCACAGGTGTCACTGCCTTCCCTGGCTGCAGCAGCAAAGTTTGCAGACCCCTCTCCCTGAATGAACATATTCCATTCATTGCTTGACCCTGACAGTTGCGAGCAATTTACACGCAGGCCAGGAGCAATTTAAGAGCTTTACTCCTAGCCAGTGTTTCTATTTTAACAGGATTTCCTATCTGCAGGAAGATGGATTGCCCCCGTCTCTTAACGCTAGGTCCTCAGAACAGCTGGGAGATGCCTGAATTTGGGCTGAGGAAAAGTAAGGGGACAGAAGTGGGATGTGCAAAGGAGCAAGGGTCACTGCAGTCCCCCAGTTCTGGTCAGCCCGGGTAAAGCCTGTGACTTTGTACACTGGCCACAGCAGCTCCCACAGGATTCACTCTGGTCTGGACAGCATCTGCCCTAGCATGCTGGGCAGCACTCCCAGCACTGTAGAGCCCGTGGAGATCCTCCAGCCTCTGTGTTCCTGCCCACACTGAGGAAAGCACCAACGCCGATCAGTGGCTTTAATCAACCGGAATTGTCTCAAAACATCCCAGCCTTCCTGGCAGCAGCAGAGCAGGGACTCTCCTGCCTCCTCACCATGGTTCAGGCCCTGGGCTCAGGTAAAAACCTGTGCTCAATCCTCCTCCTGCTCTGCAGTCTCGCAGCGTGAAAACAGATGGGCACCGTGATGGCAGATGGCCACAGTCCCTCTTCTGTCAGACCTCCACATCCCTGGGAGGCAAAGGAATAAGATGAAGAGAGGGCAGTCCACAAAACTTCCAGCTCTCTAGAAAGGCTACAAGGAAGCTGGATGGTTTCAGGCTCTGTTAAGATTTCTTTAATAGTCAGGATGCATAACCTTAAAGAGCCAGGGAGCATCCAAAAGTTCCACTGAACAGCCACACATTGCCGCATCCTCAGTGCAGCCCCCTCCCTCGCTGGGCTGACAAATGCTGACACCCTTCTGCCCCCCCCAAGACAACCAAGCTACACCTTCAGCTGACGCTGGCAGTGCTGCACAAACATGGGTGCAAACCTTGCTCACCCCATCCGGGCAGGCTGCTGTGCACGTGCAGTTATGCCCGCTCCATCCAGCTGCCCTACCTCCCGTGGGCTGGGCTTCCTTTCAAGAGAAGGGAGTTACTGTGAGACCTGATCAAGCAAATTTATTCTCTTTTTAGAGAGAAAGAGAGGTAAAGGGCCATAATCATTTCCCATTTATTGAGCTACCAAGGAGAAGGAGGGAGAAGATTGTAATCCTGAAACAGAAGAGCCTGCACGTGATAAGAAAGGGAAGCAAGAAAGACTGAGGTAGTAATAAGCCATCAGAAAAAGAATCATGCCATTCTCCTTTTTAACCAAAACCTAAATCATCAGTTCAAGGAGGAGGATCAGACATCAGGCATCTTCCTCTGGCTCTCCCATCCACTCTCACGGGGGCTGCCAAACCCACCTTGTACCAGGTGGGCACCCACAATGTAGGAAGACCAAGGCATGCTACCCCCTAACTAAAGGCTGCATATGAACTCTGAGGTTAATCCCAGCACAGGAAATGCTGGATAAGCCCCACAATCACGGGCACTCACATTAGAACCAAGTCAGGGCTCTGGAAGGATCAAGCTGGGGTCCTGGCAGCTGGGCTGTGCTGCCCTGCTGGTGACAGCCTCCCTCTGCATGCGGGGAAGCATCTGTGTCCATCCTGCCCTAGTTCTGAACTCCCTTCAAAAGAGTTTACCGCATGATTTGGCTGCAAAGCCAGACACAGCCCGCTCAGCATTGCCCCTGGGACTCGTCTGGCATTACTGCCTTTGTCAGATCCTGCCTGGGTCAGGATGAAAGCTTATGCAACCCCCAACACAGCAAACGGAATCAGCGGGGGAGATAAACCCTGAAATGGACCAGGAGGGGAATGAAATGCATTTTCTCTGCTTGAATTTTACATGGGGACTGCCCTGATTTCCCTCTGCCACCTCCCACACTACCCAGGGACAACGAGCACTGAAGCATGGCCCCATTACTTTTTCACTTTCAGGATCTGTAGAGTGGACCTAATCCTGCAGCTCCAACCAAAGCTCTGCCTGACTCCCGCGTGCATTTAGCCTGCTCCAGGTTGGGAGGAGAAGAGGATAAGAGCACTCCTAGGAGATCTGGATCCGTGCCTTTGGAGAAGAGGCCCTGATTCAGCCTCCTGGGGTAGATACTGAGATTTGCTGTGCCTATTCCTAAGCAAAGGGGCTCATAACTGGTCAGCACTCTGTAGGGCAGCAGAACCGAGGTTTGTTGATTTAAGGTGCTGCTACAGGCACAGCTCCTGCTAAGTCAGATGAAGATAAAACTGGGCAAAGCAGTTAGTAACTAAATACATTAACTGGAAACCTTCCCCAGCCCCTCCATGGCAGGCTCTGCCCACAAAATGCCCTCTGCTTCCCGAGCTGCTCGCCTGTCCACACAAAGGCACATCAGGCACCATGGGGTGCCCCACATCAGGGACCCCACCCTGCTGCCCTGATGCTTTCACGGTGTTCCACCAGGAACATGCAATCATGGAAGAGATGCGTGGGGAGAAGGGGCTAGGCTGCCACTGCAATCCCAGCAGAAGACAGAGCCTGAACCAGCTGCTCAAGCACAGAGCCCAGGGGCGGCAGGGGAAGCTAGGCAACAGCTGTTGAACAACTGCTGAGTTCACCACAAAGGTCTGGAGGAGAGCTTTCAGTGCTGAAGTGCAGTCACAGCCTCGGGCTCCCTGCTCCGCCAGCAGCTCCTCTGTCCTGCAGTCTCTCACCCAAGCAGCAGAAAATCTGTATCGCTCCTCCATCACAATTCCTTTCTTCCTCTCCCCTCTCAAGCCTGCCCAGACAGCCTGCAGCAGCTCCTGCTTCCTGCACAGCCAAGCACAGGCAGGCTGCGCACACGGGACAGCCAGCTCTGAGAGCAAAATAGGGGCAAAGCAAGGGGCAGGATACCCAGCACGGGGAAGATGTGGGGCATGAGGCCTTTTCCCCTCCCCACGCTACCAGGTCATGGAAGAAGTTCACCAGCAGGGTCTGCAGAGCTGCCTACATGCATGCTGCAAAGGGGACGCATCTCAAGCTTTCTGCCTGATGGCTGCAGAGGGACCCTGGACCCTGCACGTGTTTGTCAGTGCTGGCATGCACCCCCAGCCTGCCAAGAACTGCCTGGGCATGGGGAAGGGAAAGGGGAGCGAGCCGCTGGCTCAGCAGCAGGGCTGAGCTCAGAGAGACCCTGCAGAGAACTAATGGAGCTGGAAAGGGAGGGTGAGAGGGGGATTCAAAGGGTAAAGGGAAAGAGGAGCCGTTGCACAGTACGTAAAAACATTCTCCCTTCACACCTAGCCTTCTGGGCTTGGGACTGCCAGGCAGTGTCAGCATCCTCCCAGGATGCCTACAGGGCCTGATCTGAAGATGTAAATTCAGAAAAGCCACTGCAGCGAGGAGACGTGGCCGTGAAGAGCCTTGCACCTTCCACCACTGCACTGGCACAAACACGCGTGGCTTTATGGAAGGGGCCGACAATGCCAGGATCCAGCTGATGACTTGTTTTGCCTCTTCATGGCCACAGCAGCCCTGTGGACTAGGGGGAAAACAAGGAAGGTCTCCTTGCTGCGGCTATTTTCTCAGTGGCGACAGGCACTGCTGCCTGAAGGAGCACAGAGGCCATCCCACACCAGACAACCAGCAGCTGAACCTCAGCACCACGGCCCATGGAGGAGGCTCCCCTCCTTCCTCCTTGGATGACTCTCACAGATGAACCAGCGGCAGGCAGACTGGGGCCTCCTAGGCCCTCAGCCTCTGCATTCCCTGTTCAGCAGTTTAACCCGGGCATCCCTCATACCTTGCTGCAACTTACCAGTCTGACTGGAGTAATGAATTAAGCTTTTAAAACACTGCAGGGCTATGGAGCCCAGGACAGAAATAATTACCAGTCCTGTGAGTCTGGCACATAGCAAGAGAGAAGGAACAAACCCAAACCTGGGAGACCTCAAGATCAGCAAGAGCAATGCCCCTGGCTGCAGAAGGAGTGATCCAGCTCAGACTCCACCAGCCCTGAGGGTGCTGTCACTCACTTTCATCCCAACCAGGCAAAACATCCATGACAGTTTTTTTCTTTTCACTGAATTCCAGGATGGAAGAAAGTCCTTGACAAGCTGGGGAGAGGCAGTGACAGATGAGGAAGCTAATTACATCCGACCTGGCTAATTAATGCCAACTTTCAGATTAAAAAAATCCTCACTAGTGTTCCATTTCAATTACTCAGTTGTTCCTTCTTACAGGAAAAAAAAAGAAGCCTTGTGCATCAGCAAGCTAGAGTGAAAAAAGGAAAGAAAGCACAAGGCTAGAAAGAGAGGGAAGACAATTTCTGTAATATGGGAGATTCCTATCGACAAAATAATTAAACTTTGCATTTGTTTCTCCCTTGGGCAAAGCTTTCAGAGCAGAGCCAGCAGCTTTGTGATCCTATTTGTATTCTGAAAACTCTTGGAGTTTCTACCAAAGGCAGCCATTGGCCTCTCTATGAGCCATATAAAGTCCCTCTAAGAGGGAGAGAAACAGGCTTTGTGCTTGCAAAATCATCCTAAGAGCATCCAGCTGCTGCAGAAAGCCACATCTCTAATGATGTGCATCTGATAGCAGGGATGGACAAAGTGCCTCGCAGGTCCTGTCATGCTGAAGAATGCCGTACATAGCTCTGGCAGTGTAAAGTGACTGCAGGGCATCATTAATGTATATCCACTCTACAGCAGCACTCCACAGTGACGCCGAGACTCAGGACCCAGAGTTTTCCTCTGCGCTTGTATCGCTAAGATGAGATGCTCGAAGCATCATTTTCAAAACCAACAAAGAAGGGCTGTCTCAGGTCGCTGCTTTCCCTTTATTAACTCAGCTGTATCTGAGCGTTGCCCTCTGTCAATGCAGACAGGTCTCACTGCCTTTCATGAGCGTGAAAAATGAGGTGGTACGAGGCATTAGGTGCAATTTCTGCCCCCCTAATTGGAGGTCTGACTTTCAGAGGTGTTGCCCTCCTGGAAAAGCAAAGCAGGCTCAGGACACCTCAGGGTGGGCACCTGACCCTGCATCTCCTGAAACACTTCTGAAAACAGCAGCTTAATTCAGCCATTGACCTGTGCCTCAGGATACAGCTCAGGACCTGCCTCAGTGTGATACAAGCCCAGAGATGCACGTGATGCTTCAAGGTACTGGGTTCAGCTGCCGGCTGCGCTGGCTCCTCCATTATTAACCACACAGATCCTTCCCAGCTGTACAGCTCAATGCAGCAACAAGGTTTTAATCTCTTTTCTTTCTGGGCCCTTTGCATTTCCCTTCCCACTTGCTCCTTTGGAAAGACACACAAAACCACTGCCAGACTCCAGGCACTTTGCAGATCAGAATGACATCAAGACGCTCCAGCAGCACAGTGCTGTTGGAATTGCAGTGCGATGATGTACACGGGTTTGCTGGGAAGAAAGAGCTCAACAGTATGATTTTAAATACATATGTACATCAAAGCTCTGTCCTCTGCAATTTCACTTGCCCAAAGGAGGCAAGATAACAGACGGGGCTGCACAGAGGATGGAGGACTGGCCGAGCTCCCATGCTTTGTGCAAGAAATCAAGAACATTTCTTTCAGTTCTTTCAGGCTGCTGACTGTCCTGCCCCTCACACACACCTTCCCCCTGGCTCAGAGGAGCAGCTGAAGAGGAAGGAGCCACTCAGTTCTATGGACCTGTTTGTAGAGGCACAAAGCCTGGCTGGAGCACTCAGCCTGTGCCGCTGAGGGCCTCCTGCCTGCACCTGCCTGCTGTTCCAGGTGTCTGGCAAGCGCTGATTAGGTCTCCCCATAATTACATGCCAAAAACAGTGTGGAAAGATTAGCTGCAAAGTCAAGCACTCACCAGTCAGGAAGTGCCAAATTCAGGGCTGACACAGCATCCTTAATTTGCTCCCCTTCTGCAAATGCTTTGCGGTGCAGTTTTTCTTCCAAGCCCAGCACCCAAACACGAGGACTCTGACCTCTGCCAGCGCGTGCAGTGGATGCTGCTCCCCCCACCAGCAGCTATTCACTGCCTTGTTCTCTCCCCATTGTTCAGCGTGTGGTCTCACGCCTCATTTCCTGCACGCTGCTCAAGCCTGGCGCTCAGAGGCAGAATATTAATTTCCTCATGAGCTTTCCCACACTGCCTGTCAGGACAGGGCTGAACACACAGGGCTGGACCAAATCTGCTCCTAGCATCTCCGAGGTGCAGCACTCATTTGAAAGGTGCAGGTGCTCAGGAGATCAGAAGGAAAAAAAACAGACACTTGTTTTGGTGCCTAGTTTGAAACAAGCAAGACTCCTCAGTTCGTAGCGCACATAGAACAGTGCAGATGGGGGCTGTGTGCAACAAACTGCAAACTCCACTTTGTTCTGCAAGCGTAATTTGAGCTGCAGCATCAAGCGTAACCGTCACTGTGCAGCATAACCTCTGTGCTGGATAAAGACATCCAACCTCTGCCATGAGGGCCAATTTCATGCAAGCTGTGTTAACCACTGACGTGCCTGCCAGTACCTGGGAGACCTCAGAAGGGCCCAGCAATGATAGAGGTAGCAAGGACCATGAGCTCCCTCAGCTCTCTTTACCTCCAAACCAGCCACATGGACAACGAACAGCCTGGGAAAAGGGACTCCAGTATTGGCATAAGGGAAAAAGGGAGAGAGACTGGTCTGAAAGGCTGGTCTAAAAGAACAGTCTAAGAGACTGGTCTCGCTTTGCTATGTGTTTGCTATCACACCTCCTAAATGACTCCAGGAAGAAGCAGGATGCAGAATATTTAACTCCAAAAGGCCACAACAAATTTCCCCAAATACTTGCTCCAAAGTACTGGCACAGGGGCACTTTTTAAAGAAAAAGGCCACCAGGGTTTGCTTGCACCAAACCACGTGTATTTGGTGTCCTGCCGTGCCAGGGTAGCTGCAAAGGTAAACCTGCGCAAGAACTTGATTAACAAACATTACACTGCTAAAGAAAATTCACTTCCTGATAAAATAATTTGCTCCTGATTATTGTAACTAATGATTGTGGGTGTTGGAAGACAGCTCCTTGCTTATAATCTCAGGAAACATGCCTTGCAGCCTTGTGTCATGTTTACCACTTGAGTTGCTTGCTTGTGTCAGTGATAAGGCCCTGCTGTCACTCAGGCATGTGGCACTTACAGGCTGCTGCATGCTGGCACCAAGCAAGCTGCGACTCCGATACGATTCAGAAATGACTGACCTACCCAGCACAGAAGTGACTTAGATTTTGCCTGAGCCCCAGCCACTTGCTGTTGCAAGCAAAGGGCTGGCTTCTGGACCAGCTGCGTGCCTTGGGTGTCTTGGCACAGACTTCAAAAGCGCCCTGCACCACAGCTACCAGGGGCCCGCGCTAACAAGCTTGTGAAAGGTGCACGGATCTCCACGCTCCACTGTCTACCACCGAGCACCTGTGTTCCTAACAAAGCCTTTACAGATCATTAAACACAGATGGCTGCCACAACCAGGGCCTTGTATTGTTATCTCAAGGAGCATTACTCAGTCCAGGAAGGAATCCCACACCACAGAGAGCATTCATGGGTTCTCAGTCCTCTGGAACAAACTGCCATCCCCAAAGCCTGTGTGCAGCTCTTTCACCGACAGACTCAAGCTTCCCACACCACTGTCCGGCCCCTGCCAGACATTTATTATTCCACCCTGTGCTCCCCAGTTTACATCACCATGGGCACTGGCATCACTGTACTCAGCTGCAGCCTCCCAGCTCTGACCTTGCTCCCCACACATGCTCCTTGCAGCAGGAGGAAGCATGAAGACAAGGGTTGGCTGTGCATGCTGCTCCACCTGCAGCTCCCCAGCAATGGCATAATTGTGCACACACTGCTGTGCTTCTGGGGCTAACCAAAGCACTTTCTCCCAAAGGCCTCTCTCCAGAGTCTTCCCATACGCTGCTAGTTCATCCCTGAGAAGGAGGAGGGTGATATCTTTCTCATTATGCACATGAAATGCTTTCTTGCCAGTGGCCAAAAGAGCAGTATGTGCTGAGTAGATGTTGCTGGTTGTGTGAAAAGCAACGTGAAAAGTAACTCAGGAATGGGTTTGACGTATGCTGCCAACCACAGCACAGACCTTTTATTTCTACTTCTTAGAATCATACAATCACAGAATGGTTGGGTAGGAAGGGACCTTACAGCCCACCCAGCCCAAACCCCGGCCGTGGGCTGGCTGCCACCCCCCAGATCAGGCTGCCCAGGGCCCACCCAGCCTGGCCTCAAGCACCCCCAGGGATGGGGCACCCACAGCTGCTCTGGGCAGCCTGGGCCAGGGCATTACCACCTCTGGGTATAGAATTTCCTCCTCATTAAATCTGATCTAATCGCCCCTCCT
>VXAV01007587.1:0-11578 GCA_013399715.1 Alectura lathami
AGAACTTGGATGCCAGAAACTGTCACTCCAAGAGCAAGCAGTCTGGGACTGCTGGACTAGGGGTATATGAGCATGTGTGTTCATTTCTGTTGTCCTCAAGCCGTTGTCAGCTCACCATCACACCTTGGGCGACCCATCACTACCAAAGACCAGCACCCACAACACCAAGACATCGCTGGATCCGAGGAGTGGTGAAACCTCTTTGCTTTGCTGTCTGTGTATCCGTCTTTCTATCCACCTGTCTGTCTCTTTATTTTCTTCTACTCTTTCACTCATGTCAGTAGCCGTTGCATAATCTTGTCTTAGAACTTTTAATACAGAAATAGACCCGCGCCAAAATTCTTTTACCGGTAACATTTATTAATTGTTGTTAGTAAATTAGCCAATTTTGCCTGGAAGTAGCTTATTAGAAAAGCTCTCAATAAATTGTTTTGTATTGATCCTCTGGAGTCCTGGATGACTCCTTCTGTAGTGCAACCCCTGCTGCCAGGGGAGGCCCGGCTCAGGAGACAGAAGAGATTCACCTCCCTTGAAACCCACGGAGTGAGACATTTTACTGGTGTCACGGCCCTGAGTGGGACGAGACTGGAGGGCATTTGGTGGAAACTAAATCTGCTTTGAGAGATGGGAAGGTGATGGACTGGGAGCAGCAGAAATTGCTTGTTCAAATATGTGACTAGATGATGCTGGCCCTGTGAGGCCAGCAGGTGTTGACTTTAATGGTCTCTGAGTGGACCAGGGCTGTTTTCTCATTTAGTGGGTACCGCTGAGCCTCGGTGGCATGCTATTCCCATAGGTCTTCATCTGCCCCAGGGGCTGCATCTAAAGCGTGATTGATAACCAACGTAAGCTATGTGTAGTTTCAGATTTGTGGGATTTGCCCAGAAATAGTCAGGGATCCTTTGTTATCCCAGGGCACTTCTCTTTGAGTATGTGCTGTTGATGCCCAAAAGATAGGAGTCTGTATTTTGTGCTGGAATCTATAGCTGGATCCCATATCCTACAGTGAGGGTCTGGGCTTCAGATTCTGAAATTTGGATGGTGTCTCCCGATTATGTGACATATCTGCAACACAAGATATCCCACAGTAGCAGATTGGCAATAGTGCTTGCCTAATCTGGCCAGGTCTGTGCATACGAAAGAGCTTGTAGAGACCCTTGTGATGCCTCCATTGGTATCACACGCAGTTTTAATAGCTTGTCAGATTAAGTTCAGTCATGCTTCAAGAAGGTATGAATTTGACATGTTGTTGCTTAAATTCAAATTGGACCAAATATTTCTGTTGGTCAATATACAAATGTTTATGTATTTTGGTCTCAGAAACTTCTTTTCCTGCAGCTTGCAGCTGCTGGTCAAGTTTCTTCTTGGCGCACATCCTGCCACCAGGGGGACCACGTGGTGCTCTCACTGCTCCAGAATAGCTTCAAGGCTTCTAACGCTTGCGTTGACAAGAGACTTATCTACTGCAGACTAGAAGTCCTGGTGGGCTTGAGCTAATCCTTTTTGTAGGGATGACAGTGTGGGGTTTCAGCTGCGTTGAAGTGGAACTCAGTATTTCAGAGGCAGTGGGTTAAGAAAAATAGGCAGGGTAACTTTCATGATTTTTTTCTCTCTGACTTTCTCTAATCAAAATGGCAAAGGATAGAGAAGAGATGCTTATTTCCGTCAACAATCTGGTGTCCACAAGGAGAGCGAGGCTCTGACACAATCAAGGCCAGCCACAATACGCGGTACTGCATCCTTCTGGCCCCAGAGTACAAGGGCTTAAGGCAGCCTGGCTGGGTTACAGATTGGGGTTATGGTAACAGACATCAGAGCAAGAGCTGTGGGGATAAACAGATCATCTCCAAATAATGGTACAGTAACAACTATAAATCAGTAGCACAATTGTCTGGATTGAAGGGGACTCCTGCCATCTATGCCTGACTTGTTTTGAGCACATTATTAACAAATATGTGGTCTGGACGATCGGGTAGTGAGATGGATTGTGAACTGGCTGGAGGAAAGAAGCCAGAGAGTTGTGGTGAATGGGATGGAGTCTAGTTGGAGGCCTGTATCTAGATGGGGTCCCCCAGGGTTCGGTACTGGGACCGGTACTGTTCAATATATTCATCAACGACTTGGATGAGGGGATAGAGTGCACCCTCAGCAAGTTTGCTGATGACACAAAACTGGGAGGAGTGGCTGACACGCCGGAAGGGTGCACTGCCATCCAGCGAGACCTAGACAGGCTGGAGAGCTGGGTAGGGAGAAACTTCATGAAATTTAACAAGGGCAAGTGTGGAGTCTTGCATCTGGGCAGGAATAACTCCAGGAAGCAGTATAAGTTGGGTACCGACCTGTTGGAGAGCAGCATAGGGGAAAGGGACCTGGGGGTCCTGGTGGACAGCAGGATGACCATGAGCCAGCACTGTGCCCTCGTGGCCAAGAAGGCCAATGGCATCCTGGGGTGTATTAGAAGGGGTGTGGTTAGTAGGTCGAGAGAGGTTCTCCTCCCCCTCTACTCTGCCCTGGTGAGACCGCATCTGGAGTATTGTGTCCAGTTCTGGGCCCCTCAGTTCAAGAAGGACAGGGAACTGCTGGAGAGGGTCCAGCGCAGAGCCACCAAGATGATTGAGGGAGTGGAGCATCTCCCCTATGAGGAAAGGCTGAGGGAGCTGGGTCTCTTCAGCTTAGAGAAGAGGAGACTGAGGGGTGACCTCATTAATGTTTATAAATATGTAAAGGGTGGGTGTCAGGAGGATGGAGCCAGGCTCTTCGCTGTGACATCCAGTGACAGGACAAGGGGCAATGGGTGCAAGCTGGAACACAGGAGGTTCCGCTTAAATATGAGGAGAAATTTCTTCACGGTGAGGGTGACAGAGCACTGGAACAGGCTGCCCAGAGAGGTTGTGGAGTCTCCTTCTCTGGAGACATTCAAAACCCACCTGGATGCGTTCCTGTGCAATCTGCTCTAGGTGTTCCTGCTTCGGCAGGGGGATTGGACTAGATGATCTTTCGAGGTCCCTTCCAATCTCTAACATTCTGTGAAATATCAATCTGTAGTACAATTATCTGTGTCAAAATGAGAGTAAATCTGGTAATGTTGGGTTAAACTTCATTCAGTAAATCCAGTTTAAGCCAAACCTTAATGCAAAGTCATGCAAAGGGCATGCAAAGTCTTGCATAAGCACAATTATAAAGTTAAGTCTGCTCTGCTGGGCCCTGTACTTGAGAAGCCTGTACATTAGTATGAGCGGCTGCTTTCTGACCCTGTGTGCACAACGTGCAGGAATGTGTTGGGATGCCCTGGTTACAGTGTGCCGTGGTGGGCATCATTAAAGAAAGCATTCCTACTTGTCAAAACAATTAATTTTTTTTTTTCCTCTGCATGAGGTAGGGTGCACCATGGTACTGGAATCTGCACAGCATGCCAAAGCCATTCCTCTGGGACCGTCCGATGCAGCACAGAAGCGAGTTTTCCAGTATCTGAAGGCATATAAAACTTACTTTCATTCTATATCCTTCTTACTATTCTATCTCATTAATAAAGCAGTTCTATTATTCTATTTACTGTCATGCCTTTCTTACTGAGGTCTTGGGAAAAAAAGCATCTCTCCTGTGCAGAGAGAGCACTGATCTTGCAAGAGCATATGGTACTTTGGAAATCTTGTATTTAGATTAATGTTAGAGTTCATTGCCCCTCAGCCCTGCCACATGCTGTGTATGCTTTTAGAGAGTCTATTGTGTGTTAAGGAATTTCCAAGTCACTTCCAATCAAACAACTTGGCCATATTTTGATTGAGTGGAGGGTGAGGTACTTTTTTTCTTCAGATGGTGCTGTTTCAATCCCAATTCCTGTTTTTCCTAATCTTCAAGTCCAAGTGTTGATGGTCTTCTGTGATTTTACATTTTTTTCCCCTGATACTGCCGGTTTACAAATTTTCCTGGAAAACTAAAGCAGATGAACTACTTTTACTCACACTTCTTTCTATGCCATGCACTAACTCCTGACTATTTATGTCCACGTTTTGTTTTTGTGAGGCGCAGGGCAACTGTCACAGGACAGCCGCAGTGCTGCCTGCATTCTCTGGACTTGGCTGAGGTAAACTTCAGTGCTCTTGGGAAGCAATGAGGTCTCTGGTGGCTGTTTCTCCAGGGTCATCAGAGGATCTCCCACAGAGTTTGCTTTGCTAAGCTGGATTTATCTTAACAGTTCGCTGGTCAAGGGCTACATGGATTGCCTGAAGTAGGGAATATTTGTCATCGCTCCTTTCATCTCCTGTTTCACAAATCTCCTGGTGAAAACTGTTTACTTCCTACCTCTGATCATGCTTAAGGTCAGCCTGTTAACATGCATAGGCAAACATGTGCCTGAGGTGTGGGTCTGCACTTGTCCTGCACTGTTAGCCGTCTGGCTGGGTGTGGGCTGGGCTGCTCATGGCACGTGATATAGAGGATGCTGTTTGGTGCAAGCTGTTTGTGCTGTTGGCAGAGCGACTTTGGGCAGTACCACGCTGTTCTTGACTACTGCTGTTTCCACCTGAAGGTGTCTTTCTGTTGTTACAAATTTTCATGCTGCTTTTATACTTGTCTTGTTGATTAAAGACGTGGAGCTGCTGGAGCAGGTCCAAAGGAGGCCACTAAGATGATCAGAGGGCCAGAACACCTCTCCTAAAAAGAAGGGCTGAGGGAGCTGGGTTTGTTCACCTTGGAGAAAAGAATGCTCTGGGGAGACCTCATTGCAGCCTTCCAGTACCTGAAGGAAGCTTCTAAACAGGAGGGAGACTGACTTTTCACATGGTCTGACAATGATAGTGTGAGAGTTAGGCTAAGTTGTGTTTTTACAAAGTGGGAGTTCTTGAGTTAAGATGGAGGGCCTAGCTGCTTAGCTGAACTGAACTTTTCAGCTTTTTGCAGAATGTGGTTTCATAAGTTGTTTCTCATTAAAAAATGCTGAACAGGAGGTTCAAGATAAGATAGAATAAAAAATGTTACTTCCTAGCCTGATATAGGACACACTTAAGAATGTATGGGTTCGTAAACAACAGGTTGGGCCAGGACACCTGGTGGGGAAGATTTAACCTAGTAACAGCCTGGTAATAGCTTTGGGATAGGCAGTTGAATATGGGAAGGGGTGGTCTTGCCTTGAAAGAAATGGTATAAAAACCTGTGTATTTTTCAACAAAGCGGGCACTCTCCTTCTGACTGGAAGGGAGCGCTCCCGCGGTTGCAATCACAAATAAATCATTAATGCTGCTTCACAAGGCGCGTGCCTCAGTTTTGCTATTTGACTCGTGAGCGTTTCTCACAATTGGACAAGCGGGAATGGTTTTAAACTGAAGGAGGGGAGGTTTAGGCTAGGTATTAGGAGGAAATGTTTTTACCCAGGGGTGGTGAGGCCCTGGCACAGGCTGCCCGGAGAAGCTGTGGATGCCTTCTCACTGGAGGTGCTCGAGGCCAGGTTGGATGGGGCCATGGGCAGCCTGATCTAGTAGGAGGTGTCCCTGCCTATGGCAGGGGGATTGTAATTAAATGATCTTTAAGGTCCCTTTCAACCCAAACCATTCTATGATTCCCTGGTTACTGTTTAATCCAGGTGATGATCATCTTCCATTTGGACTTGATCAATTTTGGGCAAATGCCCTTCAGATTAACTTGTCTTTGACCTGTGTGTGCTCTGCGACAAAGTCTTAAGTACTGTTGATGTTGTAATGCACTGGCTGTGCGGTCGTACATAATACAAATGTTAAGCTAATGGAGTTGTACCTCCATGGAAAGTCATGGAGCTCTGTATAAAATTGCTAGGTGCAGAAACCTAACTCAGTCCTGTGAGATGTGGATTTCACAACATCAGAAACCTATAGGAGACTGCTGATTTCGCAAAAGTCTGTAGGCAGTGAAGGGAGGGTCTTGATAAACAGCCTGCAGAACTCAGCAGTATAATGAACCAAATCATTCATCAGAATGGCCCCAGCTGTCTGGGTAGGGTCACACCACCCCTCTCAGTTTTCTGCTGGTATGGCTGGATGGTGAACAAAATAATGATGTCTCCTTCTGTTCTAGGGCCAGCAAGCTAGCATGAAGCATTGACTGCTAGAAAACACTGTATTATGCTTCACGTATGTTATGTGTAAGTGGTTAAAGAACATGCATGCCAGTTAGAGATAAGGTGAGCATAACATAACTGCATTTGGAAAGGTATAACAACTGGATGTGAAGTCTGCTTGGTGTGCTCAGTTCCAACTGAGTCACCTCAGGCGCATGAATAAACTTATGTTTTGTAATTCTATATTTTGTGTCCAGATTGTCCTCAGTTGTCAACGAGCTGGTTGCAAATTTTCCTCAGAGCAGGCACATGCATGCTGTACATCTTCATTGTTATCTTACCAGGAGTTGTTAGCCATCCCGGTTGTCAGGAGCTGGCTACAGCAGCAATCCCAGCATGAGTTCTCCCAACTTGTTAAGATCTTCTGGATCCCTCTATTGGTCCTTAAGAACTCACAATCATGGCGTGAGGGCTCTGGGACAATCCATCCTTGTGTCTCCAGGCATTCTGGAGAGGAATGTTTGCCTGCATAACCATTGAGTGTTCCCCACATCCAGGTGGGGTGGGATCTTCGGTGCCGTGATCCTCTAATGCTGGTCCTACCCAAAGATAGCTTGCCAAGTATTTATTACCTTTGGTTTCTGCAGTCTGTTGGCTCCTGTGCTTGCTTACTCCATCTGGGCTGGTTGTCAGTGTTCCCCTGTGAATCACAGAAGCTGACTGCAGGTGAGCAGTTTACCTGGTGATACCCATGCAGGTGTCTTATCTGCTCTAGTGGTGCATTTACTTTAGCCAAAATGCTAAGTACACAAATGTTAAACTTGTGGTTTGGTTACTGCCACATCTCATTACAGAAATGGTAAATATTTACTCGGGGCTGGCAGTTACTACTCTGCCTTGGCACAGGAGTTCCCACCCTGTGGTTCTGCAGCCTGTTGCTGCTTTTATGTTAATTTTATCTTAGTGATGTGCAAGGTTCTCATGTGTCTTACACAGCATTGAATTGCATGCTCTCTGTTTTCCCTTTTTAGGTATTTTCTGGCTTCAGTATGTGTGGGTAGAGACTTCAATGTTAAGTTACAGTGTTCGGTGAGTGAAGTATTAAATCTTTCATGGAATATCTTACTTGAGCCAGTAGATTGAAGCCCTGTAACGTTTTTGATTGTGTTTTAGGCTTCATTCATTTTTGTCTAATGTTCCCTCCTGGAGGAGGGCATCTTAAAATTGAAACTTTTATTCCTTTTAGCAGAAATGAATTAAGACAATGTTTGTGTAAAGTAAGATTAATAGAAAACCAAAGGAAACATCTTTCCACTCTTTGAATGTATTGCTTTTCTTCTCGATCACTTAATCTTTGAATAGACACTCATTCCAGTTGAACTCATTTTTCTACATAGACGGCCCAAATTCCTCTCAGATCTCTCTGCAAGCAGAATGTGAGGTGTCTTGGAAGAGTGATTCAGGGACATTGGGTAACAGGGAGGCCAAAGGCATGCCTCAGACTGTCTGGTAGACAAATCTGGGTACAGGCACTTTAGTTGGACAATTGGGGTTTTGCTGAAGAGCTGTGCTGACACCCCCGTGTTCACCAACTCTCTCTCCATTCCCTTTCTATGCACCTTCAGTTGAAAACTGGCATTAGCCCATGCAATAGTTGCTGATGATTTTTGACATTTGTGGTCCAGAAGAAAATGTAGTAGATGAATTGATGCGGGCATGTATGAGTAGTCTTCTCTTTGTATTTTGGAGTCTAGTTCTGATATTTGTCTTCTCAAATGTTTTTCCTGAGACACGTACTTTCTGCCAGATATACTTTTAAGTGGCGTGTTTTGTTATATTAAATTTATATAATATTTTTAGGTTGTGATCAGTTGCAGGAAGGGTGTTGTCTTGTTCCAGCTAGCAACTATGAACTAAGGTAGTGCTCCTCATCGGTATCGTCTTGACAGTGACAAGAATTGGGTTTTACTCTTGACTAGGTTGTACATTGCATGTAGTGAAAGTTTCTCCCATTTCATCAGGATTTTATGATTACTGCTGGCTGTCACCTCAGTCTTGTCCACACATCTAAATCATGCTTCTGGAGTGTGAATCTCTTACATAGCGTCAGTAGCTGCTTTATTCAAGGAGGTGATTGTTTTATCCCATGATTATTTCTCAGGAAATCTCCAAACATCAGTGTGAAATCTTCAGCTTGGGTACAAAAGCCTGTATTCTCATCTGAGCTTCTTACCTTACTGCAAGTGTTCCTTTAATACTCCTGTTAATCTTGGAGGATTTGTGCAGTTTTGGTGTTGTTTTTTTTTTTTTTTTAATATATTTCGTATGTGGCTTTGTTTTCCAGTTTCATTTTGAACTGGTGTTCTTTGAGAGCACAGAAAGTAAGGGAATGAAGAGATGCAGCTGTCTTTCAATCTTGAAAATAACACCTGGGCAGTCAACTGGAAAGCCTTAACTTTCTGACTTTAGTAGGCTAGATCTAAATTAGGCTTCTACTTCTGAATTTGAAACTGGGAGAGACATAAACATCTGAAAAGGCCTTCAAAGAAAGTCAGGAGCCATGGTTGACCTGGGAGAAACCATGTGAAACATGCTGTTGAGAACCGAAGTCTTGTGAGTTGTCTTTTTTTTTTTTTTTTTTTTTTTNTATATATTATTGCTGAAAACAAGGGATTTCTAAGTATTATCATTATTATTTTTTTTTTTCTTTGAAGATACTACTTCTAACAACTTTCCATTTGTCATTCAGAGGTAACATGCTCACCCAGATGGGCTTGTTGATTATCATTATAAACTATGGAACATAACACGTAAAGAGTAATCCTCATGCTTCGTGCCTTCAAGCCTGCAAGGTTAACGTGACCTAGCAGAATTAGGGGTGTTTTCCTTGTAGCTCTGTGTGCTGTTAACAAGTGTCATAACTTGTATTTCTCAAAAACTAGTAACTGACCACAGCACCAGGGAAGAGAGTGTCATGTAAAATGAAAAAAATCAGGGCACACGATTACAAGAGATCTTTACTGAACTCACATCCATTTTGTCCTTTCTTTTGTCATATTTGAAGGAATAACTGAAATCCAGTCTTGTATGAAAACTCTGACCTATATTATATTTTGTAGGCTCTTATGCTCTGTTCCTCAGCATTGCTTATTGTATCACGTTGTATGGATGCACTATTTTTTACATCAGCTATAGATGATAACATAAATATAGCTATTTATTATTAATTTAAAAGGTTGAACGATAGTGGAATTGACAGAATAATCAGAGGGTTTTATTATTCATTAAACAGTCAATAGAATTGTTAATTGCTGCTCTGTCTCTTGTAACGTAGCTATGTTCTGGGAAATAATCTACACAGCTTGACATTGATAATGTTGACGTCCACAGGATATTCCGATGGAGTTGCTGTTCTGTCTAGCAATTTAAGTTGAATGGTTCTGTTTGTAATGCATTCTAAATTATTTATTGGAAAGTGAAATACATTTTGATAGAAAGAATAAGGTTTGATTTTGATTTTGTTTTTAGAATTTGGGTTTTGGACTGAAGAAAGAAATCAAGAAAAGATGGACTGGAATGTAGGACCCCACCAGAATGGTGATGCACAGAATAACCTGCGAAGTGAAGACATGTGTTACTCTCAATTGCTCTCTAATACACAAGCTTTTCCTCAAACAAATCCATTTTCCTCTGGAAATGCATGCAATTACGTGGGAAATAACCAAGCGATGTATGTGCCAGCTGCCAATGCTGCCTTACCAGGAACATCTGCAGCTGTCAAAAATCTTCTTACTTCGGAATACTCAGTCAATTCATCTCCACCACCCTATGTTCCGCCTGCGTCAACACTTCCCAGTCAGAAATCACGTGCACGGAGAGAGACGATTCAGAACTCTTGGCAAAACTCTACCAGGCGTACTGCTCCCCGCAGGAAGATAGCTCCAGCGTCTTCTCAAACAAATGGTGGAAACAACATGCAGAACATGCCTCGGGGACCTCTGTACACCACCACAAATGGTTATGTTGTGTATTCACAAAGTGCACAGCCCCATCCTGTGAGAACTATGATGATGTATGAAAATAACTGTGAATGTATTAATTCTTCAATGGTGGGGTGCATGCCACAGTATAACATGAACGTCCCTGCTGCTTCTCAAAATATTTCTGTACCTGTCAGACAGTCATCCGGTCGATATCTCCATTCCCAAAATAATTGTTTGCCTCTTGGTATGCCTGGGCAACATGCCCAAAACCAAATGTATAATTCCAGTAATCAGTTTCAATTTTCACAGTCGCTGAGTCAAAATACTGCAGCAAATGTACAGCTGCCACAATATATGCCAAGTCAGATGGGCTCAGAAGCTCCTAGTGGATGTTCTGCACCATCTTTGTTGCCTGCCAACTGTGATTCAAGAGCTGTAGCACAGCCTTTGCTAGGCCTACAACAGGTAGTTCACAATGCATCTAATGAATACACCTTCCAGAGCTGCCCGTCAGATCAACAAAATGCTTCTGGTTTTAACAGTGTTCAGCAATACCAGCAGAAACAGCAGTCTGCAGAAGTCAGTCAATCAGTTAGGAATGGCTATAATTCAAGTGGAAATGTGACAGCAAATCAGCATTTTACTGAAAACTCTGCATCATCCACTGACATTTCCAAAGAATTCTATGATATTCTGCAAGGAATAGTAACTTTATCTTCAACAACTACTTCAAAGCCACCGAGTGATTCTGCTTCAGTTCAAGAAAGACAGACTAGTAGTTCAGTGAATGTGCCTGCCAATTCTCAAACTTCTTCAGCAGGAGAAGAGAAAGGAAAAATGACAACAGACACTCCAGCTTGGGAAAAACTGCAAGCTATTAAAAAATATATCCTGCTTCAAAGGATGCATGAGTATAGAAGAAAACTCTGGGCTTCAAAATGTGACAAAAGCACTCCCACATTTCCTCCAGGTTATGAAAGTACGCTCTCTAATTGTCTTCCTCAGGTGCCCAAGCAAAATGTACCACCTTCCCCATCTAGAGCAGTGAGAACAGACAGTCAGCAACAGCCTGTTCTTAAACCTTCACCTCAACAGAGGAATGAGGAAAACGTAACTGGTGCTGACGACAGGGAGTTGGAGGTGACTCAGAGTAATCATCAAGTGGAGCAGGGAAGCCTTTCGTTAAAGCCCCTTCCTGTTCCCTCTGAGAACCAACTCTCAGCTCTATTAAATGATCCTGAGAGTGCTCCCATCTTGGAACAGAAAGATGCATTGGCCGTGGCCTCTTCTGAAAAGGATCTGACATCTTCAAACGATACTTCGTGTCAGAGTGAAACGAATATCTCTAACAGAACCGTATCAAAGAGTGTGGACGGTTACCCTGAGAATTCAGCATTTCTTCAGTTTGTTTTGAGCAGCACAAATATGTTGAAAGAGAAGAAAGCTGGTGCTACTGCTGATAACATACTGACTAATCTCCTTTCTAGTGAAAAGCAACAGGTAGATGTAACGGGCTCCCCTAGAAGCTTATTAAAAGACACTCTAGAGAGAGGTGATCCGGCACCTA
>VXAV01007587.1:11631-26223 GCA_013399715.1 Alectura lathami
TGGTCCACACAGACACTCCTGTATCAGAAACAATGAAATGTAATGAAAATAAATTCCAGAGTGATATAGATCAGAAAACAAAGACTTCTACTGAAAATTCATGCTTTAAGCAGACCAATGGTAGTTACTCTGTAGAAGAACTAAATGCATGCCTGGGGTTGTGGAGAAAACATGGTTCAGAACCTGTGAGTGTTCAAAATAGCCAGTCAAATGAAAGCCCCACAGCAAATCAAATCTCACCATTACCTCACAGCCAAAACACAACCAGTAAGAGAGAACAAGATAATCTTCTGGTCAGCACAGATGGAAAAGTCCTGCCTCTAACAACCACCTCTGTCGGACAAAAACATGATGTGTCGGGTTGCAATATGATGAAAGGTTTTGAACTCCAGGTAGCAGTTGTCTCCCCTTTAGTGCTTTCTAAGCAGGAAACATGGAGTGAACAGGCAGACAAGTGTCCAGCTTCTGCAAACAAAATCTACCCAGTGATTGACACAGGAAGCATACATAGCTTGCAAGAAGAGGGGGAAAGTGTTCTAACTGTGGTAAATACTGGTAAAGGAGCAATAGGAAGTGTTCCTTCATCACCTGTTGACTGTGTGCTGATACAGAAAGAGGACGCACGTTTGCAACGCACCAAATCAGCTAATGGAAAGACAGTAGTAAAAAACAGTGTGAGTGCAAATGATTCATGTGGTGAAAACCAAAGGAAACTCAGTCAAACTGTTCAAAATGATGGAGAAAAGCTACAAAACCGGCCTCTTCCTGGAGCGGGACAGAATTCTTCTAGTCAATTCTTCCAAGAAGGTATAAGAGACTATGAAGGCAAGCAAGCAGTGCTGGAGACGCAAAATACTGCTACAGCTGCAGTGGAAGAACAGATGTTTTGTATTTCTAGTGTATGTTCTCTTGTTGAAGGTGAAAAATCTTACAATCCGCAAATAGCAAGCATATTCGGCTCAGTCCCTCAGACACGTGCATTAAACAGCGGCACCTCATCAGAGGAAAGTGCGTCTCACCCAAAGCAAAAGGAGCAGCTGCAGAACTTGAATAAAAAAGACCCAAGGGAGAACACTCCCCAGCAGGAGACATTGTCGCAAAAGGCATTGGGAGAAGCATCGTGCTGCCTTAGTATAGCAGATAAGATTTTGGATAGTGTCACAACTAGTTGTTCTGAAAGAGAAAGCGGCAAACCTGCTAGAACAATTCCTACCACAGAGCAAACAAAGCCAGTAAACACATCTTTCCAGCATACTGAAAATGACTCAGAAATTCTTGCTAGTATAAACCAGGAGCTAGCTCGAAATTCACTGGATTTCTCGATGAGCCTAACTGGAGAAAGAAATGTGTTCACTGTTAAAACAGATGGCAGTAAAGAAAATGGCACGTTCACAAAAAAGAGCACAGAAGAGACTAATGTTTTTGGAGCAGAACTTTTTACATTCCTAGACAATCAGCTGACTGAACTTGTGAAGGAGTTTCCATATGGCATTGATGGGGCTGACATGCTAACAAAGGAATCAGTACGAAACAGTTCTGTGGCTGAGCGGACAGAGAATCAAACTCAAAAAGAGGCTCACCTTTCTTACAAAAAGTCTGGTTTGAAGGACCCGATAGATCAGCTACAAAATGCACTGTTAAATTCAGGTCCGGTGCAGGAGTTACTTCCTGCACAGAAGCCATGTTCCTCTAGTGAAAGCGGTAGAGCAATGGATGAACAGTCTGAAAAGGCTTCAGCCCAGGAGGAGAACCTTGAAAGCAGTGCTCAGCCTGATCAAAATCTATGTAAGGAGAAAGAAAACCCGCAGCCCCCTGGCAGCCCTGGAAAGAAAGAGGTTTGTTGTTGTTTAGCGGGTGGTGTATCTGTACTGGATGGAACATCACAGAGCTCCTGTAAATGTCAAACTTTTGTTTCAGATAAAAATGATGATCGACTTTCAGAAGCTGAGAACGCTAGCTCTGCAGAGAGACAAGAAAACAACAGTAAATCTGATACTGAAACGAAAAACGACTGTGTGGTAGAAAACCCACCAATATCTGAAAATTTGCAAAATAACGTTCACGAAAATAAAAGAGATGTATGCATCAACAAAAAAGCCAAGCTAGAGATGGATGATGAACACAAAATGGTTTCAACACAACTAGAAAAAAAGAGACCACTTAATTCTTCTGAAAAACAAGATGTTGATAAATCAAAAAGCAATAACTCAAAGGAAGAGGTGCAAAGGTTTAGAGGAACCCCTTTGTTAGGTAAAGAATTTCATTCTGACAAAAAAGACCATCGGAAGGTCTCAGGTGAAGAGTTGTCAGGGAAAGCTGGAGATACAGATTTAGACAATATGGCACGGTCATCCAAAAAGAAGGAAAGAGTTTCCAAAACGGGGTCCCTTTCAAAAAAAAAATCCAAAACAGGTTTGACCGTGAAGTCCGAAACAGACATTCACAAATTTACAAAGGTAGAGAATGTTACAGTTAAGCACATTGAAGCCTGTCATGGACAAAAAAGTAAAATCTGTGACGAGAACCCAGGTGAGGAACAGAACTGCAGGAAACAAAAGGACATGCTTGGCCAAAATGTAGGAATTAATACCAAAGGGACAACAAAATTATCGGCTGAAGTAAAGCATAAAAAGCTGAATAGTTGTCATGCTGAATCTATGAAGTCAAGAAACAAAAAATTATCTCAGCATCAATCTATAAAAGCTCATCCACCACAGGAGGAGTCATACAAACGGAAGAGGAAAGACAATACAGTTGGAAAGAAAGACTCTAAGAAAACGAAGGTGGAAGATGAGAGACTAAAACAATCTGAAACAGAGAATTCCAAGCAGCACTCATATAATCACAAGAAAAATACTGACAAGACTAAAAAGTTGAATGGAGAAAATGGCTGGAAACCTAAGAATGCATTAGCAGATCGCTCTGTGCTTAAGCTACAGAGAATAAGGGGTCAATCTTCTACCATCTCCAAAAAACAGTTTTCTAACAAAGAAAGACCTCTTGATGGTCGAAACAAAGATAAGTGCTCTGAGAAAATGCTTTCTGATAAAAACCTGCTGTATTTAAACAGAAGAACAAACAGATTAAAATTGCATCTTCAAAAGGAACCCAAAAAACATTATCTTAATAGAGTTGCGTTTAAACGTACTGCACAGGAGCGCATATATCTGACAAAGTTAGAGACGTCACCTGTCAGGCCTGTCTTGCATCTGAAGCACAAAGTGCCACAAAAGAGACAAAACTTAAAAAGAGATGCTCCTCTCTCAGAAGATGAGAAATCACTGAAACCGCAAGTACTTGAGTTTAAACTGTGTCCGGAGATACTGTTCAGAAATTCAGCCACTGATGATGAAAGCTTGGCTACAAAGAATTCTCTGGAAAAAGAGAGCGCCTCTGTGGCAGGTGTGGTGAATATGCAATTATTTTCCTCTACTTTCAAATGAGCCAAGGCCTGTGTGCAGTTCAGAGTAAGCTGAGAGTTGTGAATTTAGGTAGAATACTTGCATGGAGAACTGTGAGTCATTGTGAGAATTTTGCATATCAGTATAATTTGTTTTCCCAAATTAAAAAAAAAAAAAAAAAAAACTTGTATTTTTTTTTNAAAAAAACAAACTTGTATTTTTTTTTTTTGTTCATGTTATACAAAACTACAGACACTGACAATGTGGGCCTGTAGAAGCTGAAGGCTGGATGTGCTTATCTAGCTTTCTGACAGCCTCCAAAGTTGTCCCGCATTTTTCAACCTAACACCCAGCCAATTTCATATTTTACTTCTTTTCCTTAGACTTCACAGAATAAAGTTAGTTTAGAACATGGCAGTTTCAAATAACTTTGCAAGAAGGCTTTCTAGCCTACTTGTGGAAAATAGCTTGGCTGGTTTGTAGAGAGCGAAGGTGCTCTGATTTGTTTTTCTAACTGCTGCAGCATTTTCTTAGTCTTTCTAACCTCTGCCATCTTTGCTTTAAGTCTTCCTCCTCCTCTCTGCCCTCAGTCTTTACCCATTTTAGGCAGTGCATTGTGAGGCATGTTTGTGTCACAGCATGGTTTTAAATAAAAACCTGTCTTAAGTTGTACCTACCAGCCCTTGCGGTCGTCTTCACATCCAAAGAAAATTTCCCTTTGTGTGTGGTAGTATATTTGTTAAAGCCTAATACTGAATAGAGACCCGTGTTTGTCATACAGGAACTTCAAGAAAACCTCTTAATTTTTCTTATAGGTGTCAAGAGTAAAAAAGAAGATTGGTTAAAATATGGTCCAGTGAAGCAAAAAAACCTGGAAGAGATCTTTAAAGGTGAGCTGAGTTCTGATCATTGATTTTGAAATAGAAGTTGAATACTCTTTGCTTAGTTTTAAGTGTTACTTTACAACAGCAAGGTTTATTAAACTATTTTAATTGATTCTTTACTGTGCTGCCAAAATGGGTACTATTGAGTAGACAAAGAAGTTTCAAAGACTTGTGGAAATTTTTTATGCCATAAGAACATGTTGTTGGAGATCAATGGAGTTCTCTAACACATGTATCTGCAGTCGGATCTATAGGTAGCACTGGTGATGAGATTTGGCCAGAGCTTTAAGCTGTAGGCAAAGCTCAAGCTAGCTGCTTGGTGACTTTTGCTCTAACCTGCTTCTCTGTCCGTCTTTCAGACGAGGACACTATTCCACTTGATACAGCCATACAACTCCTGGAAGGAGATGATGAGGCTTTTTGCGTTCCCAACAAAGACTCAAAAGACGTATTTCAAACCTACAAGAAAATGTATCTGGAAAAAAAGGTGGAAAAGCCTGGAAATAGCACTCCTGTATCATAGGTCTGTCTTGATATCACTGGGAAAAAAATGCCAACACTAAAATGCTTTTTTCCTGTTTATTTTGTATTTCTGCTAATTGTTTATTTATATATATATATATGTTTTTTCCTGGCAAATTTTCACCATTGTATCCTAGTACTTATGAAGTATTGAGAATTTACTTAATCTGTATCTATTGCACAAGTAGGCTTTGGTGCTGAAAATGTCATTGTCAAATGTTTTGTTCATTTTTGGTAATTTTTTTTAAAGATACAGGAGATAGCTGAGTCTTGGAAAAAAAATAATAAAGGATACACAAAGAAGTCAGAGTCATTTAAATACTCATAATCTGTTTTCTACTTCTGGAAGAGTTCTACTTGTGATACTTTCCATTGCTGGCAGTGGAAAAATCTTTCTACTAGAAGAGGACTGCAGGGATTCTCAGGCATTACATGTTTATTTTGTATTTATGCTAGTTTTATTTTTGTTCTTCTAACAAGGATTTCTATTATTTTCAGATTTTTTTTTTGTAAACTTGGAATACAATTGTAAAACCCTTAAACATGAAGATAAGGGGTACCATGAAATGTTTGTGCTGCTACTCAGTTTTCTTAAATCTATTTTTGTAGAACTAAGTAGAAGTTGAGCTCTAAATTCTTCATCTGAACGCAGTGCTGTAAACTAAGAGCTGACTGAAGACTCCTCCCTCCTGCCCACCCTCTTTCTGCTTTCTTTATACCTCGAAGAAGAGCACAGTTGAAGTGCAGGGAGTAAGAATTCACTTCTGTCGAGACTATGATGCTCACTTTAACCAGACTGTAATTAATTTCTTTGTTTATATAGCATTAGCTAATGTTTGACTAAACATTCACTGTGACATAAGAGTTATATTTGTTGTTTAAGTGCCTTTTCATTGTTGTTCACAATTTTGAATTGTCTTTTTTTTTTTTTCCAGAAGTGTGCTGTCTGATTCTTTTTATCTGTTTAAGCCTTTATACTGAAAGATGCCTATTTTGCTGAATGATTTTTGTACTTAAATAAACTTTTGAAGGTTATACCTAGTCTTTTCTTAGTTTAAAAAGTGTATCGGAATATTTATTGCAGTTAGTTAAATAAGAGTTGGAGGTAATCCTGTAGATCAAACACAGCCTTAAAATAAGTGTCCAGTCTAACTCCTTTGAAAGGTTTCCTAATTAGTGAGAACTGGACTTGAGTCCAAGCTTTTTGAATCTGTTGAACTAACAGTATGTGGTTATATTTCAGAAAACACATCAAGAATGCTCGTCTCTTCAGCATTTTGTTTTCCTTTTCTGTTTTGTCTTGAAGTTGGCAATTGCTGAATTAGCATCACTAAGTATTACTCCTATCATGAAGAGGCGTGCTGGTGGGGATCCTGGATATGATTACCCAGTGGAGCATAACATTACAATTTCCTGGCTCTGTATGTACAATGAATTATAAAATTGGCTTTTGATGAGAGAAAATAAGTCTTTCTTTCCATTATTTGTAGATTTCTTTTTTTCAGACTTTGAATGTAAAGTACTTTGCACTTAGAGCTCGCCCTCTAGCCTGTGCTATGCTTTCTGCATAATTGCTGCAGGCACCTGCATTGTAACAGACCTGTTCCAGATGCGGATAGTCACTTGTCATTTCTCCTGCTCCTTACACTGCTGACTGAAGCCACCCAGCAAGCCCTGGGTCTGGTACAGGCAAGATGCTGACATCCACCTGGATGTGGCTGCTATGAAGAAAACCTGCTACTGTGTTGTTTGACTGACAAATGTGAACACAAGGGCATTCACTAGCTCTGAAGATATCCATCATGAATGTAATATATGGCTGTTGTGTTATGTTCCCTGTTTTTGAAAGAACATGTAATACAGGCTTACGTTGTACAAATTATAGATCCTGTCATGGCTCTGAGAACACCAGTAAGCCTTGATGGTCCTGCTCACCTTTGTGAGCACCCACACTCCTGCTTATGGGCCCAGGAGTTCCATTTAAGCTCAAACCTGAGCCTTCAGTCCCTGCCTGAATGATGTCCAGGGTGTACCTGTCTCTAACTCTTACAGCCTATGCCTGGACATGGAAGCTGCCTGTTGATCCAGACCCTGACCTGTGATCTGTCTTCCTGCCTGGACTCAGACATATGTTATCACTCTGAAGCTGCCTGTCAGGCACTGGAGTATGTTTGACCTATGATTACCTTCACTAGGTCTGATTCTGGCTGGTGGATTGACTTCATAGCTTCATCTTGGCCCTCCATCATCACGAGCTTGTCTGGTGACCTGGTCTCTGGCTTCACCCTGGTTGCCATCCCTGGGCCTGTCTTGCTTGCCTTCCTTGGCTGCTGTGGGAAGGGCCTTGCCTGATGAGATCTCTGCCTTGCCAGTCATGGTATCTCCCTTGGCTTTTGTCCCTTGGCCGTTAGGGAGCAATTGATCCTTGCTGACAGGTACAGAATTGTAGGATGTGGGAGGGCAACCTAGCCTGCTGGTGTCTGTCTTTTCTTCCCATTCCCTTCTAGGAAACTTTCAGTGTCAGTAGGGAGAGCTGCCAGTTCCACCATTCTTGCCTTTGTGCCCCCAGGAGGCATGTGGATGAAATGACAGTTTGACATTCATGTATTTCACAAATTAGATGTAAAACCAATGTGAAACACAAACATCGATAACATGAGTGCTTCCCTGGCCTGTTTGTGAAAGTGCTTTGGGACTGGAGGTCAAGTTACCTGTTTAGACCTTGACTTCCTGAGGGGTGGGTACATTTAGGTGTCTTACTGCTAGCTGGCAAGTCTGTACAGAGAAATTAGATGGTTGTGAAGATGTGTAAGACTCAATAGTCTACTTCATTTCAGGCAGAAGGGTGTCAAGAGGGGCTCCCCTAGGTACATCAGCAGTAAAAGGAAAAATAGTGAAAATGTGATGCTGCTGCTCAATGGGCAGTCAACCTACTGATGAAAGACTTGAGAAAGGTGATCCAGGAAACTACAGGAGCCTCGTCAGCACGACCTGTTTATTTGGGAAGATTATAGGGTAATCCTCCTTGAAGCCATGTCTACCTAAGTGCAGTATGGTTAAGGTCATTTGGAACAGTCACCATGGGTCTGGTCTCCTATGATGAGATGAATTATTCTCTGGGCGAGGGGAGTATAGAAGAGTATTGTTTGCCTCTAACAAGGCTGCTTGACCTGGTTTGTGATGGTATTCTTGTAGCCAGATTGGAGGGAGGTGGTTTGGATAAGTGGCCTACTTATCCAAAGTAAGATAAGTACTTACATAGTAAGAAGTACTTCAAAGTAAGATAAGTTCAAGCTAATATAGCTGAACGTTTGTCTCAGAGGGGTGCTGTCTGTGATCAGTGGTTCAGAGTCCAGTTGGCTGCTGATTACTGCTGGCATTAGTTAACAATTGATACTGGGGCTGTCACTGTTCACCACCTTCATTAACGATTTGGAAAACGATGCACTGAACCTTTGCAGGTTTACATGGAGAAATGGACTTCTCAGGAACCCCAAGAGGAACTTGCAGTGGAAGCTCAGGAAAGGCGCACAGGGTGCCTCCTGAAAATGACTTGCTTCCCCTCGCTTCTAATAGGGGAAACCAAAGATACTCACAAGAGCTGGTTTCTAATGGTGTGATGAGGTGGAGGCATATAAATTAGGCCTATATCAGTATAGGTATTGGCTTGCTGAGGCTACCCTACAAAACAGGCAAGGAAGAGCCATTGTCAGAGACTGCTAGACTTGTCAGTTCTGGGGCTCTGCCCTTTCTGCCTCTGATCACCGTTGTGGACTACATGGTCAAGACACTCTCCCTTTTCCTTATATGTAGGTTTTCCATTTTGTCAGGCTTATTGCTCTCAATTCCTTTGTTCCTGCTTCGGCAGGGGGATTGGACTAGATGATCTTTCGAGGTCCCTTCCAATCTCTAAATTGTGGGACTCTGTGATTCCTTTACCATGTTAAGTATTTTCTCCATATCTCAGTCCAGCCCATCCTCCTTTCTCAATCCTCTACCTGGCTTCTGTGAGGGGAGGGGTGGGGGAACGGGCTAGGCATTGTCATGGGATCATCTTTAATTAACCCATGAAATGTTGCTATGGCACTAATAATTCAAGAGCATGCGAAGCAAGACCGTATTCTGAAAGGATGTTAGGACTGTAAAACTGAGCCTGCGCCGCTGAACACCTCAAGCCATCCTGCATTCCCTGGGTGCTATCCTCTTTCCTCTGACCATCAATGTCTAAAAAATCTTGTTTTTAAGGAGAATGCTATTTATAACAATAAAAAAATGAAGTCACTTTGCCATAACAATACTTGTTCAATAGGCTACAACTTGAAAGCCAGAAACTCATCTTTGCAACAGAGCAATCCCTCACTAGACTACCACTAAAGACAGTCTGAAGACCAGAATGTAACTGTCGCTAATAAGGAGTGAAAGCCTGCTCTGTATGTTAATTGGCTCACAGTACCTTCTCCTTACATCCTTACTAGATACTTTTCTTAAATAAATTAGCCTACCAGATTGGTTTCTCTCAGTAATTTGGACTCTGTTGATCAATATCAAGAAAAAAACAGAGAAGGTAACTTTGATGTCTCATTTGAGATGAGAAAGCTGATGAGTCCTTCCTTCCTCCACACTGCAGTAAAGGCAAGGAGAATGCAGCTTTAGGGCAGCCCATGAATTGACATATGTGGTCTTTTCAGCAAGCCACAATGGCTGGAGCCTTCCAGGATGCAATGTGGGATGTAGTTAGAGTGTAGTATTTGGGCCAGAGAAAATATGGGTCTGATAGGGGATTTTGTAGAAGAGCTGCTGACTGCAAAGGTGAGTGAGCTTCTCTTTGGAGATGTTGGATGTACTTTGTTAATTGTGCTGTTCATACTACTTACCTGTCTGATTCTTTGACACTGTAACTGCGTTGATTAAAAAAGCTGTATCTCTTTTGCTCTAGAAGAACAGACTGTCCTGAATCTGAGGCGCAGCAGAAACAAGGCGCAGTGTTGCAACAAGCAAATAGATGTCTGGGCAAGGAGAATTTATTGTGGGATACACCTTTAAACTGAACCAAAATGACGTTTGGCATAGAGAGCTGCTTGTTCATGCTTGAAGGCATAAGCAGCTAGAATGGGCAGTGCCCATACAAAAGTGAAAGGGTTTGTTTAGTCCGCAGTGTTCTCTCAGAAGGACTTCACGGAACAAAGAAAACAATATAGATTGAAAAGAACATGTTATAAATACGATGGATATGAATGAAGACTAAGATAAACGCTCTCCCTGTGTGTACAATCACTCTGCAAGTAACAAGAAAAAGAACACTCTCCTTGGACACCAGAAGATGATGCATTGTGGCCCCCTTCAAATTCAACTTCTAGGACACTTGGAACCAAAAAAAGGTCAAAAATATTTGATAGATATATCAGTTGTATTCTGTAGGTGGAAGTTTCCCTAGTACAAACCAGCAGAACTGCAAGAGTCTCTTGTGCGCTGGTGGCACAGGTGTTTTGCTTTAAAGACTTGTCTTGGAGTACCTGGATCTGGCAGCACACTTTATAAGAAACTTTTGCAGAAGCATAAATATTGTTTAGGAGATGTGTGTTCCTTGCTGTACCCAGTTCTTAGTGCAAGACAAAAAGACAAATGCAGCCTTCACACAACTATTAAGAATCTCTGTCAGTAAAACAGAAGAACATCAAGTTTCCAAATACGAGCAAATATCAAAAAAATTAAAAGGAAAAAAAAAAAAAAAAAAAAAAAAAGGAGGGAGAACAGCAAGACAATGATTTACGTAGGTAGTTTTGTTTTGTATTTTAACCCACTGTTTATCATCATAACTGGCTTGCCATGGGATATTGACAAAAGGAAAAATTGTCTAATCTTATCAACGTGAAATAGTTAGTTCAGTGACAGTTGCCCTCGGGATGTCAGGGGTTGTTATACATTTCTAATTTGTCAAGCTCTGCAAGCAAATGTCTTTTAATGTAATTTGCAGTTTGGGTTCAATGATGCCATATTCAGCAGAATTACTGTTATTTTGCACTGCTTGATGCAATTCCAGTCTCCAATGTATTAACTTCAAGGATTTTTGCCAATATTGGAATCTCTGATAAATCGCCATGACTGTTTAATTGGCCACTGTCCATTCAGACAGCTGCTCAGAGGAAAATACCTGCAAGGAGCAACATCATGGCTACAAGGAGCATCTACAGGGACCAGCAAAAAAAGCCTGCAAACCATCTGCTCTGCAGAAGTTGCAGTATGGATATGCACAAAAATATCACATTAGCATCAAACCTCTTGCTGTGCTCAAGCTAGCATGACCCCAGAGCTGCGTAACAGAGGACCAAACACTACTGTCTTCGGTACTTCACCTGTGGGCACCTCCCACAGCTACAATATTGGCAGCATGACAGAAGAGCCATCAAGAAAACCTTTCTGTAGGAAAACCTGTTGCTCCTCTGCATTTCTGCCCTGCTTCTCACACAGCTGACTATGGTTGAAACTGTTGTAAGGTACAAGTACATCCAAGGCAAATTTCATTTCTGATATGATCTTACATAACAATAGGCAAGACTTTAAGGTTCAAGGACTCATGCATGTTTAAAATTCTGTTACAACAAAAAGATACTCTCCTTATAGAAACAGTATGGGAAAGAGAACATGAATAAAGCACAAAATGATGGCATGCTTTAGTGTTAGGAAGTGTTTGTTTATATATAAACGTTACTTTTAAGGAGTTTTGGGTATTCATGATGAAAAGCATTCTTATACTCTTCTATAACAATATATATTCTGGGTAAGTCACTGATGTCTCTCACACAGACATATTTAGGAAGAGCTTCACCCTGACGTAATGAGCAAAATGAAGATGTTTAGTAATGACTGCATCCTGAGGATACTCATACTAGGTTTGTTTGTGAACCCTGGATTCACAGTGCTTTTGGCTTGTGTTAATTTGGCACTAGAGTGATAGGGTTTCCATGCATAATGTAAAGGAAGGCTCTTGGGGACAAAAACAGAGTAAGATGAGAAGTCCCGCTGCTGTCTGTACTGGGATCGTGGAAGTGGCTTTAAACTTTTCTGTGCTTCTGGGATGTTTTGTTCCTAGTAAAATAGGAAACTACAGCGAGTTCTGCAATGTTTTGGCAACAATATCTTGTTTACTGCTTTGGTCTGTGTGTTGGGACCAGGTGAAGGGTCAGACGTGAATGTTACAGTTGATAATGTCTTGATGTATGGATGCTATAAGCGATGCTCCATCTGTGGGGGTAGTCAGAGGTGTTCCTGGGATTTCACCGGAAGAACTGTCTTTCTGTAGCCTTCTTTGTGGTTGTTGTGCATGTTTATGATTCATTCTGGTGTGGATACAATTTGCAGAAAGCACAATGTGGATTGAAACCTGTGTTATTTTACTGCTTGAAGCTTCTGTTTTGGTAGCTCAGTGGTAAGTGATGAATCAGCAGTGCTTGGTGAATAAACTTGAAACTATCAAATAGCCTGATTAAACCAAGGACCCCTTGAAAAGCATACATAAGAAGTCCCTTCGGTTCTGACTCTAGGCAATATTTAGTGAGAGAAAGTCTGAGAAAAAAACTTGAGTGTAAAACATCATAACAGCATGCTAGTGTTTTCTTATTTGTTTGTTAGGATGAATGGAGTGTGTGGAACTCCATTAGTTTGTTGTAGGCATGTGATAACTTAGAATGTCACATTAATTTGAACAGAAAATTTATCCTAATAATTGAGGTAGCTGGATTAATAAAGCTAGTTGATTAACTACTAAGTTTTAAAATTCTGTTTTCAGTCACGATATCATGAAGGAACTGATTAGTCTTGGCTAACACAGGTGCACCCCAAAGAGACTGCAGCTGACTGAGGACTCATGCTGGTGTATACAAAAGGGTGGGAAGGCAGAGAGGAACTGCCCCCAGCCCACTGCACTGCCTGTTGCCTTGCTAAAGGGACTGAGTATGGCCTGCGGTGGTAACAAGAAGGCTTGGAAAAGAGAAGGTTCCGGGGAGACCTCATTGCGGCCTTCCAATACTTGAAAGGACCCTACAGGCAGGAGGGGGACCGACTTTTTACAGGTGGATAATGGTAGGACAAGGGGGAATGGGCTAAAACTGAAAGAGGGGAGGTTTAGGTTGGACATCAGGAAGAAATTCTTCCCTGAGAGAGTGGTGAGGCGCGGGCACAGGCTGCCCAGAGAAGCTGTGGCTGCCCCATCCCTGGCTGTGTTCAAGGCCAGGCTGGATGGGTTCCTGGGCAGTTTGATCTAGTGAGCTAGTGGCTGGCAGCCCTGTCCACGGCAGGGGGGTTGGAACTAGATGATCTCTGAGGTCCCTTCCAACCCAAGCCATTCTGTGATTCTATGATAAGGGAGGAGAGGTGTCTGGTGTCAGAAAACAAGTAGAAAATACATCATTGTCAAACGTTGCCCACAAAAGATAATTGCTGAAAATTTATCTTTTCAAGGGAAGAATGATCTTTCTTAAGAGAAGTTGCCAAATATTAAGAAACACTACTCTGTCTTGCCAGGTTAAGGGTTGTACTTATGTTAAATATGACCTTTTGGCCAATAAGTGCCCTCCAATGGAACCCCATGACCACTACAGACTCTCAGATGACCACCAAAGACCACCCCAGTGAACCCCATAACTGTACTGTGCATCCGTAATGAAGGATTTGAATATGTATGAACCACTCAGAGCAGTTCATGGAAGAGATGGAAAATGCATATAAACTTTAATGAAATAAGTCTATTTAAGTACCATGCCTTTGCTTATCGGTGTGCGTGTTGGGGACAGCCAATCCCCCACACACATGGCGTGGAATAGAGGAATGCCTGCTTTCTAATACTACATTGTTGTTAGGGGAAAAACTTTTCCTCCCCCATTCCTGGGCTCAGCCCCACTCCATCACCCTGGTGTCACCAAAATCAGGAAATAACTCTCTAAGAGTGGAAATGTTAGTTTATTTTGGTTTTGTTTCCTTACACTTCTACCATGGGCAAAAAAGACTTGCCTTGTGGAAATAAAATTAATTTATTAATTTATTGCAAATTAATATAAACACTTGAGTAAAGACAGCAAGATCACTTACTGATTACTGAGTTTTCTCTTTCTTTCCTCTTTCCTCCCCCATCCTGCAGATGGATGAGTGAGGGATGAATAAGCAGTGTCAGCCTTTGGCTGCTAGCCAGGGCCAATCCACCACGGGTTTAAAGGGGAAAAATAATTCCACCCTGAGGGAGCAGTAACCTTTGCTGCAATGATAGTGCGCAATTAGGTGAAGAACATAAAATCCACACTGAGCACTGGTTCCACAGCTTCTGAGAATCCTGGGAGCTAATGCATGCCTAGGAGGACTGGAGGACGTGGACTACATTGGTAACGCAACATTCTGACCCAGTGCGAGAAGTGGATTTTAACTCTAGCCATTGCAAAGAGGCTGTTCGTTCCCCCAAAGGGAAAAGACAGCAGAAGCACAGCAAAAAAAAAAATCCTAATGGGGTTGTGTCTGTTCAGGGGCTGTGGAACTCATTCCACATGCAGATCTCAGCCCCCAGTAACATCGGTTGTAGCTCCCACACTCTAAGCTGGTATTTTCACACCCTTTGTCGTGTAGCTAAGGAGAAACCCTCTAGCAGTGAGAGGGGATGGCAGCTTCTCTTCCAGTGGCTGACTGGCCATTTCCAGCAAGCAAGGAGTCCAGAAGAAATATGAGGTCTTGGTTTCCTCCCAGTGCTGTGTTCAACACTTCTTACCCTTTTTGCTGTTTTTTTTTTTTACTCTTTTTTTTTT
>VXAV01007587.1:44442-80281 GCA_013399715.1 Alectura lathami
CCGCTGCCGGAGGGAGCCCCGCGCCGGCCCCTGCAGGTGGGCGAGCAAACGTGCCCCGGCCCCGGAGGCTGCGGGGATGGGAGCGGGGGTGGGAGCGGGGCTTCCCGGGACCGGCGGCTCAGCAGCAGCAGGGGCTTGGAAATGGGGTGCACAGCATCGCGACCTCCCTGCATCGGGGCAGCGCTGCAGCCCCCGCCGCTGGGAGCCCCAGCGTCTGCCGCCAGACATCTACGGCCCCGGGGGTACCTCTGGGCATGCCTGCATCGTCTGGGGCTTGCTAGGAAGGGGAAATGAAACAGCACCGAGATGAGAGCTGTGCAAACAAGCAGACGCGGGAGCTATGTAAACAGTTGTCTGCAGTGCATGGGAAGGGAGACAATTCCTTTTGAAGTTATTTATAGGCCTGTTTTATTCCAGCAGTCAGGGGAATCGCTGCCATTAGGGCAGATAAAGTAGCTGTACAGTAGTCTTGAGGTCACCCCCAATCAGGGGAAATTAAACTTCTGCGTCATGCTGAAAGGATAAATGTTTGATGTGAGAGGTGGTTTATCTTTCAATTGTGGTTCTGTAACGTCCAAAGTATAAGGTAGGTGAGTGTTTTGCCTAACCCTTTGGCTCTGCTGAACATGACTCTGAAGTATCATCAGTCTTCCTGCATTCATCATTAGGGGAAATAATTTCTGATGGAGACCATGCACGTACATGGGATCTACAGAAGGGGCATGTGTACACACATACAGCACTCATAGCTCTACATTTGATGGTGTTTTTATATGCTATTAGAATGTAAATGATTACATATTTCAAACAGGGAAGGTAAAGTATTACATAGATTTTTATTTTTATTTTTATTTTTTCCAAATGTAAAGGGAATGTTTTGATCTATAAAAACAAACTGCTATATATAGTGTGCACTAATTCTCTTTGGTCAGAAATCGTGAGTACATTCCATATGGAGGGAAAGCACTTCAAAGATTGTATGTGAATATTCTTCAGAATATTAGCTTTGATGCACTTTTAGAAGTATTTTTAATAAAATAAAGGTTTGATTTTACTTGCAGGTAAATGTGTTTTGCTACAGGCTTGCCTCGGTGGCCAGAAGAGTTTAAAAACTGTGTTTTCAAGAGGGAGAAAGCTAATTTTCAGAAAAACCTATTCTGCTTGATGACTGCCTCTCCACGTCTGCTGTGTCTATGGAGTAGGCTTGGGACTTTGAAACCAATCATCACAGGCTCAGGGTTGCAGATATGTAAGTTGCTGATTGAAATGACCTGACATTAACAGAGGAGCACTATCATGGGTCAAATATATAAGGCAATTTCTAGGGAAAAAAAAAAAAAAGAGAGAGATAAGCTGCACTTTAGCTAGCTGTTGTCCCATCATGATAATGTGCAAAAGAAGACTGATTAGAAACAAGGGATGACACATCAGTGCACATGGCCACAGGTAGAAGGGGTAGTGCAAGGAGATGAATTTATTAAGCTAGAGGGATTAGTCAGCATAGTTAACTGAAGTCAAAGATGGGCACAAATTCTCTTCCTGTTTGCCTCCCCTCGGAGACAATGGGATTTTGTGCTCTGCAGCTGGCCTGCAGGTTCCTGCCTTCATGCTGTGCCAACCACAGCATGGACAGGGAGATATCCATGGAGAGAGGAAGAGGAAAAATCCTGTAGCTTGCCTGGTGCCAAGCTGTAGTGGAGCCACTCCTGTTTCCAGGTTAGGCCTGGGACTCTCAGTTCCAGAGCTCTCCAGTGCTGCAGATGGGGCACTTCCATGCTCCATGTAGGCTCCGAGAGACTTTTTCTTGCTTTATAGGAGAAAGCGCACTGATTCTTACCACACATGCAGCCCTGCAAACAAGAACTTGCTCATATTCCTTCCTGTCACTGTAATGTATTTTCTCATCTTCTCTGTTAACACATTTCCATTGTGACTGTTCCTTGAGTACAGATCAGATTCCTAACTGTGACCAGAAGCAAATGATGCCTGTGATGACATGAGCGAGGCAGGATTCGGTCTGAGCTGGTTTGGGCAAGCTGTGTTGTGGAGATTTGGAGGCGTCAGTTTTGGGGTTGTAGGGTTCTGTCTGAACGCTCTCAGGCGAAGTGGCAGAAGCAGGCCAAAGCAGGCTTTTTTAATTAAGGCTCCTTCCAGAGTGTGTGGAGGAAGGAGGGTCAGTCCGTGTCGCCTCCAGCCCGCGCTGCAGAGGATGTCCCAGGCTGTGGCCTGGGTGTGGTCTGCAGGGCAGAACACCAAAGAAACACCTACCCTGACGGAGTAGGAGCCAGGAAGGTGCTTGGTGTGACAGTGAGCATGTCTGCTTCCTCTCTGGCCTCTCCACATTTGTAGCCTCTCTCGAGTCAGAATGAGGTATAGAAATGATGCTTCAGGTGTGCGCTGAGACAAATGGTTTATCCATCCAAGAGGAACAGTAGGCGCAAGGGTGCGGGCAGAATTACGTTTAGGCCTGTTACCTTCTTCTGTGCAGACCTTCTCTGAAAAGATTCATTTACCGGGGTCAAATCTCATCTTGTATTTTTACTGAGGCAAGTCTTCATTTTTGAACTATTTTATTGTTAGATTCCTGTGTCCTGCTGTCAGGAGCTCCTTGTATTTCTTACTGCCTGTCTTTGACTACGTAGTCATGGCTTAGCCATCTCGGATATGAAGTCTTCTCCTATGTTCCTTGGCAATTCAAAACTCAAGTGAACTTCAGTGGGGTTTTTCCATATAGATTAGAATAGAGCTGCAGCTGTACAATGATTTCCATGGCTGGAGAGATGGGAAAGTAAAACTATTATAAGATGTAGAAGTAAAAGCAAATTGCAATACATCGCATTAAATATTAATACTTATATATAGAATATATGCTACCCACCATGCAACATGAATTGTTCTGGTAACCTCTGATGTTTCTTGTGCTTTGTTCAGAGGTCTCTGCTTTAGCCTAAGACTTGAATGTTTTGGAGCTTGAAGTTTTAGAAAGTGACCTAATAAAGGGTTCTTCCAAAATAGAGCAGTTATTACATGTATAATCTGTCCAGGAAAGACTCAGAACATCTATCAGCTACCAAGTTATGTTTTCAAAAATGAAGTGAAGTGTAGGAATGTGGAAAGATGCACTGTGTTGTGTCGGCGTTAACAGTGTCCAGTGCTATGTGATGGAGCACTGGTGGTCCTGAAGTTAAATAAGGTTGTAGGAATAGTGTTCAAATAACATGCTTATTTTAAAGCTCTATTTATTTTCATATGTGTTTCAAAATTAATTATGTATTTATTTATTTTTCACTCTGTAAATGGTGTTTCCATGCCTTACTCAATTATATTTCGTACTGCTAGAATTTTGACTCTGCAGCAAAAATTCTATAGGTTTAGTGCCCCTGTTCAGGAAGCTGCTTTAGCAGATATGCCTTTTAATCTGCAGTGAGTAAGAGTACAGAGGATAAGAGTCATTGCTATTAGTCACGTGCTTAAAGGTAACCTGTCTGAACTTTTTTACTGGGATGGGAGTTTAATTACCTGCATATTTTGTGGAAACCATTCTCCAGTATTTTTCCTATTTGTGGTCTTAAATGTTTATATTGCATTTGCTGTAAGGACAATCTTAGTTGTTAGTTTTCGTTCTTTTAATGAAGTGTAAAATGGCTTGATATTGATCTTTTGAGAGCTGGACAAGATGATCTCAAGGCTCCTTCCAACCTCAGCCATCCTGTGATTCTATGATTGGTTGCTGTGCAGTGGTGGCCTGAAATGTTTTCAGAGGGGAGAAATATCAGTCACTTCCAACTGTGATAAAATGAGGATTGAAAGAAGCTCTGGTATCCAAGTATATGAGGTATCTAGGCCTGGGAAATCCTAAGCAGAGATTTCTCCTTGGAACTCAAATCATGAACATAGCAGCTGAGCAGATCCTCGAGTGCTTCTCCTTGACTCCCTCTCTGACTAATTTAAGCAGTTTCTCACTCAGCTTCTTGGTTTTTATGCCTTCTGTTCCATGGGGGCAAACTCTTCCCCTGGATTACACACGAAGCTGG
The DNA here is from genome assembly GCA_013399715.1 of Alectura lathami. Lineage (NCBI taxonomy): Eukaryota > Metazoa > Chordata > Aves > Galliformes > Megapodiidae > Alectura > Alectura lathami. Next base: position 48,477 of record VXAV01007587.1, read on the forward strand.
TTATCTGATTTTTAGATTGAAGGTGCAGTTTGGTGTTCCTGTTACTTTAAACTCAGGTATCCTTGCTAAATTACTGGAAACCAGACTTAAGCAGCGCTATCCTTTGCAGGTCAAGAATTTGTGTTTTTTTTACCTCGCAGAGATGTTGTATCAATGGTTGTGAAATGCTTAGTCAGCTCAGTAACGTGGCTTCCACACAATTCTTGGTCTGTGACTGGAAAGGGATTTTGGGGAGTAGAGCTGAAGCTGTGTCTGGCAGCTTCTGTGCTGCTCCTTGCTTCCCCGTACTACTTTCCTGCATGTGACTCAAGCTCCCTCTCCCCACTCCCTCGACATGGTGCTGCTCCAACTCAGCAACTCTTCTCTGAAGCCTGCTGTTTGCAGTTTATTCTCTGCCTTTTCCATCTTTGAAATGTACAGCTGATGGGGCTTTCTGGATCTGAAAAGGACAGAACAGTGGAGGGGGAGGCTCCTTATCCCAAATACAGCCCTGTTAAATGGCTGATCCCTCTACACACCTGCCTGCAGCACAGAGTGCAAAGTGCCTCATACATCCCAGTGAGGTGTTCTGAATTCCCCCCAGGGGTGCATTTGTCCCAGATATGTAACTTGGGAGCTGTGAACTGATGCCGTCTCGGTATATGTTGACACCTCCTTTCAGTGGCAGTGTATGTGGGATGAGGCTGAGCACTTCCAACAACTCGTCCTGATCTCAGCCCTTTGGTGTCTGCTCGCACTGTGCCGCTCAGAAGGACCGTGCTGCCTCGCACTCAGCTCACAAGGAGGGCAGGGAAGGGTGTGCAGGCTGCTGGCCTGGAGGGACAGCAGTCAGAGGCCTCCTGCAGTGCTGTCACCTCCAGAGAGGTCACCTCCAGAGCTCAGCCAGCTCTGCCTCTGAGGCATACACTGCTAATGGAAGAGTGTTACACATGGAAAGGAGAGCAGCAGCTTGCTGTGTTACCTGGTATCTAACAGCATGCTGCCTGGAAGCAGGAACCGTTACCAGAGCCATAGCCTAGCTCCATGCGTGAACTTCACTGTCTTTTGGTTGTCATTCGGCTTGCATTGACCTAAGGTTAGTGAGGGAATAGTTTGATGTGCTTTTCTCTCAGCAAGACAGCTCTGCATCTCCCTTTGTCATTCCTGCCCCGGTTCTGGCTCTCAGATGTACAGCTGTGTGTACCGTCACATCTGGGTAGAAAACTGACCTCAGTTAAAGATAACTGAGAAAGGGGTGTGCACTATCCATAACCAGACTGGGGACATGATGTGGTTCACAATACGTTCCTGTCAGCTGCTTCACCTGCATAGCCAAAAGTCAGCGTGAGGATAGGAATGAATGCCAGAGAAACAGGGGGACAGAATGAGCTGCTGAAAAGCAGCTGATGTTAGAAGAGAAGCTTATCAAATTATGGCAGGATGGCTTCCTCTAAAGGGAAATGTATCCTGTGCATTAGCCTACAGAAAATGTAAGCAGCTGAAATCATTTTATGGGAAATTAAGGCTCTTGTTGGAGCTTTGGCAGCATGCAAAGAAAAATGTAGCTGAACTCTTTTTTTTTTTTTTTTTTTTTTTTTTCCAGAGGGATCTGCATCGCCAGTTGCTCTCACTAATTGCATTGTGTCCTTTTGAGCCAGTACAGATAAACATGAAATTTGTTAGATCTCCTGCAATAGCCAACCCTTAAACAATGATAGCTTCAAATGCTTGGGGCTCGCATGCTACTACAATATATCTGAATAGAGTTAATTTTGTTTTCTCCCCGTAGTTAAATCATTTTCTTACTTCAGTCTAAGAAATTTTCTAAGAAATCCCTCTCTAATCTGAGGGATTCAAATTGAAGCAGCTACGTGCGAACCCTTCTGAGATAACTCGGAGTTGCAACTGGATTTTATGTCATAGAAAAGTTAATTTTCCTTAGATTTTCTATGAGATATTGAATTAGTACTGAACCTAGAATGACTGATGGAGGTGTTAATGGGGGAGCCAGGCGCTATTATTGTGAAGTACTTCCTGTTTAAGACTCACGAATGTAGAATGATGGCCACTGAACAGACTTTAATCTAAAGGTCTGCATCTGTTTGGAATTAAGCCTGTTGTAATGAATTTAAAGAAATAATTCACTACCATCTTTTCACCTTCCTTTATGTGAATATTTTCCTTCTCTTCTGTATTGCGGTGTCGATTCTTCTTCTGTGATGTGTGTGGGTGCAGTCTACATGCAGAACAGGAGTCAGAGTGAACACCTGGCTTTATGGAAAATGCAGCTGGGGGAAAAAAGTGGTGGTGAAAATAACATTTGGCATGAAATGGTAATTTGTGAGCATTCATCAAGGTAAAATGAGTAGCATTCTCAAAGTCATATGCATGAACTAAATTTGCACCTGGCTAACTTTTACATGCCTTATACAATTGCCACTTGGAGGAAAACACATGCAACTTCTTATGTTTTTCTGGCTGTATTGAGGATTTCTAGAAAAAGAGCTTGCTTCTTGAAAAAACTCTCAGTTTTTCAGGCTCAAATGTGTCTGTTTAAGCACCTCATTTTTCCCTCATGTTTTTGCATTGGTTTTTCGTTAAGCCGCTGGACAATGGGAATGGAATATGAATCACTGGTGTTTCTGCGTCCCTCATAGCTCTGCAACGTTGTAGGACTTTGCTAAAAAGTTGGCTTTGCCAGGGATTTCCCTTTCCTATTTGTCTGATACCTGAAGGGGTAATGTTTAATTCAGTACAGTTCTATACTGTACATTTTTTTCTTTTCAATTATTTTAATTTATAATGGCAGATATGAACAGCATGCATTCATTTCTGTTGAACTGCCTTGCATTTGCAGGATGACTTTCATTTCTCTCATCTTTCCTCGTTTCCTTCTTAACTCCACAACGTTGTATTTTATGGGGCAGGAGAGAGGATATATTTCTAATTTAGAGGAATTGATACAGCATGCAATGATATGAATGTTCCCTTTGTCCCTTTACCCAGGAGTGCTTGCATTGCTAGCAGCAATGACTGTGAGGAGAAAACTGCAATTTTTCATACTGTCCTGTGAAAGCAGTCCAGAGTACAGACCAGCTACAGATGGATGCAGTTAGGACTATTCCAAAGGTGAAAAACACATCTCTGCAAGGGCAGGAGCCTAAAGCTGAAGTAAGCAGGTAGAAATCACGCTAGATTGCAGTTAGTGCTTTAATGGGAACTGTGCTTCTCCATGGAGGGTACTGTTAAAAAATAGTATTCATGATTCTAACATGTGTTTCTAAATGTCTTTCACTATCAAAGTTTAACAACAAACCTAATAGTTAAAGGAAAAAGCAGGCCACTGTCCTAAATCTATAGTTTTAGGACAGACCTATTAATACTATTAACACCAGAAAGCTTTTCCTAAGATGGAAATTGGCCCGTTCCCACTTTCCACATTTCTCTTGTGGTTCCTCCCTGTCTGTCTGCAGCCTTTCATTTTCTGCCTCTTACTCTAGTACAGCATTCGTCTCCTGTCCACGATGGTATATGCTCTTTTTTATCTTCCCCTTTCCATTCTCTGCCCTACATCTTAATTAGTGTAGATTTGCTGCTCCGTAATACACTGAGTTGAATGTTTTATATTAAAGGCCCTTTTTGTCATTGCGAGAATGTAAGAAATCTGACCACTTGTGGCATACTAAACCTTCCGTACTGTGTCCTTGTATTATAATGACACGAGGGAATCAGAAATACTTAGAAATGTTGTCTTAACACAGGCTGAAAATGAAACAGCAGATTTGTCAGCTCTGCTTTGTAGCAGCCTCACCATTAGACTGATCATTGGAAAGATGACTTCAGAGGCAGTCTTAAAATTGGCTGGTGATGGAGTGAACAGGAAAATATCTTTTCATAATGTTTTGAAAAAAACAATTCTGTTTTTTCTCATTGTTTTGTTCCTGGGGTTATTTATTTATTTAACCCCAGGCAAGAAAATTGATGCACAGTGAGAGCTAATGCACTTGAGTCCCAGTGATCAGGGCTGGGGGTGGAACCCACTACCCACACATCTATGCCATTCCCTCTCCCTCTTCCTGTCTCCGTTGCATCACTCTTAATTTGCCCCCATGCCGTACGGCTGTGTTAAACCCGTCTGTGCAGCATGTAGGTTTCCAGTGCTAACAGCAGTGCATGCAACACCTTGCCTAACCCAGAGGCACAAAGAAGCCCCCGGTTACCAGTTAGTCACCTTCCACTTCATTCAGTCACTTCTGGGGTCATTTCAATGAAATTATACAAACTCCGTTGCTCCTTCCTGTTCTTTTTGGTCTATTTGTTTATTTTTAATTTTGTGCTCTCAGAAATTACAGGTGACACACAGCAGGGGCAATGCCACGCATTCAGTATGCACTCTGGGAAGATTAGCCACTCCACACAGCCTTCCCCTGGTTTCCCTAGTTACTCTGGGTGAGTTTAAATGTCAGTGCACTGAGCATGAACTGCGATGTGCTCTTTGTCACCACTGACTGATGGCTACCTGCACGGAGGGAAGTTGGAAGCTGTTAACAGCTGCAGTTTTAACTTCTGTTTTGGATACTTGGAGGAGGAAAACCAGCTCCTAGTAGTTGTAAAGCTCAGCTAGGAAGATGAAGAAGGAGCAGCAAACCTCTAAGACTGAAGCTAGGAATTTGGGCCAGGCAAAGAGAGCAGGTGGCTTGGTGAAATAATTCATTTATAAAACTTTGGCTTCTGGCCAAACATGAACACAACATGGTTTGGATTAAGTCTTACTCAGGACTGGAGTCTCCTACTCACATCCTCATGGCAAAATGCAGGATGCCAGATTACATGAACTGGCTTCAGATTTCCATCAAGAGTATACAGCCAACCTTTGGCATTCCAATGTTTGGTACGTCTGTAGGTGTGAGTACATGGAGAGTTCCCAGCTGGGTTAAGCTGTCCGTGTAGACAAAGCTTCTGCTTCTCAATTTGATGGCTAATCCAGGATCCTTGATAATTATTGCCCATCTTGAATTAAAAATATACTCTCAGTAGCTTGTAGTTAGTATAATTTGTAGCTTTAATAAAGACAAGCTGTTGGTTTTTAAGTGTACAGTAAAGGTTTTTCTCATTTCCAGATTATAACGCCCCGTCTCTGGAGGTGCTCAAGGCCAAGCTGGATAGGGCCATGGACATCCTGATCCAGTGGGTGGCAACCCTGCCCATGGCAGGGAGCTGGAACTGGATGGGCTTTAAGGTCCCTTCCGACCTAAACCATTCTGTGATTCTATGATTCTGTGATCTTATTCTTGCAGCTTAATGAATTGCCATAACTATGACATTAATTGTCATAACTATAACTGTGAAACAGCTGAGTTTCAATAACTGACCGTGTGTGTGCACTTGGCTTGCTCCAAATGTGTAAGGGCAAGGTAAAAAACCAAACTTACAAACAAACAAAAAACAAGTGAACAAAAAAGAAAACAGGCAGAAACCTGAAGAAATGAATTTTCAGCTGACACACATCTTACATCTGCAGTGAGCTAAAAATGTGCACTAGATCGATTGTTTAGGAACACATAAAACTTCAGTCAGAAATCTGGGTCCTTAGTCACAGTTATTTTAAGTGAAATCTAAGGATATGATCAGAAGGACTCCTTTGTGAAATAATATGTATGATATATAACCAAACATAAGAGAAACAATAGTACAAATGGTATATAATTGTCTGTGTATACCAATATGATGGATGAAGGCACACAAGATTTGTTAGTTCGGTGCTTTGGGCATTAGATAATTCCATTTCTTGGGCATTAGGTAAGTTCTTATTTTTTCTGCCAGCTCAGGGCTGATGCCTGCCATCTGGTAATAACAAAACTTTCACTTAACTTGCTGTAAGCTCAGTTGTGTGAAAATAGGAGCAAATCTGGAACAACACAGTTAAGTGATAACATTTTTCCAAATGTGCTGAATTTGAAGTTATAATGGTGCTATATATTCTTTGATGCTTACTATTCCTAAAATAAAATCCACGTTACAGTGACAGAACTGAATTATCAGACTCAGATACCTGGAAATTTGGACCCCTAAAATCTTGATTTTAGTTTTCATGGAAAACATTGTTCTTGCTTTGTTAAGCAGGCAGAGCAACCTTGCAGGCAGAGCAACCTTGTATTGAAACCTATGTGACATCTTTTGCTCATGTACTTCAAAAATACAGATCATGCCTATTTGGATAGATATCAGGATACACATTTAGGCCCCTGCATTTATTTTATTATTATTATTATTATTTTGCTGTAATATACTTAACAGTGCTTCATGACTTGTGATTTTAAGTATTTCCTGTCTTCTTGCTTGCAGTAGTTTGAAGGAATCATTCAAGAACAGGAAATTAAGTGATACCCTGAGTAAAGCTTTGACACTGTGTGTTCGAAAAATACTTTAGTCACTGTTCTTTGGGCTGAGATCATATACATGCAGAGTCATTCCTTTATTGCTGTTGGGTTTGCTTTTGTATTGGGTTAGACTGATGAGAAAAACCTTAAATCTAAAATGAGCGTGTAAGCCTTGTTTGGCTATAAGTAACATTTTCCCTGGGTATAACAGTAAGTGTTGGAGTTGAAGATTGTGCTGTATACACTGTTCTGTAAGGCTCTCTGAATTGCAAGATTCTTCTTGAGATGGGGCCCATGGTTTATCTAGCAGTGTGTTAGGCACCCAGAGCTCAGGCAGGGCTAGGTGCAGACATTTGTTGCTTTCTTGCTATTACCCAAGGATCCATTTGCTGTGTAACTAATTAGTTATTATTCCACTCTGAAGAGGTGAGTTTGGAAAATGGAAACCTGAATTCTGCCTTCAAAACCCATAACAGAGACTCTTCTCCTGCCAGATTCTTCAGCTCAGCTTAGGAATGCCTTAGGAATGCTGTCGGGTTAGGAGTGAGAGGCCTCTATTTCAATCGGCTATTTATTTTAACAGAAAGGAGTCCAAAATCTGATAAGCAACATTATCTGGAGTGTGCAATCCAGTGCTTTGTGCTGTGCAGAGCTGCAGCTGTGTGAGTGGCAGTGCTTCCCGGTGCTATGGCAGCAGGAGCGGGGGAATGGCAGAAGCAGTGAGTCAGCACGGTGCTGCCAGAGGGACGGATGGGCACTGCTCCAGCCCCAGTGGGGCTGGCACTGGTTGGAGTCTTCACCAGGAAGAGTCTACAGTGAAATAAAACTCTCTGGAGTGACCACTGACAGTGTGTCAGACAGGGGAAAGGGACGAGATGTGTAGAGTGGTGATGAGAGTATGCATCAGCACAAAGCAGTCTGTACTGATTGAAAAGTAATTTTGCTAGTAAACATTAAAAAAAAAAATTGCTACACTGTGAAAGGACAGACAGCACTCTGTTGAAATGGAAACATTTTGGAAAATCAAAATACTGCTTGTTCAGGAGCTCCTGTTTTGCCCACTAGATCTCAGTGGGGTGGGATAAATTGTTGTTTATTGCCTGGCAGGAGTACCTGGGGATTCTTGGACACCTAGCACAATGAATTGAAGCATATAAATGAAAGGTTAGAGATTTTGCGGTGGAAATAGACAACCTTGTTGGGGACTTGCTATTAAGGAATAATAAGGAGAATTTACAGATGAATAATGGAGGCCCAGAGGCTGTGCAGGGTGAAGTTGTTCCATAACTATACATAGGAAATCTATGGCTAAATAACAAAGAAAACAGAGATTTTCTCAGCTGTAATCCAATCATTTATCTTTTAAAAATCCTTCCATTTTAAAAGGCTAATCAACCAGAAATTCAAAGAAAACAGCTGCCTCGTTCTCATTGGCCAGCATATGCAGTAGCTCTCACTGGTGCCAGTGTGACCAGTAAGGCCGGTTAGGAATGGTTTTGTTGTCACAATCAAAAATTTAGGAAAAATGGGGATGGAAACTTGTTTGGTTTCTTAATTTGTTATATGGCAGTGTTTCGGTGGCAAATTCCTTGTCAGAGACAGCCAGCAGCTCCTTGCCTGTATCCCCACCGCCTGTGGGACTGCTCCTTCCCCTCCTGCCGCTGCCGGTTCCTCTCCCACGTGCTGCAGTGGTCCCAGAGCACACACAGGGTGTCTGGCATCCCAGAGCATGGCCTTGTCTCTCCTCCTCAGCTGCTTTTTCTCTTTTGCCCCTTCTGGCTTCTTCCTTGCCCTCCCCCTTTGTAGCAGCTGACCTACTCCTTCCCACTCAGCCCTTTCCAAAACCCAACTGCTCCCAGCTGTAGTTTTTTGTTCCCTACCGATATCCAATTGTTCATTGCAGGAAAGGACAAATTCCAGCCAGCTGCCCCTGTGAAGGACGTCCCATGCCTCTCCTCCTCCACTGCCTCTAGGCTGCAGCTTTGGCTCTTACCACAAAGTGTCCCTTGTTGGCACTGCCGGCTGTGGGAAGGGTCCATGGCAGGGGTTTATTGTACTGGGCCCAGCATGTGGGCTGCCCTTTGTAATGGGAGTATGTGGGAAATGTTCACTTAATTCTGCAAAGCATGACTTTTGTAGTTGGTTGGGAGCTCAGGCTAGGCAAAATCGGGCTCTTTGTAGACAGTGAGCTCTGTGGGGCAAGGCCTGTCCTTGCCTGCCTGTCTGTGTTGAGTGCAATACAGTGAGCCTCTATTCTTGGTTGGAACAATTAGGTCCTATGGCAATATGAGTAATTAATAATAATAATGGGGCCACTTCTGTGGATGGGCTGTTAGAAATAATTTCCTTCTGCTAGTTCCTTCTCTAGAATGTGGTTTTGTACTCTGAAAGAGATAATCAAGCGGTCACAAACATTTGTCTTCATTTATGTAGGTAATGGTGGAAATTCCTGAAGCTAAGTTGCCTGATGGCTCACCACTTTGTGTATGTCATGAGAGCACTGAGCTTTTATGCCATGGACCCTCCTTTGATTAAAGACGATTCTCAGTACAAGTGAGTTTCAGCTATTGCTATTTCTTCTAAGGGAAAAGGAAGCAAGATCAACCAAAGCAAACCAACGATCCCCTATTGCTCTGCACCGGGTTCACTTAGGGTGCACAGTGTCACTGTGTGCCATGAGCTGGATGGGTACTGTGATGCTCTGCTGCAGGTGATCCAGCTGCTGTAGCCACCAGGGGTGGGCTCTTGTCTGCAGATATGGTGTGTGAGGTGGTGGTGGCTATAAATCCTGCCTTCACCCCTGTGAGCAGCTTGGGCCTAAAGGGAAGGTAAAGCATTTGGGTGCTTTGGCTTGCTGCAGTCCTTTGACAGCCGTTTGTTCTCCATACCCATTGCAGTAGGGGTGGCATCTGGGACACAGGTTGCCATTTAGATGAACCTAGCCTATGATGGTAGCACCATGTGAGGTGCAGTGTAACATTGATTCACCTGTCCACAGGGTTAATTAGGGTCTGAAAGCTCCTCCTGACCATCTTCTTCCCCTCATCTAGAGGAAGCTGAACTGTAGAAGCCTTCAGAGCCCTCTTCCGTTACCATCTTTGTAGCCTTTGTCAGAACTCTGCCAGAAAAGTTGTTAGTGACTCCTAAATTTAATGTTAGGTATACGAAAGATACTGTGTCCTTCCAAATTGTTCTATAAGAAACATATTCATTCATGAATGCACACCTGTTTTTTTTCAGGAAGCTAGTGCCATGAGGGTGAAGATGGGTGTGACTGGGAATGCCACATCATAATTCAGGCCTTTAAAGTACTGGGCTTCCAGTAAGCAAGGCAGGAATCCAAGAAACCTCAGTAGATTGTGGCTGATGAAGAAGATAGTCACTTCTGAATTTATTTTTCAATCTCTGTTCTATTTCTGTGCTGGTAACCATAGCAATTACACTACAGTTTTGTAGTTTTAACCTTTCCATCACCAAAACCTCTTCTGGTGACCAGTATATTGTTATAAAGTGCATGCTATGGCCTGCAGCCAAAGGCACTGGTACTAATACAGATTGAGATTTTGTCTGTTCTCATAAGGTATGCAGAGCCAGCTACAGTAACTATTTTTTCAAATTATTTTTTATAAACAGGTTGGGCTCCATGACAGCAGTGTGTGAATTATGATCTGAATTCTCTGCTGCTGCACCTCTCCTGATGGCAATAGAATTATGCTAGCAGAAAATTTGGCCCTTTGTAGTGTTAAGTCACACAACTCTAATAGCAACTGTCATGACGATTTTCCCAGAACTGCAAGGTGTTTTGATGAGAGGACTTGGCAGCAGAATGCAAGTGCTGGTGACTCAATGGGCAATGCTCTGCCTTCTGAGTCAGAACTGAACTGGGGCTCCAGCAGTGCAGTTTGTAGTTTGATTTTTGTGATGTTCTTATGAGATGTAAAGCCATCTGATTTTATAAAATTATTCCATTTTTGCAAGAGGCCAATTAATATTCTTGGTGCTCTTTTTTTTAATTTTTATTTTTTTTTTTGGNTTTTTTATTTTTTTTTTTTTGCTTTTGTAAATCTCACGTCAAGATAGTTACTTCTGATGGTGAGGTTTTTTAGTATTGAAATGAATGTTTCACTACTATGCCACTTTCTCCTCTGGGGGAAAACAAAAAAAAAAAAGACTGACCCTAGAATAAACAACTGAAGAAGGGGAATGATGGGTGAGAACAACTACACTGTTTCCATTCAACGTCTGCATATTGCAGGGGTGAAGTGATTTCTTCTTTGGAAGAGCTGATTTGCAGAGTCATGGGAGCCTTTATGGCCTCAGTGGGTGTGACAAATACAAAGCAGCTTCCAAAATCAAGCCTATAATCTTTTTGAGAAGCCTGCTGGGGAGAAAGTCCATGTTGCTTTGTGCCTGTTGATTCAAAGAAATTCACTCAACAGCAAAGGTTCTTACTGTTAAGCAGGTATTCTTTATTTGCTGTGCTGGGTGGCGCAGACTAAAATCTCATATCGTGCCCCCTTAGCAAGACTCAAACAACAGTTATATGGTATTCAGGCATCACATATTATTAGCACTCTTGGAATCATCATACATATGCATGTTACTTGTTTCAGAGGTTGCTGCCAGCTGCACATGTGCCTCCTTCCCTCAGGTGCCACCCCCAGGGCTTCTTAATGAGGCTGGAGTCTTCTTTAATGGGGCTAGGGTCTTTTTATGCCCTCTGTCCTAGTTATCAGCAAACCTTGTTTGAACTGTTCTTCTTGCGCCTGTGCAGTTATACTGAGCACCAGCTGTTTTTTTCTTTTTCTTCTTAACAGCTCCCCAGCTCTGGCTGACAATTGGGAAGCGAGTCCCTTATCTGTAGTTTTCCAGGTGGCTGTCTCTTTGTATCTACACTGTTTCACACATTCCCAATCAAAACACAAAGCAAGTCTTGTTACCAGACATCAAAGTAAACACAAACTTTCAGGCCAAGACTGCTACACATCGATTATGCAAACCCATCTGCAACTGAATGATCACCTGTCTTTACAAAGGCACATACCCCTTCACTGTTCCCTACTAGTTTTTCCTTAGCTGGCTTTTACACAGTTGGTAGGAGAAATTTATCCCCTTTGCAGACTTCATCTCTCAGTCAAACTTGATCACAATTTGCCAGCAGATTCTAAGTTATTCTGAAAGGTTAGACTTGAAGAGCCCATCAGAAACAGGCTAAGGCTTGCTGCCTCTTGTTTCTCCTGGATAGTTAGGTCTAAATTTTATGTTACTGAACAATGCCCAGATGTTTTCCATGCTCAAATGTATCTTAATGAGGTTTAAAGCCAAATTCCTTTCTCAAGAACCCTGTTGCAAGTCCTAAGATATTCTAATGACTTCAGTAGCAATCCATGGTTTTGTGGAGTGTTTCAAATTTGGGATCTGTTTGCAGACAGGAGATTTTCTTCTACAAAGTTACACCTTAGCTGGGTTATGAGGCTTTTGCCTTTGTGCAGTGTGGAGCAAAAAGGGCAGCAGTACAAATGTCAGCTTTTGTAAGCCAGGCAGCCCCTTACAATGGAGCAGATAAGAGCAGAATCTGGTCCTCACAGCTAATCTGCAGGTTTCCAGAAAGAGCATCGCACAGGGGAAGGCTGCACACCAGTTTGTCCAGTACTGGAATAAGCTTCATAACCCTGTGGACAACCTCCTGAACTAGCTGAAACTGGAATATCGGTGCTGGATGAGCACACAGTGTTAACTTGGTTTTGTTTGTATGATCTCAGTGCTAAAGATCACAACCTTTGTTTAACCGTACCTTTGATGGAATGTGCTGGACGTCTTATTTCTCTCTTGACTTTGTCCAGTAATAAGTATAATCTAAATAATGAAACTCTTATGCATGCTAGACTCTAATCTCACAGTGACGGACAACATTAAGAGGTTGGTTAGATACTCATGGAACAGCAGGTCCCCTAAAATGCACATTCTTTCCGCCAAGCCTTACAGGGTTGTATGTGTCATGTCTGCAAACAGTGATGCTATACGGCATCTGGGAGCAGCAGCTGCCAGGGCTGGAGGCAGGGAGAGCTGGCAGTGTTGGTTCTCAGAACACCGACAGAACCGTCAAAGAGCTCCAGCTTCCAGCTTGCTCACTGGTAGGCCAGTCTATGAATGGTTTATAAAATAACTACTGAAATATGTTTTTAACATTTATTTATTTATTTTTACTGTTAAATGAGGGTGTAGATTTTAAGATGATATTATCAACCCTTTCCTTCAAAAGCAAACAACAACAAATAAACAGTAACTCCCTGTCCTCTCTGTCTCTATATTTGGGGTTTACAGAAGCATCATTAAGATATATAAGATATATAAGCATCATTAAGAATTGGATAAGATGTCTTCTTTTGGCCATAATTACATAAAGTGTTTGTGAAATGCTTTTTCCTGTCTGTAAGTATTTTGTGACTTGTGAGGTAAAGTGAACTGCATCACAGGTTTAAACATTTTTATGATAGTCCTCATAAGAAGTGCAGGTAATTGTGCTTGGTGGCTGAATCCAAAAGGGGGCTAGAAAGCAGTGGAAAGATAATTGTAATGTACAACTGATGAATTGGACTGCCACTGTCAGCATAAATAAAACCTGCGTTGTTCCATATATGCTAAAGTTGTTGTCCAAAATAATCTCAACAGTTACAGTAGACTTTATAGTATTGACATTTTAGTAAGGCATTTTTGTGCAAATATTACATTTCTGCGTGGTGCTGTATACCTATAATAATAACCCTGGCTTAAAGAAGTCTTGTTCATAATTTATGAATTACACTCACATTCCCACAAGCTCTGAATACTGAAGTAGTTTATTATAGCTATACACAGACAATCATGAAGAAGCTCATTTTTAATGCATATGGATTCAGTATTGCATGAATTGACAGCTCTTAGTGTCAAACACACAATGAGACGGTCTGGGGAATATGCCTACATGCATATGTGAAATGTGACGGTGGGTTCAGGTGTAGCACTGAATGGCTTTCTGGAAGCAAAGCTGTGGGCATGCTGCTACGTTTTAGGCCACACATCTTCCAGGTGGAGCGACGTATAGAGAGCTGTTGAATTTTGACAGTATTTTTTTCTAGAGAGAGCACCTGAGGATAAGAGACGGGTTTGAAGTATTTTAAGAGAACCAGGCTGACCCAGATTTTTTTGCACAATTGGGGTTTACAGGAATGAATTTACAGCAGTCCAAAGAGACCAGGTATTCTCACTGTCCCTGAAATCCCACCGTGTGAGAATAGGGATAATTAAGCCTGCAGTCATATAAATTATTCTTGTTCTTGTCTTACCGGAATAGAGGATTACTGCCGTCACTTATCGATCTTCCCTTCTCTGCTCCTCACTGCCCACTAGTGATGGCTCCTTAATGCATTTTTGGAAACCATGTAATGACAAACAAAGTCTAAAGTCTTTAGCCTTAGTGTTTTAATATTATGTGGAAAAGAGAAATGTAGGGGATTCATTTTTTTTTTTAATGGGTTTGGCATTAGGATCAAATGAGAGATAAAAGGAGAAGGGGAAGGAGGTAGGTCTTGAGGTGTGGAGATGTCCCATGGTTATAGCAGGGAAGCCTGGATTGACTAAAAGCTACAGACTGATCCTGTCCAATATTCCAGAAGCTGTTTCTCTGTCTTAGCCTTCACATTGGAGTTGGCGACTGCTCCTTTGATCTGGATGTCTGCAGTGCTCTGCCAAATAAAAATCAGTTCTGGGACCTTTACAGAGCCTTTCTGGTTCAGCTGTGCATCCCTCAGGGCTGTGGCAGCTCGGTGTAGGGCAGCTGGCAACACAGGAACTGTGATGAAGGATGTGCTTTGGCTTGGGGTTTGCTGTGGTTATTCTGGAGGTTTATTATGCTCCAGGGGGCTTTAAAATATAAATTATCCTGCCATGTTTGCAGTCAAGAAATGAGACAAACTAACTCCCATCTACCTGCCCTGCTCCTCTGCTGGGTGCTGAATTCCTTAAAGGTGCTGTAATGGCAGGGAGCATCCCTCCACATTGGCTCCCCATACAGGTGAAAATGTTTTTTTGCTAATGCAGTGGGTTGTGAGTTTTGCCATCCCTTGCAGGGAAGGTTGCCAGGGCTGCTCTTGAGAGGGCAGTGCTGCTTTATTACTACCTGAGCTGTGAAGGCTAATTTCTCTCGAAGAGAAGAAGAGGGGGTACCTAAAGAAAGTGGTCCTGGGTTTTGTTTGCAGCAGGGTAAGTGCCAGAGCAGCAGGGGTTAGCTGGGTGAGGTGTGCGTAGAGCAGCCTGGTGAGTACCCAGCTGGGTACTCTTCAGGCCTGTGGCTTGTGCTTACCTTTGGAGAAAATGGTGCAGTTTTTTGAATATATTTGTATCTGGCTTTCTATTGCTTTCAGTGTGGTCAGAAATATTCCATGTGGAAGCTTCAGGACTGTGGGAGCTGCTGAGCTGAAAGCAGTGCTTCTCTTGGCTGGGTAAAATGTGCTGCTTTTGCTGATGTGTCCTGAAAGATATCAGAATCTTCTCAGTTGTGTTTGGGTAAATAAGGTTTCGAATAATGCTTTTTCTGCATTTCTGCAATTTTAGTAGCTCGGCTGTGGAAATACAACTGAGGTAGGGACTGACTTCTGGAGTTTTTTTTGGCTGAGGGGGTGTGGGAAGTAGCAAACTCAGCATGACTTTCATTCCTAATGGCAGCTATTTGGGAGTGACACTTAGAAAAGTCTTAACTTTTTTTTTTTTTTTTTTTTTTAACTGTTTTCTGTGGATTTACTATGAAGTTCTAAGTGTGCAACCCTAAAATCTAATTTTTTCCCCCTTCTCTTTTCTGAGGGGAGGAGAGGTGGCGGTGGGTGAGGAAGGGACTTGCTAACTCAGCACGAAACTGGACCTTTGTTATTTTGGCTGCAGCCTTGTTTGATCCCACTGGCTAACCAAGTGTCAGACATGTTGTGGAGCTGAGAGAAGGGCTGACATTTCTGCTTGTTAGCTGATAACTTTGTGTCTGATACTTCCGTGTGTCAGACAGTGCATTAACTTAGACATTCATAGCTCTTTCCACAAGAATGAATGTATGAAACTAAATATTTTGATGGCTCAGTGTTTCCTGTTTGCTTTCCCCTCTGTATGGTATTTCTCTTCCCGCCTTAATCCCACAGATGCAGGTGGATGAGTTGGTCAAAGAGATTTTGGTTAGTTTAATGTTTGTCTTTATGGGTTTTGTGTTACAAGCCTTGGCTCTCTCTCCCTGGCTGAGTGAAGAGCTGGACATAGCTCTTGAAGTCCATTATAAACAGATAACAGATTCAAAACGATACTTTGGGATGAAAAGTTCGTGATAGCTGCAAAACAGTCTGGTTTCTATGTTTCAACTTTCTATATTATATGCTGTATTACTACAATTTTTTTCTACCTGCCTGTATATGCATTAAATATATAGAATGTGCCTTCATGGCAGCATAGGCTGCTTAGAGTCATGATGGTTTCTGCAAAAGAGGGGTGGTTGCCTACAAGTATTTAGAGAGTTATTGCCCTGCTGCAAAACTCAGTACTAGAAGCTCTGATTGAAAGGAGAATATGCTTAAGAGACTGTTTTCTGCAGTCATGTTAACATACATTTTAATTAAAGTATTAGTTGTGATAAGATAGGATGTTCTTCATAGAAGTGGTACTACCAGGTTATGGCTTTGTCTCATGATCCCTTAATTAAAGCTTTGTTTTAGACTACTCTGTAGCAAAGCTTGAAGCTTTAGTCCTGCTCTTATGACTTGCCTGCGGGCGCAAGGCTTTCATGGTATGTATCAAACTGCTGATAGAAATGTGAAATGTGATTGTTCTTCCAAACAATTGTTTAGACTGAAATGTCAGCGGACGCTATGAAGACCACTTACACTGGAGGCTTGAACTGAATGCGAGTTGACCTCCTCTGTTCCAGCAAGTTTTGCTAAACACTGGTTAGAAGGAGTCATAGAATGACAAGTTAACTTTTCTAATCTTAGACTTGCTAGTATTTCAGCAGTGTTTTCTGTGTTGTCTGTGTTTTTTCCTGCCTCTAAAAAGGTGAAATGAGAGATCACCTGGTCGATGCCAGCCTGTCATTCTTAGAAAATGCAAAATACATTCGTAGCAAAAAAAATTGTTTTGGCTGGGTTTTGCTTTTGTTTTCTCAGTATCCCACAGCTCAGGGACTAGAATTAAAGGAGCCCTCCCTGCATGGGAGGGAAGGAACGTGCCCTCAAAACCAGGCATGCTGTGACTGCAAACAGAACTGTGTTTAATGGGGAAAAAAAAATCTTCAGGATTTAGACCTGGTTCACTTGTTCTGGTCTAAGGAATGTGTCCTTTTTCAAACTTGTAGTGCTCTGTATCTGGCCTATAGAGTTACCTCTAATGATCATGTAAGAAACATTTCTTATTTAGTTTTAAATTGTGGATAATTGCTGATGTGTATGTGTTATCTGTCTGTGTTCACTGCTGTGTTGCCTTTAGTCTCTTAATTTCTTGTTTTTCTTTTCAGTGGCTCTGTCATCTCTTTCCAATTACCAGGCATTTCTTTCTCAAGTGTTTGGAGTAAATTTCTGGAAAACTGCGCCATGCACAGCTGGCTAGACTTTCAAAAATATTTCTTTGGTTTGTATTCAGAGGTTACTGTAGTGGGAAATAAATTTAAGGGATTATTTTGGAAAAGAAAACATTTACTTGCTGAGATTTTTTTGTGTATTTAAGATTGTGTTTATCTCTGTAAGTTCGTATGGAAATTAGTTACTTCATTAAGGCAAGAAACAGCAAGCAAAAAAAAAAATGATCACAAGGCTTCTGGATTTTTTTTTTTTTTTTGATTGGCTTAATAAAATCTTATCTAGAAGTTAAGCAGGAAATCTGGGCTACAGTGGTAGCCCATCAGAAATGAGCTGTCACACTGCAACATCACTATGGATTACTACTGTGAATTGTTTTCTGTAAGGAAGCACTTCAGTCTAACTGCGCTCTGCTATATGCATTAAATATTTAAGTCTGCCGCTGAAAAAGAGATTCAACTTGCATGACAGTGAAGTATTGTTTTTGCTTTAACAGATAATGCCTGGTAAGGTGAATGCACCTTGGGTGTTTGGGAGAGAGAGGTGCTCTGTAAACCTCTGAGGAATCTCGTTGTCTTCCTTTCAGTCGATTTCACAGAGCGTTTCTTTGTCTGCAGTAACCCTGGTGCTGCCCGATGGATGCTGTTTAACACAACTGCAGTCAGATCTGGCAAATGCCCTCTGGTCTCTTCCCTTTCCTCCCCTGTACCCCAAGGACCTGTCTGCTGTTCCTTGTCTAAGACTACAAGCTCCCTGGGGCGGGGGACACCCAGCCCTGGGGGATCCTTGGCGTTGACTGGAAGGCTGGTAGGTGCTGCTGCTGTACTTCTGGGTGGATTCATGTTAGGGAAGAGAGATCCCATCCAAAGTGCTCACAGCTCCGCCATTCTGATTTGCTTTCAGCTGGATGAACAAATTTGTTTAAGGCTAAAAACGCTTACCGTTTGTGTAGTCTGACCTTGTGAGTAAGAGCTGGGATATAACGCTCCCGTTAGCTCTCTGCTGAATCCCGCAGTTTGCGTCTGGCTCATGGGCATATTTTGAACAGGCATCCAGTCTGGACAGGAAGGCATCAGGAGGACTCTAACATTTCCTTGGTGATTAATTTTATTAGTTTACTCCCTCTATGATTAAAAACTTGTACCAGATTTCATATTTGAATGTGTTTGGTTTTAAACTCCAGCTGGTATTTCTTTTTGTGCTTGCCTCTCCTTGAAGAAATAGCCCTAAGGACATAGCAATTGCTGCCTGAGGCGGGTTTTTTTTTTTTTTTTTAAGATGTTTTAGACAAGTCACCTGCTTATTGCCTTTCATCTGCTAAACAAAGTGAGCTGCTTATGTTGGATACTGAGTTTCCATATAACCTTGAGATAGTATTGTAATTCTCTGCATTTCCTAAAAGAAAGAGACAATTGGAACTCTCAGTCAATCTGGTATCTGTGTAATTAATGCCTTACCGGGAGAGAAGATGTATGCTTTTTGCTCTCTAATTCCTTTATGTACATCTGAGGATTGCATTTGCTCTTTTCTGACATAAAATCATATCGAGAATTGCACCGAGTTGCTCATGCTCTACTATGTTTCATTTCTTCTCAGAGCTTTTGTAGTTGCCAAAATTATACATAAAAATACTAAATAGCATCAGAATTGGAGTTTGTTAATTAGAAACAACTTTGTATGTGGGTTAAATCTCTGTAGTCTCTGGTCTTCAGTAGGAAATGGTGGCAAGATTTTTACTGAAAAGAATACTTGACCTTGTGTTTTATCTCATATCACAAAATTGTATTACTCTAGGCAGATATCGGGATAATTTCCTGGAAATTAGGAAGTAAAAAGGTTTTTGACCTTAAAGCTCTTGAAATTTTTAATTTCTCTTCAAAACAAAAGATTAGGAAAATAATAACTGTTTCGTATCTTTGAGCTATAATGAGATGAGTGGGACAGTAAAACCTTTCAAACAACAGCAGGAAAAATACTCATCTCTTTTTTTTTTTTTTTTTATTGCATAGCTGCAGGTGATGAATAGTCCAGTTTTGCAAAAATGGATTGTAGAGAATTCTAAGGTTGCAAAGTTTATTTTATAAAAGTACCCGATGAGTTTAAAAAAACAAAACCAACAGCGGTATATTTATCTTCTCTCATGTCATTCACAGTAAAGTACAGTACTCCAAGATGCTTTGCTGAGCTAAGGGGGCTGCAGCTTCTTCGGTACTGAAGTCGGGTGATACTTCACCAAATCTGCTTTAAGATAGCTGTGTGTGGGTATTAATGTATTTAGATGTCTATCTAAAACATTGAGCAGGAGTTAACTAGGGCTATTTTGAAAAAGAAATTCCTTTCTGTCAATATTGTAACTTAGAGCAAATCTGAGCTTTCTTAGAGATAGAAGTGTCAGACTAGTGAACATCATAGTGGTTAAGTCATTGCCAGGGGATTCAAAAGGTCTAGAGTAAAGTCTTCCAAATTCAGCGAAGTGCCAGCCTGTAAAAAGGCCTTGGCATGCTATGAGTGGCCCGGCCAGATAACTACTTCAGGGTGGGCCCCCCGCTATGTCTTTTTATTTATTTATTTGTTATTTTTCCTCCATGAATCCTTGTTTTCTGGGGAGTTGGGGTGAAGCTTCAAAGTTCAGACAGTTCTTGCTCTGTGAGCAAGTTTGTTCACAACAGAAGTCTGTCAGTGCTCATAAGATGCAAAACAGTTTTGAATCTGAACCTTACCTATTTCTCATCAAGTTTGCCAAAGCTGAAAATTGTGATGTTTCAATTTCTAAATGTGCAATTTCTAAAGCAGCCATTTTCTATTGCCCTGAAAAGGAATGAATAGGAGCAAGACTTGTATTAGGCGGGCATTGGATTCATTCAGTCTGAAGTCTCAGCATCTGGCTGTTGGTATCTTAGGAGCGGTGCAGCTTTTGGTCTTCCGTAATGACCTCGATCTGACCAACCTCAGGGACTTCAAATAAAAGCTAACAGTAAGGTAACCAAGGTGATCAGTGGGATGTTACCAGTTTGAGCCGAGGTACTTGGGAACATCACTGCAGGGTAACAGCTTGCCGTTATGCTTTTTTCTAGTCAGTCTTGGAGCGAAACCTCAGGACCTCTTCTACAGTTAGGTATCGTTGGTGGGACCAAAAAGTGCTGTAGTTAACAGGTGGTGACAATGCACCCTAATGCTGGTGAAGGTGGCAGCCTGCATGGTGGCAGCATTTGGCAGCATACACCTGGAGCTCCTCTCACGATGGTGGTCAGCCATCGTGCTGGCTCTTGGTGGTGTAATGTTTCAGTGCTGCACATCAGCTGCCGAGTTACGGGATTGGCCCTTGTTTCCCAACAGCTAAACGTGGTTGACAAGCTGCTGTGGGGAGGGTGCCGTAGCTGCTCAGCCCACTGCATCAGCTAAGTGCTTGCACATTCAGGACTGCCACTCACAGCTTTTCCAAGGCGGAACACATTATTGCTCTAATGTTGGATCATAACCTCCTGAAGGTTGCTGTTTTGCACAAACAGGATGTCAGCACCATGACGGGGTATTCCTCTGCTCTCTGTGTAGAGGTCATTTAATGGAGTTATGGGTCATGTAGATGGGAGGTCACTTGTCTCTGCCATATGTTAGCACATCTCAGTTTCCAGTGTCTGCTTGGGAAGGTATATATTTTAACCTTGTCAGTCAGAGTTTGTATTATTATGGCCCACATGAATCTTTGTAATGGAGTAGGACCTCACTGATGTAAACGTTGTGTAGGCACAGGACTGGAAGATAACATTTGTTCCTGGATCACACAAAGTGTGGTCTAGAGGTAAAATTGTTCATGTAACTAGACTCACAGGTTTTGGCATGACAACATTTAAATTTTATTGAAATAATCTCTCAGCTTGCAAAAAATGCATCCTATTTTAAGGAAGTTGGTGTGGAGAGGAGTGGGGTGATTCATGGTATCTACTTTGACATATAAAGAGAGGCAAACAGCAATCTGATACAGGAGGAAGAAAGATGGGGAAATCTCTAAGTTTAGAAAACAGTTTTTCTGGTGTAAAAGGCTCATGGCAGTCATCGCTAGCCAAGGCATAAGTGTACTTAGTTTGCTGTCTGCTTGCCTAACTTGGGCTTTGGGAATTTCCCATTCAGGTATAAAACTCCATTGTACTTCCAGTCCAGCGGACTGGCACAAAATGAGAGAAGTAGTAGCATGGACAAGGTCCATGGCTTGAGGGGGCTTCCCCAGTCAGGGGCTTGGGGTGGAACAATTAACTGTAAGGTGCCAAGAGAGCTTTGGGAAGATCTCTTCTAAGTTTCTGTTTGTATGAGAGCAACTGCTTCCCTGCCAGAGTTGCAGAGTGGTGTGGAAGCTGGAAAAAAAAAAAAAAAAATCTGTATTGTTTATGAACCTGTTATTTATCACTTTTAATACCAGTAATTATGTACTGGGACAGCTCAGGGAGGGAATCTGGCCAGCAGTTGGCCAAGCACTGCTACATTGAATCTATTTGCAAGTGAATGGGCTAAGTGTAGTGGTCTGTAGCGTCCTACCAATCCAGTGGGATTTATAATCCACTGAAAGCAAGTGCTGTTGGTGTGTCTGGGCATCACCACCGCTATACCTCACTCAACAAATGGTAAGTTGTGCAACCTTTCTCCCTCAGACACAACGTGCCTTTATTGAGAAAATCAGATTAGCCTCTGGAGCAGCTAACTTTGCTGTTTTTAACAGCATATTGAATTCAATTATCAACTTTTTTTTTTTTTTTTTTAAGTATTATTCTGTTTTGAGACAAAATCCCTGCAGATATTATCTATTGGATTTACATATGTAGGTACAGTTTAGCCCATGAATCTAAGAGGATAATTGCTTAGTTTAATAACATACAGTGTGGAAATCATGGTATGTTTAGATTGTTGTAGCTAATGAACTTTGCAATCAGACCATAGCAGCTTAAATCTCATAAATAAGATGCCTTGTGGGTTTTTTGATTGTTTTGTTTTTAATCTGGCCTTGAAATCTATCACTGAATTAAACAAACAATGTTAACTACAGTGCTGCTTCTTAAAGCATGTTAATGGTTATTTGAGCTAAAATGAGATAAAATATTGCAGTTGTTTTGCTTCAGAGAGGATGAAAGCATTTTAATTGAAAAATAATTAGTTATTAGTTCCTGGTGTCATGGGCTGTTGATTGACTAGAAATCAAGCGCAGCTGTTTCTCCACATTTCAGTCCCTTACTTCCTAGGGGATAAGGGTGGGTCACATTAAGTGCGCATTTTAGATACAGTAATTTGGTGCGTCTTCTCCAGCATACTATACCATTTTCTAAACATCTTTAACATATGTCCACTGCATACACTTAGTTGCATTAAAACTACTAATAAATAAACATAGAGCAAAAAAAAAAAAAATATTCAGAGTAATCTTTTCCTGTGTGTGTATATTTATGAAGCAGTTGGTTTTAAATCAAAGGGTTTGGCTGAGAGTGCAAACAAGACATTTCGGAATGTCTGTAACTTTTCTTGCAATAAATAGGACAGACATTCATTTTATAAACTGAGGTTATCTCAAGTGGAAGTAGCACACTTCTGGTTTGGTTTGGCCGGCAATTTTTTTTTTTCACCTCGTCTGCTTCAGATTTAACAAAACTAGAGAATGTACTGATTCCGTTTGGATTTGGGGACATGTAATTGTTCCCCAATACTAAAAAGAAGCTTTCAGTGATGTTCTTAAAACAGTATTTCAGTGATCAATAGCACTGAACAATGTATTAGTGATAATACCAGTCAGTATGATTTGTTTCTGCAGTTTTAATGTCTTTATTTGGAATTTCTTTTTTATTCAAGTGATACTTTTGTTGCTAGCAGTTCAGTTTTGCTGAATATACATGTTTATATTCTATCAGTGTTTCATAAAATCACTGAAAGTGTAAATGCAGCAGTAATTTGGATCTGAGCTGTGCAGATATTGTATCTCACCTCACCTGTATTGTGAGGTGATTGACAGCACAGGTAAGATGCATGTCATCCTGGACTCCTACAGAGCAGTTCTTTAAAAACAAAACCCAAACAAACAAAACCACAAATAATAATAATAATAAAAAAAAGCCTGTTCTGTGTAGTTGGGTAAATTTAGGACATCCTATCTCCATGATCTAGAAGACCAGTAGAGAGCAGGGAACAAAGGCTTCCTAGGGAAAAAAAACCAAAACTCTGAAGACCCGTTTAGAGGTACTGAGGTGGATAAGCTTGCACAAGCTCTTTGTAAATGTTTTTTTCTGTTGGGTGCAAACAGTTTCTCCTGTGGCCAGGGACGTATCTCAGATTGGTACACTCAAGATGTAACACTGCTGGATGCCGTGACTGCTACTGGAAGACCTGGTTTTGCAAAGTGCATTACGTATTCAGAATTTGGCGTGTTTTGATTCTGACGGCTCACCTGTGGTATGGTCCCTGTGACACTCTCAAAGTCTCATCACCAGTTGTGTGGTTAGCATTTTTCCTTCTTACAAGTGTTATCTGTATAGGCATGTTCTTATTTTCAGTGATATTGGCAGCTTCCTCTCAGCTTAAACTGCACCACTCAGAAGAACAAAAAGGGCAGAAAACTTGCGTTTTGAACATGCTGGAAACGTGGTGGGTAAGGTCCTGGCTTGTGGTCTGTTCCCTCTGCCTTGCTGTGGTGGTGGTGTGCTCCGTGGGTACTCCATGTACTCTTAGGCTGCTCTGGGTTAAAGTCTGACTAGCACAGAAGATGAGGAAGCCAAAGAAGTTGGCTACAATGTGCCTTCTCTCCAGGGTGCTGTTCCCAATCACAGTTAGTAGGTGGTGCAGGCAGGGCCCAGCAGGACCTGAGGAATGTGAAGGGAACAGTCCCAGCTGTGCTGAGATGTTTGTCTTGCAGGCTGACCACAAACAACAAGCAAGAGGGGCTGGCTGAAATAAGAGCTTGCAGGTATTTGTGATAATGTTCTTATTCAGGTCATACTTTCTTTTTTTTTTTTTAAGTATGTGTTTTGTTATGTTTTGCAAGCGTAGTCAGCGTTAATAACATTACTAATATTTACCTCAGAATTAGCAGTGTTGCAGCCAGGATCATAACAGATTGTTTATGATTTGAGAAATGACTGCATCATTATACATGAATTTCTAGACCATTAGTGCAGCTCAAGTGGGAAGACATCTACTGCTTCCACAAGCAGTAATTAGTCCATTTCCAGCAGTTCTTGGATATTTATTTATTCTATATAATGTGCAGTCATTGATTTCTTTTTGCATTTACTGTCCCATCAGTATAAAGATCAAAGCTAGGCAGAGACAGATGACAATAAAATATGGTTTACTATTGTTTTGTAAAGCAAGTTTAATTTTTTTCTTGTATGGAAAAGTAGCTTGGTTATTAAATGATCCAATATCATATTAAGTACAGAACTTGCTTATTTGCCAGGCTTTCATTGTCCTGGCTGATGTTACTAAGATTTGCTAAGCAAAACTACCATGAGCTTATTATTGCTACCCTGCTGCGACGATGTGTGCTCAGTAGTATTGCCAAAATGTCCAGGTATGCTGCACGCTGCTGTGTTGTTCTGTTGGGACTATTTATCTGCTTAAAGGTTGGCTTTATTTAGGTCAGTTTTGAATATACTCAAGGCAAAATTTAAATAGCTACAGAAATAGTGTTAAAGGAACTGTATACAAAAATGTGTGCTGTAAATTAAAAAAAAAAAAAAAAAAAAAAAAAAAAGACTGCAGAGCAAATAGTCTTTCCTGTTGAGCTGTGGAAAAGGAAAGGATCAAGTGTAAGTGTGGTGGTGGCAGAATCTGTGTTAGCAGGTTTGTACGTTGCTCTAGACCTTTAACTGGATTACAGTTTGGTCCTTAATTGGAGCAAGTCACGTATATGCTNTGCATAATTCCTAGGCTGAAAGTCCTCATGCAGAGGATATCATTTGTAATGTGTGCATCTCTAGCCAGACCCTGGCTTAATGGGACATAAGGGGAGTCTGAATGTTTTGGATTTGTGTTCATGCTTGTTGTGGAAAAAACAATCTGTAACACTGTTCTTTGAAATAAGATTGCTCCTTCTACCAAGGTATGGAAGGTATGAGGAAAACAGTATGTGGAACTGTAGCCCCTGCTGGTTAAATCTCATCTCTTTTCGTAGTGTAGTCTACATCAGGCACCTTTGAACGTGTGGACTCTTGTTTCTCTAGCTGAGGAGAACAGGACAGTGTCTTTTTGATCGTGCAGTGTGGTTTCAGTTAACTGGCAAGGTGATAATTGCTGTGAGAGAGGAAGTCCCTCTTCTGAGGGGTGGAACCTGACACCTGAAGTCCTGCTCCTGGCTGAGGACAGAATGATTGGATCTTGCTTTGGATGAAGGGCTTGCAGTGCCTCTGGAACAGGATCTGTGTGAAGTCTGGTGCTGCCCAGCTTTGTGTCTTCGTGGGGAGGCCCTTGTACGTCTGGTGCTTATGTTTGTGCGTTAGACAGGAGCTGGTTCCTCTCCCTGGAAGTGGTGGAGCACACTCCATGGCACTTGCCCTATATCCACACCTGGGTGTGGCTCTGAGGTTCTGAATTGCTCTTCAGCTGCTCCTGCTTTCCTCATGCCCTTCTTGCAGTTTGCTGCTTCCACCAGCATGCTGGTTCAACTGTTTGCATGGGTATACTTCCAGGGAGGTTCTGCACAAAGATCTTCCTTTTCCAATTTGTTCCTGGAGAGTATTACCCTGATCTCAGCAGGAGGGGTCCTGCAGGTGAACTCCATGCTTGCTTCATCTCCTCTGTGACAGCACACCCATTTCTTGCTGTGCCTGTGCAAATGGTACGGGAAGGGTAAAACAGCACGAAAGGAAAGTATGGCCTGAGTACATGATGGACAGGAACAAATCTGCTTACAGCTGTCTTAGAGAAGCTGCCAGGGGCTGTGCTGGTGTCTGCGCTAGTGGCTTTGTATATCTGCATGGGGCTGCAGAAATAGAGGAGAGTAAAGCAACCATGACAGCCTACCCTGTCTGTAGGCTTTCTATTTCTGTATTTCCTGGATCATTACATAGCCCTGCTGGGATCTCTTTACTCATCATCTGAACAGCTGATTTCCTGAAAACTCTTCATATTTGGTTCCAGCCTCCTCCAGCTCTTCTGCTTGGGCATCTCTTGAGAAGAGCTCTACGCTGTGAGCACTCAGCAAGCACTTAGGGATCAACCCACATCAGCCTTAGTAAGGTTTTGCTTGTTTCTGCCAGGTGAAGGAGCCAGCTCCATAATCAGCAAACCAGGTCAAAGCCTTTAGTCCGGAACAGCTCAGTTACTTTGGTCATGTGGTGCCATACAAGTGGCATAAAGAAAGAATACAGCTTCTGTTTCATAGCAACAGCTTCTTCCCACATGCAGTGTGTGCCTCCCCTTTGTTTTGCAGGCTAGCTTCATGTAAAGGAGGAGAATTCAGAGAGAATCTTGTTGTTTAGAGTGCTGACAAAAGGTGTTAGTATATCCAGTTATTTGGGAAAAATCTGTTGAGTGAACTGTTTAGAGGAGAGTGATTAATGTATGCTAACCAAATTGTCCAGCTGAAGTTTGTTTACTGGGCTAAAGTGTCACTATTATCTGCTATAATCTTGAGAGGTTAGTATTTCTGTCTTCCAACAATGCAGCATTTGTATAATACCAACAAGGTAGAAGCAGGGAGGAGGCAGGTAGATGCAGGGAGGAGGCAGAGGACTTCAGAAGCTTATAACATCTTATCTGTGTGCAAATTTACTTCATACTTGTTGTTCTGGGAAACAGTGAATGAGATTTTGTCACATTTCTCTTTTATCTTCACTATTTTAAGTGTCTCTATGCCACATACATAGGTGCAACACGTTCATATATAATAGATGCTGGGACGTGATTTATAATCTTCAGGTGGGAAAAGAATCTCTTCATATATATTACAGGTAATTCTTACGCATCTATACAATATAGAGTCTAAACTTGTGATTTTTTTTTTTTTTTTTAATTCTGTCTCTGTCCTAGTTTTAGCAACAGAATGCCCAAATACTCCTTTACACCTACACAATGGGTACTTGTAGATATCTTAAGGGCTGAGTTGTTCAAAGGTCAGCCCTTTTTGACCTGTCAGCACTTCAAAAATAGTTGGACTGAATGTTTAGTTACAAAGCATGAAAGTAAAATCTCAGTATGCATCAAAGAAGTTGTTGCAGTTGTGACAATCCTTGCTTTGTGGAGGCAGGAAGAGGCAAGTGGAGGAAGGACAGTGCTGCTACAATCTCCTCCAGCATCAGCTGGTAGCCAGGTCCTGGGAGAGGAGGTCGGGGCTGGGGATGGAGCAGCCGTGAGGCTGCAGGAAGGTGGCTGTGCACAAGAGCTGCATGCTGCTTCATGGCACAGATCTCTGGGCTATGATGTTGGGCAAGAAATTTGCCCCAGGAGGCAGAGTCCTCCACTTCCTAGATTCCACCTTGCCATAAAAAAGTGAAGGTGTGTTTGTGCTTGCAGACCGAGCAGTGCTTATTACCAAATGATGGAGGCCAAGAGACAAATGTGCAAAGCCGTCATGAGCCTGATCCTTTGCTCGGCCTGTGTGTCCGTGAGCACTTACATCTGGAGATCAGTTGGTTTGTGGGGACTGGATGGGAAGGGTGGGTAGAGGAGAACATGTCTGATCATTGTTTTTGTTGTTGCTCTCTCTTCAGTATCTCTGGTTGTGCAACCATGCTGGATAATTCTCTAAGACCATCCCTTGTAATAAGTGGTTCTTTGCATTGTGATAATCTAGGAGACTTTTGAACAATAGTGGAAATTAATAGGAGTTATTAGTGGCTTATCTTTGCTAATTTATCTCCTCTACGAAGACATCTCATTCTAGATATATACAATCCCAGTCTAGCATGTTTTATTGCAGATACCGTCTAGAGAACAGATAGCAATTTTGTGTCTGCAGTTATTGCACGTATATCTCTAAATCTGATCTGCAGGTGAGCATCAAAGTTGTGTGGATGTAATGCTTGGTTGCTGTGGGAACTTTGTGTTAAGGACTTTTTCAAAAGAAAACAAAATCTTGATACCTAATGGCTGAGCTAAAAACTTAAGCCCAAGCTTATTTAACAGCATCATCTTAAATCTTCTGAGTTGTTTACCAGAATTTCTAGCTCATGTCCATGAAAAAAGCCTTGTGCTGCAGTGCTGGGGGCTGGCTGAGATTCTGGAGTGGGATTTGAACTGCATAGCAGTTTCTACAGTCCTCATCAGAGCAGCCTGCTCCTTATCTGTCAGTCTGTCCTGGTGCCTGAGGTGCTGATATACACTCTGCAGCCTCTGCTGAGGCACCCTCCAGCCAAGCTCAGCAGGTGTAAGGACTCTGAGGGTGTCTTGTAATGCTTGTGAGCTGCAGAGAGGGGTTTTGGCTGCTCTCTGCTTTAGTTCCTTTGTGCTGTTAGCCCACAAGCCTAACTGAAAGGACCAAGAAGGGGTGGTTATAGCTCAGTTAGCAAAGTAATCTTTAAATGCTGACAACAAAACCTTTACCTTTCAGAAATAGTTTTCATCAGTCTCCCTGAATTGCCTCTTCAGAGTATTTCCAAGGTTTCCACTATGATTTTGTTCTACCTGCAGTTAAACATTTCATGGCTGTTTTAGACAAGATTCAATGTGTTTGAAATCAGGTGCTGATCTGTGTAGTAAGAAGCTTTATGGACATAAGTGGTGAGAAAACGTTCATATTTGGACCAAAGATATTAATAGTTAAAAATCCTTCTTGGATGTTGCGTAACTTTATTGTTGCTGTGTTCTCTCCATCTGCCTGTATCAATGTGCTAACAACTCCCTAATAACATAAGGGTCACTTCGTATTTTCCTATGTGTAAGTAGCAACTAGCTATGTAGCTATTTGCGTTACAGCAGTACACCAAGCAGAAATTAATAAAACTTCCTGAGCTTCTCCCCTGCTTGCACACAAAGCCTTGAGACACTGAGCCTTTTTAAGAATGAAGTTGTGCAGAATGTCTCTCATGTCCGTTATTTTTCACATAATGTGCCTGTGTAACTAGTGGTTTTGTTGTTGTTGGGGCTATAAAATAAACTGCTGGAATGTTTTGGGGTAGGCTTTTCTGTGTGATCGGCACTTGACTCATTTTTGGGTAAGAGATTGCTTTGCTGAATTGAAGCATGTAATACCTGGCCGTCAAAAAAGGGGTAGAAGCCCTAGGGCCGATGGCACCCCAGGATTTAGTTTACTGTCTAAATCTGAATATCTGCAACATCTGTGAGTATTTGGATTTTAAGCCTTGATAGACCCCAATATTTTGAACTAAAAGGCACAGAAAACATGGTAGCGAACTAAGAGGAAAGAATCTAAATATATGGTAAACCTGAAGCACGTTTGGATTATTGTACAGTGGCATTTAGGGCACAGAGTATTTGAAAAGAAAGCGTTAAATTCATTATACTTTTTTTTTTTTTTTTAATTAGGCAGATATCAGATAATCTACCCAAATGCATGTGGTAAACTGAAATGTTTGTTTGGGCATGCATTGATTTGCAATAGCAGATGACGTGGTCCATGTGCATGCATGTAAAAAGTTGGATGAAATTTTATAAAATTCTTATTTTCATGAAGTGTTGCAAGGAAATTACTATTATGAAACCAAAATTCGTAAGTCTTAAAAACAAACAAAAATCCACAGAAGGTAGTTCTATGTTTCCAGAAGTAAATGGCTCTGCACTCTGTAGATCGTAACCACTTGAGTGTTATCAGATTTGGAAGCTACTTGAAGTGTAAGAGCTTACAACTTTCAGGAAGGTTTCAGAGAAGGCCATCACAGTTACAGTAATATTAATAAAGCTCTAATAAGTGATGTTAGGAAGGAAATGTGATAGCTTTTACTAGACCAAATGAGAAAGAGGCAAAAGCAAACAAGCTTTCCAAGGCCTAGGCCTTTGCTCAAGCCTGTAACAGGAGCATTAACTTCAAGCAAACTGCTGACTCAGGACAGTTGTCTTGTGTTCGTGCCATCTCTTAGCATCCAGGTGTTGTGCAGTGGGAATACTGGGTTATGTGCTTCCTACGAAGATGGAAGATCCTTGTAGCATCTCACAATGTTTCTTATTGGTTGGACGAAACAAGGAGCTGTGCTCTACTCTGTAATATAGAGTGCCTTCACATGGCACTGCATTTGATGACAGCATTGGCTAAACACCCACAAAACTTATTTTCTTCTTAAGAACATATAGATTTAATAAAGAGGAAACACTTCATGACTATGTATATGGTCGCAGTTTTCTTAGGTTTTCAGTAGAGTTTGTTTCGACTTCTGTCACCTCCGTTACGATGTCTGTCAGGGAGGCAGGTGTCCCGACCCGATGTCAGGGGAGGTTTCTTTACAATCCCAGGAGTTGAAATTAAGACACAAGCAAGGTCTAATGCCATAAACTAAATTTGCTTTAATTACCAAAAATTGAGAGAGAGTAGCGATAGGACAGAATGGAAGAAAAGGTAAGGTAGGGGAATAATCAAGAATTTGGGACAGGGAAGCTCAGCTAGTCAAAGAGTAAGAGAAGACAGAGAGACAGATGGACACAGAGAAAGATAGTTATCTAGACAGCAAAGCAAAGAGGTTTCACCACTCCTCAGATCCAGCAATGTCTTGGTGTCAGGGGATGCCGGTCTTTGGTCATGATGGGTCCTCCAATGTGTGATGGTGAGTTGATGTTGACCACCATAAAACTGAGCATACGTGTTCACTTACTTATAGTCCAGTGGTCCCAGACCACTCTTGGAGTGACAGTTTCTGGCATCCAAGTTCTCAGCAGGGGATGTCCTTTGTTTCTGTCTCCCAGGCCTTGCAAATTAAAATCAGCAGAGATGAGAGGAAGCAGGTAGACGCCAGACTCTGTCCTGCCCTCACGGAACACAATGAAATCACCTCCTGGCTTCCTTTACCAAGCTGAAAATATGTGCTTCCAGGCCAGAGTCTTTAGGAGGCACCATCCAGCACCTCCTGCCTTGGGCTTTCTCATTTGAAAGCAAACAGCTTCTGGCTTTGTCCAAGGAGTGCTTTCAAATGTGAAACTGTCACAAGTGTAGCTGGTTGTAGAAGGTTCTGGCCTTAACTGCTTGGGTTGATTTGAGACAATGTTTTCTTAACAGTCTCAGAGAGCAGGTAATCCACATTATTCCTAGACACATAATTAAGTGGGAACCCCAGGACTGCTCTGAAATAGAGACTTCTTTTGAATTTAAACAAAAAAATTAAAATCCAGCAGAAAAGATTCTTGCTTACAAGTATGTGATGAATCATGGGCAGTGAGCAAGTTGTAGTCACTGACTTACGTTTTTCGTAGAGATGACAGGAGGAGAGATTTTTCAGTTCCAGTGGTTAATGTCTCTGGCACAAGTAAATGTAACTTACAAAATCAAAAAATTGCCAATAAGCCCATTCTTGTTTTTCAAGCTGTAACACAGTGATCTGAAAAAGGCAGACTTTAGAAGTCATGGGGTTTGGCTAACGTTGGAAGTACCTTACCGAAACACTTGGATATTGTTTTTTTTTTTTTTAAAAAAAAAAAAAGTGTTTGCTTTATCACACATGAAGTTACACAGGTGTAAGTGTAGTATGGGTTTGACAGGTACAGACAGAGAGAGGGTTGAGCAGCAGCCCCTTGGAAAATGTAGTTAATTCCTTTTATAACCTTTGTGTTTAAAATATTACATTAAATATATTTGTGTCTATGTGACAATGGTAAATGGGTTATTGGATCAGAAGTCTGGGAGAAATCGGTAATGAAACTTCTCCTTCAGTATATTTGTATCTGCTGATACCTGGAGGGATATTATTGAATATCAGATGAAGGAAAGAACACCCAAACAGCTGGAAAA
>VXAV01007587.1:83570-105409 GCA_013399715.1 Alectura lathami
ATTATAGAGGGTTTTTTTTTAAAAAAAAAAAAAAAAAAACATCGGGGAATCTTTAAAAAATATTGCTTTTGCCAATTTGATTTAAATCTCTATTTTCACAGTGGAAAATAATGGAGACCTGCATACTGCAATCCTCCTTCATAAGGGAGGAAACACCAAAGTATTTGTGTTCCTCTGTAGAAGGGGTGACTGGAGAAAATGAGTAAAACAGACGGTAACAAGATACAGCGATGATACAATATGCATCAAAGAACCAGAAAGCTGATTGTGTTAAGTAGCGTCTCACTTTAATACAGTTCTGCGCCAGAAGACTGAAACAATGGTTTAAAAAAAAAAAAAAGAAAAAAGGGTGAGGGGAGGAGGCAGTGTTTCCAGGGAAGACTAAAATTCCCATTGTCTGTATGTGGGAGACTAGTGGAGGTTACTTTCGGGAACAGCATGAACCTTTGAATAAACAGGATGCATAGCACAATGGTCGATCTGGCTTTTGCAACAAGAAGGTATACCTCGCTAGCCTATTGGAGTTCTTTTGAAGCATGCAATGAACATGTGAACAAAGATTTACACCAGGTGATGTGATACACATTGATTTATTCATAGGTATTTGAGATAATCCCCCACCACTCTTCATATAAAAATATATAAAATAAAATTTCATAGCTATAGTGATCCTAAAGGTTAAATCTTTGTACAAATTAGTAATAGATAAAAAAATATGATCTGCAGGTATGAGTAAAATGGCGAATTTCATAAGTAAGAGAAAGTACCAGTAAAATATCGCAGAGGTCTTTGGAACCTGTGCCACTTAATGAGTGAGTTGGAAAAGTCAGTAAACAGGGAAGTGATCAAGTTGCTGATGATGCTCAGGTATTCATGGTCATCAAACTGAGATCCCACCAAAAAATCACCACAGGCTTTATGCGTTTGAGCAGCTGGGCACAGAAGGGCAAATGAAAATGAATGCATTGATTTGAGCTGACACTTTCACTTGAGAGGTGATGTCTGAAGGTTATTAAAGACGTTCTCCTGAAAACAGCCACTCAGTAGTAGTCAAAAACAAACAGATCAAATGGTAGGAGTTATTAGGGGGAGAATGAGGAACCAGCAGGTCATATTCATATCTTGAATATGGTATGCAGACATGGCCTCCCTACTCTGCCACTTCTAAAATGATATCGCCAAGCTGAAGTAATACAGACAGGAGTGACAAGGATGATTAAAGGCACAGAAAGATTTCTGAAAAATGAATGATCGACTACAGTATGATTCTCCAGGCTGGAAAAGATCTACAGTGGCAGGGATACAGTGGAGGTCAATGTGTTTGTGACCCTAAAGGAGGAGGTACCTAAGGAATGACTGAGTCCTCCAGTGCTGGAGTAAGTGGCATCAAGAATAACTAGTATGGTACAGGTTCAAAGCAAATGAAAGGAATCCTTCTCTGTACAACACAGTTAAGCTGTGAAACTTGTCACGTGGCACTTTGCTGCTTTGTTTCGCAAAATGACAGAACATGTTTCTGAAATACCTGCTGAAGGCTGTGGCAGTACCAAATGTGCAAGCTAGTGTGTGTTCGGAGGATGTCTTACTGCGCTTTGCTTCCTCCTCAGCTGCTTCCCTAGGACTCTGCTGTTGCTAGCTGTTGGAGATGGTAGCTGAGCCTTTGCCTGACTTGTACAGCCTTTCTTGCCTCCCTGGAAATGGCGGGGTGGGTGGGGGGATCTGTAGGGCTCTGGAAGGGGCTTCTGGGGGATCTAAAAGGGTGGGGGGGCATCTGTAAGGCTGTAAATCACACACATCTTTTACAGATTTGTTTTTCTAATATACACAACTAATTCCTCATTTCATCCCCTCTATTTTCATAGCTGCTGCTGTGAAAGGAGCAGGCTTTGCTCCCAGTAAAACAGGTGTGACTCCAGGTTGCACCTGTTGACGTGGAGCAAGCTCACCAAAGAGCAGGCAGCATTGTTGGTGTGTGAAAAATAAATGAAATGCTGTTTCGGGTTGGGTAGTGGGCTGACTTTCTTGGTTTCCTGATCTTCCTGACAGCACAGATGTACCCATCCTGTGGTAGGGATGGGTGTGCTGATGGAAGTGGGACAGTGAGAATAATGTGGTCAGGAAGAGGAAGAGGAACAGGGAAGGCTGTTCATGGAAGCAGACTGTGCCAAGCTTAGGTTGTCAGGCCTTGCATCTCAGTCTGCTCATAGAAGTCTCATGTGCCTAATCTTTGCATAAGAGTTGCATTTGTTTGATTATTTTTTTTCTTTTTGGAAGCAGATGTAAAATCATAGTGTCTTAAATCTGTTTGATTTTGCTAGCTAATAGATAAACATGCACTAGCAAATAATATTTAAGATATTGCTAGCTGAATTAATAGCAAGATGTTTTAGAGAGGTTCTACACTAGGAATTTTTTAAAAATGATTTGTGGGGTAGGGTTCAGATTCTTTTGTACTGTCTGTATTGCCATGAGGCTTAGAAGCCTCAGGA
The DNA here is from genome assembly GCA_013399715.1 of Alectura lathami. Classification (NCBI taxonomy): domain Eukaryota; kingdom Metazoa; phylum Chordata; class Aves; order Galliformes; family Megapodiidae; genus Alectura; species Alectura lathami. The sequence goes on from VXAV01007587.1 coordinate 86,060, forward strand.
AAGCTTTAGAAATCTTTCATGTTCTTTATTTGAGAATGTGACCCAGCAACCATTTTAAGAGCTGGACTCTTTAAATGATTTTTTGCGGGTATTTGCAGGGCAGAACAGAAGAATGAGGCTGGCAGCAGGAAATACAGGAAGAAACAGGCCATTCATTCCTTGCAAAATAGGTCAGTGCTCCCAACAGCCAGGGATGAGCAAGGGGTAATGCTGCTCCACAGCATTTGTGTTAGCTCTGAATGGGATCGAGAGCGTAAACTACGCATAACCCTCTTGGAGTAGGGAGCTGAGTGACAGAAATAGGGAGGCTCATCTGAGGACGAACAGTGGATGCTGCTGGTCAGCTGGGACTTCTGTCGAGACAGTGCATGATGTGCTGAACCCTGCAGTGGCTGCAGAAAGTCCATGCTTAGTTACCATACACTTAAGCAGTGTGAGAAACAGCTTTAAATAACTTTAAAGATGATTGCCAGCAGCTAATTATAAATGATCTACGAAGTTCTGTTTTTATAGTGAATTGTTTTCCCTTACAGCCTTGAAAAGTATGCTGTTTTCTCTTCAGGTATTAGAAGTGGTAAAAGACTATTCCTGTTGGTGACTTTTTTTCTGACCTATATTAATGACTTTGTCTCCTGCTCTCTTCCTGTGGCACAAAAAAAAAATGATGTTTATGGTCCCTACTGCTTTAGGGTCCAGGAAAGTGCAGTGTTTAGGTCATGTATGTCAAAAAGGATAACAATCCTATATTTTTGAGCTCACCCAACTGCGCTTTTTTTTTCTTTTTTAAATGAAGGAAAAATCAAAACAATATGTATTTCAGAAAGCATAGCTTTTATGATTTTAAAAGAAATATAAAAAATGTTAAAACTTAGAGGTAATGATGACCCACAGACCAAAACATAAACAATCAAGGTTTAAAATGGGCACTATAGTAATTCATAACATTCATATTCTCAATAGGTAATGAGCTTTTTAGTGTGTTTTTCACTCATTCTCTCTAATTTTGTATATATACTTGATTGAGCTTGCATGGCTAATAGAATTCATTTTATGAAATCTACCCATGGTAAAGGTCTGTGAAGCTATTTAGGTATTTGGAATTTGAGGGTATTTCTTCCCTGTTCATAAACCAGTCTTTTCTTCAATGCTGCAAGGTGCCCTGAAAGCCATTAGTTGCGCCACAATGGACATTTCGATTGAATTACCCTACTTACATTTCTGCCTGTGCAAGCTCTTTTGCTCCTTTTCAGCTGTCCTGTGAAACTACTCGAGATATTTTCAGGTGGTAGTATGTGTTCAGTACCTTTTTTTCCCCTTGTTGGTTGTTGCTGTTTTGTTTGTTTATAGCGGTGTTGTTTTTTTTTTTTCCCATCAATTTTATTTGGATCTTGTGGTCACATGTAGAGGGGGTGGGGAAAGAAATCTAAGGGCTGCGTGGCAGGAGCTCCCTGATTCCTGATGGTATTCTTTGCTTTCATATGCAAAAGGATGGAAATCTCCTTCACCAGCACCGTCTATGATAACAGTTTGGTGAAGCTCATACCTTAAAATGTTACGGTGATGGAATAACCCGAGGGGATGCTGCTGCCTGGTAAAAGCCAAAACAGATGGAGAAACCACCCATTTAGCACCTGACTATTAATCACGGAGATCCTTGCTCCTGGGATTGTGTTCTCTGGGCTTCAGTGAATAACAGCTTCCTGTCTGCCTGCTTGCTGAGCTCCTGTAGCATCATTACTCTTCATGAAGAGGGTGGAAGGAGCTTGTTTATTTTTATACGTAATATAAGCTTGAAGGCTGCCAGAAAGGTTGGAAACAATGAAAGCTCTGAGGAATTAAAGAGCAAGAGTGAAGGCAGTGATACTGCACTTGACAGATTATTTTATTACATTCAAGCTTCCTTCACCATGTGACCCAGCCTCATAAATCATTAAGAGAAAAACTGTGTAGAGAATTTTCTTGAATAAAGGTTCTTATTTTATACTGGGTAAATTCATGTCACTGTAGCTGTTCTGGCTCTGTGATGACCCAGACAAGCTTTTGTACAAGAGTTCAATTTTTTTCTTCTTTTCCTATGCTCACTTCAGTGAAAAAATGATTAGACTCCTTGATGAAACACCTGAGCTGTGATATGAAACAGGAACAAATCTGTTTGGCCTAATTAAAATGAAGGGGTAGGGTGCATCTGAGCATTCCCTAATAGTATCTCCTGTACAGGCATGAGAAGAAAACCAACCCTAGATGAAGTCCTAAATCATTTTAAGATCACCTCAAACATCAAGTACTTGAAAGCAGAGATGGTACTTTAAAAATTTTGATGTTTGCTTAATATTTTTTTTCCCTGAGAAAAAACATTGCACATAAGGTAATGAGTGTGGAATAATGTAAGTTATTCTAAATATCACAACAAAATCCATGGTCATCATACGCAGGATTGATAGCATTATGTTTGGAGCTCACATAGCTTTTTTTATGTGAATTTTTGCTGTATATGTTCAGTTAAGTTATTATGTAGATATTCAGATAGTGTTCAAACAGTAAAGCAGATTTTTTGTTGTTGTTGTTTGGTTTTTGTTTTCTAACATGGAACATATCGTAATTACTCCTACAGTGGAAGCAAGTCTCTTGTGAGCTGTCAATAGAAATTCCTGGGACGGATGAAGATCTGATGTCCAGAAGGCTTTCTTTATGTGGGAGCACCTATTAAAATAAATAGATAAAATTTGCTTTTCTGTGATACAGAACATGCAATTTGCACTATTTGAATACGTGCTAGTTTGGCTGCACTTGACTACTAATGTTATTTTTCTGCATGAATATTTCTGAAGAAAATAGGACAGCTCGTGAATGGCATAGTTGGTTTTTTTTTTTATAGATGTATAGTTTCTAGTAAAACCACATTTGTCACCTCTGAAGAAACTTAACTGTGCATATGTTTAAGCCAACACACCCTGCATTTTGGCCATCTGGCAGAGGTCCGTTTATGGATAAATGATTATTCTTTTTTTTCCTCCCAACCTTTTACCTGTTTGCAGGTGGATGGAGGGCTAATAAAACAAAGCAATTCTCATTCATGGTGGAGCATCACCCAAAAATGAAGCACTCTGAGCAAGAGAACAAGGCAGGTTACTATTTTAGAAAAAGTAGACTTGGCAGGAGAATCTTATCTGAAAGGAAACTGTATGGTTTCTATAAAAAGTTCCCAGCTTTCCAGATTTGACAGATGGGGGTGTCGTTTTTTCAGGAGTATGATTCATCTCATATTCTAACTATAGTTATAACATTTTGAAAGGCATTTCATAATTTATTCACTGACACAAGTTTTCACAGCTGTCTGCAGGGTGTAGACTTTCACAGCACTTTAGAAGCAGGGCAACTAGTTTTTCAGGTTGGATCTGGCTCAGGGGCCAGCTCTGAAGCTGGAAAAAAAGGAGAGGTGGACCAAAGATGCATTGCTTTTGCTTATCTCATTGTGTTAGTCTTCCAGACATTCAGAGCTCCCTGCTGTTTGCCTAGGAAGTCCATGAAGATGTCAAACATCTGTGAGAGGCAGAGAGGAATACCCTCAAATACACCTTGCTGGGGTGTATGGGATTATTCACCATGTTTTCTGTTTAATGAACTCATCTGTCTGTTGTTATGGTGTAAAACAGGCAAAGGTGATGAATAGGCACAGATGTTACAACTTTCCAAAACCTGGACCAAACTTAATTCTTTAGATGCCTGCTAGGGATGCACACCCCGCCACCCCCAAAAAATGAAGATGTTTGTGAATCCTCACTTCCTTATCAGAAGGGTTCATAGTGGTATGATTTTATTACTTGATCATGGTGATACAAGAAGGCGTGAGATGACAGATCAGAGCTGGCTGTGGTTTGAGGGAGGGAAGGAACAGGGTCAGAGACTGTCCCTGTCCTACAGGGAGTGGGGGAGAAGAACAGGAAGAGGGTTGGGGTTCAGTGGAGGAGTCCCATTGCAAACCCTATCACCAGCTGGTCACTGATCACCTCAGTCAGTTCTGGGTTTCCAGTGCCAGCAGCTTGGTAGCAGGAATAATGCAGCTCTGCTGAAATCAGTGGGAGCTGATGAACGTTCGGCACGCAACTTCAACCGAGCAACCTTGACACTTAAATGGAGTGAGTGTACTGTTAGCTGGTTTTGGGGGAAAAATTATATTTGCCTTGCAGAGTAAGGAGAGAGTGGAAAAAGAACAAAACCCCTGACTACAGGAACCTTGAAATGAGCACTGAAGTGTTGGTTCAGCACTTTGTTCAGGAGCTCACATGGTTCTGCCTGCTTGCTTAGGACATGCCTTCTACATTCAGAAGCCATCTCCTTAGAAGATGCAATACACAGTGACTAGAAGTAGTCAGCACCTGTTTTCTTCTTGGTACTAGTAATGTTAGTGATTGTCTTTGAATGAAGAATTTTAAACACCCTTTGTTGCTTTAAAAAAAAAAAAAAAAAGGAAAAAAGACAACAACAAAAAAGTCCTTTGTAATGATATTGTCTATTGTACTGCATGACCCCGAGTATAGTTTACTGTATAACAAAGAGGTATTTTGCTCCCAGATGTCAGCATGCAGGAACATTAGCAGAATCAATATCACATTAAAGATGCAGGCTCCATTAGGCTGACGTGACAGATGATTTTGTGCAAGTGCTGATGTCATGCTCAGTTATGTCCCTTCCTGGATCTTCACGAGGTAGCAATAAAGCTTACTCAGCCCTATGGAGGGCTTCAGCCTCTCTGGAGAGCCTCCGGTGTGCTTCCTTCCACGATGCTGTCCCTGCCAGTGCAGTCGCCCAGTTGCCTTCGGGTGTCCTAGCGCTGCGGTCTCTCCTGGGCTTGGTGTGGCTGGCATGCCGAAGGCAGGCCTTGCAGGCCTTGCCAGGTGGCCGGGTGACCCAAAGGGGAAGGTAGGTTGGAAGTGGTCTGTGAAAGGCTCCCAAAGGAAGGGTGATGCTGGGGAGATCACCAGAAGCCTGATTTCTTCATTGTAATTCCTGTAGCTATTTGCATGATAATGTGTGGTGCAGTAGCAGGGTGCTGGAGTGGCCCTAAAAAGCCTCAGCTTTATTTCTTAGTTGTGCCACTGGCTTACTTCGTGGCCTTGGTCAATTTGCTCTCAATGTTCGCTAAAGGTAACTCAGGAAAATAATGCTTATTTATCTTTTTATAGAAATTCGAGATGCCCAACAGAAAGGTGGTAAGTATTATTATTCATGGATTGGTTAATTTTCCCATTCCTCTTATGAATTTCTGCACATTAAAATTAAATATTTACATATCCTATTCTGGGAAGATTAAATTTTCACTTAGGGCAGATGTTGTTTCTTGCTTGCACATTATTGCTTTAACGATGATTATGCCAGTGCTCTTCTGAAGAGGATGCATCGAAGGAAAATGCCAGTTGTTTAAATTTTGAAAGCACAGTGTTTCCTATATGGCATGAGTGTCTGGTAGGAAAGGATTTTCCTTGTCGAGTATTCAGCTGTGTTTCTAGGAAACTGTAGATCTCCATTACACAGTTCCTTTAAAGCCCAGGAGTAAAAATCTGTGAAGTTGTTCGTGCAATTAGAGTTTTGATAATTACATTAGCAGGTCTTGCAAAGCTTCATCAAGTGGAGAGGTAAGACGACAGTTTGTAAAAGTGGTTGCATAACTCCATCTGCAAATAAGAACAGTGGTTTAGGTTTCTGACTATAGATTTAGATTATTGAACTCTGTACTCTTGATATTTAATTTTAGATGCATCTTTCTAAAACTTCATTGTAAAAAGTGATTTTAAAATGTTTAATCAGCTATTCCTTCTTCATTTTGATTCTCCATCGATGCAGAATTTTACCTTTCTCTTCCTAATGGAGTGTGGAATCAATACAAATGGCTTGCAGTCATAAAGTCTATTGAGTTATACCCTTATGCAACACTGTGAAGTGTGGAGATGCATCATGTTGGTGCTTCAGTTCTCGTTTACAAAGCAGCGAGTTTGGCAGGGAAGTTAATATGGCTGGCAGGGAAATTACCAAGACAAAACTTCTGGTCTGGAATTTTCCATTTTGAACTTTTTTTCTAGCGTTCTATCTGTTTTTTTTTTTTTTTTTTTCCCCCATGGGTTTTGCAGCCACTCCAGTCCTCCTCAGTCTGGCAGTGAGTGAGCCAAGGTCCCTGGGTCTGGTCACAGCATCCCTATGGAGGCTACCCAGGGAGGCTTCCCAGAGCCTGTATCCTGCCTGCTACAGTTGTGCTGTTGGGAGGTTGAAGCAGTATAGTGGTTTCCCTCTCCATCTTCTGGACTTCTCCATCACTTCGTACTTCTGCTACCCTCAGTGTTTAGACCCTTAAGAGAAAGGGTCACTTCTTTGCAGAGAAATGAATTTAACAGCTGGGAGGAAGTAGGTGACCAGTTACCATTTTATTTACTTAAGTATGTTAGCATGTAAATATACTTCTAAAACACTATTTAAAATATATGTATGTAAAAACACGTGTGCAGAGTATTCATAAGTGGTGCGTATATACATGCATGGTTTAACACCTGCATGGAATTTAAAACCTGATATTTAAAACCTCAGGTAAAGATGTACTCTAAATCTGGTATAGCTTTACATTTTATTGTTACAGATGTATTTATTTTTCATTAGAGCATGAAGTCTCTCTGCAAGATCATGGCAGTGTGTAAAATACATAGTGCTGTCTCTTCAAGATAGAAACGGAATAAGCTGAAGGTAGAGGAGAAGACATGAAAAAGACACCTGGACTCTGCTGGCATTTGATTTTACCTACATGTTTGTGTAGGTAAAGGCATTAGATTGACAAAATCAGGATATAGTTTAATTGTATATTGTTATTACCTAGCAAGTGAGCTAACTAAACTACTTCTGATCTTTAGTTGACTGATTTTTGAGCTTCATAAAAATTAACTAGGAATTTTTTGTTGTAGTGAAAGCATTTTTTCTCTCTATTTTTGAAAAATTGTATTTTCTGTAAGTAAAGAAAAATTAATGACAGTTTTAGACAGCAATATGCTGCTTTATTGATACTTGTGCTTTTAAATCAATGGGAATTATACAGTGCTCTTGGAAACCTGCAGCTAGTGGTAATCAAGCAGAGATTTAAAACCTTCCCAAGCAGAGCTGCACATTTGCATAGGTAGGCGGTGCAGTGCTGGAGGCAGAAGCCAGCAGTGTGGCTGTGGCAATGCATTCTTGTTCTGCCAGTTCGTTACTGCCTGATTGAATTCAGGTGGATTTCAAATTGTGTCTAAGTCAGATCAGTGGCAGAGATGGGAAGGAACCTGAATAAGCCTGAGCTAGTAAGACTCATGTTTGGCTGTCCTTTGAGTTTCTTCCACAGTGCAACCCAGTTTGCATTATAGACAGTTGTTTCCACCCTTTTGTACCCTTCTAGAGCAATAAAACAATTTCAGCAAATAATCAGAACTCCCCATCCCTTTTCTACTAGAATCCAAACCTGATGCAGGAACTGAATTGAAGGAGCAGGAAGATAGCTGATTTACTGAATGCTGGTCAGGTCAGAGGCCATGACATCAGATCATCCAGCTACCTCACAGCCGTGAGGCTACAGCCCGCAGCTGTGTTGGAAGGCAGTGGCTATCCAACACCTCCATCCTGGTTCATGTGGAGCATGATGTCATGTGGTATGGAAATCCCTTTGGCCGCTTCAGGTCAGCTGTCCCAGCTGTGTCCCCTCCCAGCCTCTTGCCCGTGCACTGGAGGGCAGAATGGGAAACAGGGAAGGCCTTGATGCTGCATGAGCACTACTCCATGGTAGCCAAAACACTGGTGAGCTGTCAACATCGTTTTAGCCACAAATCCAAAACCCAGCACCATATGGGCTGCAGTGAAGAAAGTTGACTTAATCCCAGCCAAACCCAGTACATCATGATACAACTAATTTGAAGATCAAAATTGCCCTCAGATACATCAAGATCTGTAAGTACATCAAGATCTGTAAGTTCATATGTAATTTCTAACACTCAAACATCTATTGAAACTGTGCGTAGAAGGCAGAAAATATTTGACTTCTTTTATGTTGCTCTCTGAAACAGAATTGGGGCAGGTGAGGGGTAAGAAATAGAAATGGCAAACTTTATACTTTTCACTTGCCAAGCATACACCTTTCACAGCTGGAATACTGTTTTCATTATTGCTGTCTTAGATACTAATTGTTCATTGCCAGAGTCAAAATGTTCATATGCAGCACACCTAATGAACAAAATTGGTTCAGATGATGTCGTAAATGAATTTTATGTGGAAAGTTTCAGATGAAGGAGCCCTGTAACACCTTATTTAACATGAAATCAGTTCACCAGGATGCAAGTTTGCCACATGTGTGCACATATTAAATAAAACTCTGTCTCTTGAGAAATACTCTGTTCATGACAGCACCTAATATATTGTGTTTTAGTGACAGCTTTAGTGGGACTGTGTTCATTCTTCAGTTCCATGATGACTGGGATTATTACAGCTCTCTGCATGCTTTAACCAAGGTGTTGCACTTCTGTGCTCTCAGTTTGCTTCATTGGTTAGACATTGAACACAGAGAAAACTGGAGTTCACTGATGCAGAGGATATAGTACTGTGTTCAGCAGACATCTGTTCTGGAGAGTGGAAGATAATACTTTCTAATAGATTTCAAAATCTTTTTTTCCCTTTTATTGTCCTTGCTCTATTGCAATTGGAAAGGGAATTTGCTTGAAGTTTCAAGAATATAACTTTAGTTCAGAATTCATAAAGTGAGAATAGAGGGTAGAGGGTTTTTTTTTTTTACTACATTTTGCAGTTTTAATCTTGCTTTCAATCTGTCCTTCTGTAGATGGTCCTAAATGCAGTAGACATGGGATCTCCTGTTATCTGCACCTTTTACTCTTTATGCACTCTTGTTTCTCTTTGGCCTTGTTGTCTTAGGCTGCACTAAACTGAATTTAGTTAGCAGACAGCTCATTTAAGCTCTTCAGGAGAAAGCTTCTAGCTGGAGAAGCATCTAGTAAAGGAGGTGGCTGAAGGTGAGGGGAATGTGTATTAACCCTTTTTGCAGGGATTCACCACCTTGTCTTACCAGGAGTGCAGAGCAGGCTGATGCTCTGTGGGTATGAGAACCTGTTTTCTGCATCTGCTCCTGCTTTTCCTTGTCTTTCCCTGTTATTCCCCTTGTGCAGATTCCTACGTAAGCAGTGGGGAGAGCTTCGCAAGAGTCGACCTCTTCCTGTCAAAGAGCAGTGGAGGAGATTGTGCATGTTTTGGATTCTGTGAGGTCCCTTAACAGTTTTGTGGGGGTTCTCCTGTATAAATGTGGGAGGAACAATACCTTAGTGGCTGGTCTTGAAGGTTGATAGAGGAGGAGTCTCTAGTTGAGTAGTCTACTCTTCAGTAGACATTCACTTCACCTGTTGAAATAGCACAGAATAGAAATAATAGAAATAAGGAATAAGGTGTTCTAGTAATTTCATTGTTGATTTTCTTTTCATAAGAGGGACCTTAAGAGGCTAGAGAGGTGGGCCCATGTGAGCCTTGTGAAGTTCACCATGGCCAAGTGCAAGATCCTGCATCTGGTTTGGGGCAAACATGAATACAGGCTGGGCGATGAGTAGATAGAGTGCAGCCCTGTGAAGAAGGACTTGGTAGCAGTGGATGAAAACTGGCAACGTGTTCTTACAGCCCAGAATACCGATCGTATTTTGGGCTGCATCAAAAGAGGGGTGGCCAGCAGGGCAAGGGAGGTGATTGTCCCCCTCTGCTCTGCCTTCATGTTGCCCCACCTGCAGTGCTGCATCCAGGCCTGGGGCCCCCAGCACAAGAAAGATGTGGGGCTGCTGGAGGGGGTCCAGAGGAGGCCACAAAGACGATCAGAGGGCTGGAGAATCTCTCCTATGAAAACAGGCTAAGAGAGTTGGGGTTATTTAGCCTGGAGAAGAGAAGGCTCCAGGGAGACCTCATTGCAGACTTCTACTACCGAAAGGGGTCCTACAGGAGAGTCCCTAGAGAGGGACTCTTTCTCAGGGAGTGTAGTGATAGGACAAGGGGGAATGGTTTTAAACTAAAAGAAGGTTAGATATTAGAAATTCTTCACAGTGAGGGTGGTGAGGCACTGGACCAGTTTGCTCAGAGAAGTTGTGGATGCCCCAAGCCTGGAGGTGTTAAGGACAAGGTGGATGAGACCTTGACAAATCCAATCTAGTGGAAGGTACCAGGGGAGTTGGAACTAGATGAGCTTTAAGGTCCTTTCCAACCACAACCATTCTATGATCAGCAAGAGAAGTAACATGCCTCAAAATGAGAAAATACAGATGCGGTGCTGCTGGAGATCTAATATTTTAATATGTGCTGGGAACATGTGTTGTAAATGTTTGCTTTCTTCTAGATGGTAGTATGAGTCTAGCAAATACTGGTTAGATCTTGTAGGTTGACTGTTTTTCCTCTTTCCCCAGTATGTTTGTAATTGGTTAAATATAATGACACAACAAACCCCTTAGAATAGGGTTTCATCCTGCATCTATTACAGCAGATAGAGAAAGCAATATCTTCCCTTATTTGCACCTTCTTGACCTTTTTTTCTTGACTTTTATTGATTTTGATAGATGTGTGCAAGAAGCAAATCATGATGGAATCAATGCCTTGGCATATTCTCAGAAATTGTTTATGATGCGCCAAGATTTCTCAAACTAGTATTTGAGTCCTGTTGAAACATGGGAAGATATAGCCACACATCTCATGGGCGATGTTGAATGAGAAATGGAATGTTTGAGTATTTTCTCACTGGTGAAATGCAACTTCTTGCTTTACTACCATGTACGGTATAATTATCATGCCCTACCATGTGGTTAGTGGAAATCTGTTTTTATTTCAATTTCATGAAGATGTTCCATTTCTATTTCAAATATGGTATCCTTAGGAAAGCATAAGCAGCTGTTCTTCCTGTAATTACAAGCTTTTAAAATGCTGATCTCTCATGTTTTCATCTTTCTTCTGTGGTCACATTCATTGCAATCATTCTTGGCAATTAACTGCTTCATTAGTAAGCTCAGGGTTTGCCCTTAATTACCTTCTAAGCAGAAACAGTCCTTGATTTAAAGCTGCAATGGCAAATAATAAAATCAATGGGAAGTCATTCCTTCTAAATGAAGATGCATGGTAGACTTGCTTGGATTTATATAAACTGTGGAATCATTTATCTTTTGGGATAGCCAATTATAATTCTTTTGCATGCCTTCAGGTAAGCTTGAGGTGGTCAAGTAAGGAAACAAAGAAGAATCCTCTCTGTTTTCCTTTCTTTCTTCTCCAGCACTGTGGGAACACGCTAGGCTGGACATGAGAAAATGCATTGGCTGTGCCTCTGAGGACAGCTTCAGATGACATGAAAGAGCTAAAGCCTGCCTTTCTCTCTTCTGGTTTGTCAGTTATTTTAGGGTTAAAATGCAAATATGACTTTCAGAAATTATCTTTTTCCTTATGCATGTGACAATATTCTTACACTGAAAGGATGAATCAAGTCAGTCTTTGATCTCAGACATTGTTGAAGAAGATGGAAATGATTCTTTCAGGGAAAGCTGGAAATTTGAGGAGACTATAACTGTAGGTGATTAACAGATTGGTATTCTTTAAACATAAATTTCGCTAGACATTGATTTCTAGTGTGTCCTGAATATAATTTTTTTTTTTGTCATTTGATATCCAGAATTTTCCATTTCATGCTCGCTTGCTGACTTGGGATGTTTGTAAGTGGGTACAACACTGGGGACTGAGTCAACATCCACTGAATTCAGTCAAAAGGCTCCTGCTGTCATCAATCTCTTGATGAGGGTATGTGCAAGTGGCGGTGGTGGGTGATGCGCCTGTTTTAGGTGAAATTAGTGGTTTTAGTGACTCCAGTGGCAGCTTGATCTATGCCTTATTCTATATGGGTGATGTTTGGTTTCTGATGTAAATCTGTGTATATGTATTTGGGCATTGCTGCATATCTGAATACCCATTAAGCTGAAAGATCTGCAACTGGTTAAAAATGTTTTGAGGTTGAACAGGCAAGTCCCACAGATCTATTTTGGAGTTTAGCAGAGCTTCCCTGATAGGTAATAGAAAGAATAAATATTTCATTACCAAGGCCTTGAAGTGCAAAAATGGAATCTCTTCTAAAGAGAAGCAAATTGATTTTTATCAAAACCCCAGTATTGGGTTGAAGGCGATTTCAGTGAGCAGAAAGTGAATTTTCATCTCTCCTGCCTTTTATAATCAAAATTATTTCTGCCTTAGTTCTGTGGCAGTCACTAGCTACAAAGTGAAGGATGAGGTGTCAGGACTGAGGCTGTTGTGGGGAGCATTAAATGAAACAGCAAAAGCACTTGGTGTGCCATTGTGCAAGAGAGAGATCCTTAGGGCTGGATAACCCAAGCAAGCTTGCAGGGCAGGGTTCAAACTCATGCACAAGCTAGCATTCAGATTTTCAGGCAGTGCAAACAAGAAATATTGGCAGCTCTGGGAAGGGTAAAGGCAAGGAAACTCTGAGTAGCATATGACTGAGGGCACAAGGTTTGCTTTTGTCCTTCTATCCAGGGATGCTCGGAGCAGCAGAGCTAATGTTACTCAGGGCTGCCAGCTCAGATTTAACCACTTGAAAAGATACCATGCCTGGATTACCTTGTCAGAAGCCATCATTGCAGAGCCTCAGATCTAAAATTGAATTGGCACTTTGTCTTTAGGATATTGCAGGATTGCATTTGCTGTGAAGTAAGGATTTCAAATAAGGGACAGGATGTATGGTATCTTGGGCTGAGAGATTGATTCAGAGGACTGTTGCTTAAGAAATAAAAATAAGCTAAATTAAAGTATTAACTAATGAAAAAGTTGAATTTTAGGTTGGTCTTCAAGATGTTTTTCTATGATTGTGTTAGTAGCTAATTAACCTTGTTAGCAGAGGGATCAAGGAAAGACTGTCTGCTGAAGCCAGGTGGAAGCCTGCCCATGTCATTGAGCAGTCCTTGGCAAGGCATTTTCACTTTTCTCAATCTGATTTTATGTGCATCTAAGGGAAGGAATGCCAGTACAATAAGAATTTGGGAGAAGGAAGACATAATTTAAAAAAAAAAAAAAATTTAAATGCCAAGTCTATCATCTGCTTGATTAACATCACTTGCTGTGTTTACTGTAAACTCCAGTTATATTGGATAGATAACTTCCAGCATGATGCATGTGCTGTGACCACTTTTTCTAACAAATTTGATTTTATCGCCTCTATTTATAACAAGAAAATCACGTAAATTGCAAGGAAGTAATTACTGAGAATGTAGAAATTAAGGCATATACCAGAAACTTCAATTTGGAGAAGACCTTAAGGATAAAAGTTAAATTTAAATTTTCTCTTTGGAATAAGAAGACCACACCATCAGAGCTGTAGCTAGTATAAGTTCATGCATTTCTGTCTGATAAACTAACTGAAAGAAAAAAAGCATAAGAGGACAACTGTAAGAGAAAGGGCTTCATCTTCAACAGAGTTGTAAGACATTAGTAGTGCAATGGAAGGGATCATTTTAAGAAAAAGCAGGCTAGGAGTCATTTCTGGGGTTTATGGCCATGGATTATACCTGAAGAGAATAGAATTTAAATTCTCATCTCAAAACTAACTAAAATACAAAAGCAACTCAGGTAGGATTTTTTTTTTTCTTTTTTCAAAAATCTTCTGTCCTCAAATTTTTTCCTTGTCTACCTTACTCTGAGCTTAAGCCTTCAAGTACGGTCATTCAAATTCAAGACAGATGAGACTGCAGGCTACTTAAGACAGAAGTTTATTCAAGAGAATCTGTATGAGATTAGTCTGTCAGTACCATAATTATGGAAGTGAATCCCCTATTGATGAGCCATCCTATCAGTCACATTGGATCTGTGCCTTGGAGAGAGCCTGTAGGGCATCTTTTCTGTATGCTGTTTTTTGCTAGTTCAGAATAACACAAGGATTTTAGTTTGTGCAGTATAACCCTTCCCCATTTTTCCATAACTGTGGATTTGTTGGACTTATTTAAGTTTGTTAAATATATGACTAGGCAATAACTGTAGCAATCTAACTGGCAAAACCTAGATAACAGAAAAGCTCATTATTCAGTGTCTTATCTCCTGTTCTTCCAGAGTGGCTGGAAAAGACTTGGGGGTGTCAGTCGACAGCAGGCTGAACATGAACCAGCAGTGTGCCCAGGTGTCCAAGAAGGCCAACAGCATCCTGGCTTACATTAGAAATAGTGAGGCCAGCAGGACTAGGGAGGTGATCGTCCCCCTGTACTCGGCACTGGTGAGGCCGCACCTCGAGTACTGCATTCAATTTGGGGCCCTCACTACAAGAAGGACATCGAGGCCCTGGAGCATGTCCAAAGAAGAGCAACAAAGCTGGTGAAGGGCCTGGAGCACACGGCTTATGGGGAGCGGCTGAGGGAACTGCGGCTGTTCAGTCTGGAGAAGAGGGGGCTCAGGGGAGACCTCATTGCTCTCTACAGCTACCTGAAAGGAGGCTGTAGTGAGGTGGGGGTCGGCCTCTTCTCCCAGGTAACTAGTGATAGGACGAGAGGTAACGGCCTCAGGCTGCGCCAGGGGAGGTTCAGGTTGGATGTTAGGAAAAAAACTTCTCAGAAAGAGTGGTCAGGCATTGGAACAGGCATCCCAGGGAGGTGGTGGAGTCTCCTTCCCTGGAGGTGTTGCAGAAACATGTATATGTGGCACTTAAGGACATGGTTTAGTGGGCACAGTGGTGTTGGGTTGACTGTTGGACTAGATGATCTTGGAGGTCTTTTCCAGCCTTAGTGATTCTATGATATTCTGTCATAAGGACAGTTTAAAAAGAAAGAAGAAAGAAATGGAGAGAGAGGAGGAAGGAAAGGAAGGTAAAAGAAAAACAACAATAAAGCAATAACAAAAATAATACACCAGCCAAGTGATGCACAATGCAATTTCTCACCAGCTGCCAACTGATGCACAGCCAGTGCCTGAGCAGTAGCAGCCCCTCCCTGGCCGGTTCCCCCAGTATCATTGCTCCACATGACCCCACGTGGTATGGGACATCCCTTTAACCAGTCTGGGTTAGCTGTCCTGGCTGTGTCCCCTCCCAGCTCCTCGAGCACCCCCAGATCCTCACTGGCAGGGCAGCACAAGAAGTGACTGCAGTTCTCCCATTGCTTGCTCTAGACTCTGAATTAAAGATACAAAGTAATCTGCACATGCCTCCTTGGAAATACTAAGGAACATTGATTCATGAAGTGGTTTCTGAAGAGATATTACGCCACCATTAAATGCATTAATTTTCTTCTGAAGGAATTAGCAAGAATTTGCTTTCATTTGTATATTTGGTTGAATTTTTAATAAAAGTGTGGAAAGGGAAATCTAGGCATGTGCCAAACGTATGCACATTGAGTGAGACACTGCCAACTGACCAAAGGCTTTTTCTGATCCTGCTGAATATGTATGGATAAAGTCGATGCAAATATTTCTTGTGCAATTTTATCTCTTAGCTTCAAGTTCTGTGATTTTGCTGAACCCAACACAAGTGAAACTATAGGGGAATAAATCCAATTTCTGTCTGGCAAAGTATGAGCCATTACATAGCATGAAGTGATTAGGGAAGAAAGGTCTCATCACAGGCAGGCATCAGGAAACTGGGTGGTGTTGGAGGAAGAACCTGTGCTCTTCAGGCTGTGGCTGTCCCTATGTCATTCTGCATGTTTTTAATACCCTTCTTGATTCACAGAACTATTGCTTTTTCCACATTGTTCATTTTGAATCTGTTTTATTTGGTTCTGTATAAGAGCTGAATGGATGATTGTACCAAATTCAGGAGCTTGATCCTGTACATAGAGGATTCTGTATCCATATTATAGGAGAAGTGAAGTTGCTATTTCAGGATGCATACAAAAAAAAAAAAAAAAAAAGGAAGTTTCGCTGAGATAAACAAGCTTGGTTAACATTAAAAATACAAAATATTAATTGAACATATTAAGGTGGCTTTTATTCTAGGGATTTATTCTGTATCTGTTCAATAAAGATGTAATGCAAATATTAAGTGCTCTTCTTAATGGTGATGTTTGGGATTGTTTCTATCAAATGTGAAGATTCAAATGTTAGTTTTTTTTTTCTTTGATCAATCTACCTTTAAAAACATTTTTATTTGCTTTGCTGTCACTGGAGGAAGGCTAGATGATGGAAGTCTCAAACTATTCTCTCAACTACTGAGAGCAAAGTATATGGGTTGAAGCAGCCTTTTGTGCATGTGAAGAGGCAAGCAGTTCTAAGCTTTGCTTGAAAAACAACCCCTTAAAAAATGGAAAAAAGAAAGATGATCCACAAACTTCTTTTCCTGGATCAGCAGCTAATAATAGGATTGTGACAGCCTGGAATCATATATCTGGAACCCAAGAAATGAGATGCACTGTAACTGGAACACAAGTCCTCTGAGGTACCCTGCAGAGGAAGGCATGGGGAGCCCCTGCCTTTCATCAGCAGGAGCTCTTGATTTGGGGGCTTTGCCAGCCTGGCTTGACAGATCAGAATGCAGCATGTCAGATCAGAGGGATGCTCTGTTGTGGATGCAGTCTGTTTCACTTTTATATCCACTTTGCTTTTCTGTTTTTGGATAGCATGTGGAAGAGGACTGCATGAGGACAGCTGTCCCTGATGGCTCAGAAAATGGAGGACCCTGAAACAATACTTTGTGATGGCACAGTAGAATAGACTGTTTGAGTAGAAGTTTGCATACGTTTTGCTAAGGACTGTGTTACAGTTCCAAGCAAACAGGTTGATTTGCTTTGGATTTTTTAATCTTTATACAGCTTTAATTTTTCGTTCAAATGAGCTTGACCATGGTTACACCTTTGATTACTGCAGATAGAGGGGGGGAAACAAAGAAAGAGAGAGCTAAAGAGCTTTCCTCCTCCCCACTGCTGGTATATCTGGCCATTTTTTTTTTTTTTCCAGTTGCAGTTTTCTGTGAATATCCTAGACCTTATTCAGCCTGAAACAGCTGAGTAGCTGCAAGGAGAAAATAAGGGGTTCTGCCCTAATCCAATGAAACACCTTCTTTGTGTTAGTGCCATGGAAACCTAGAGACCTATTTATATGCTTAATGTTACACATGCCTAAGAGCTTTCCTGGACTGAGACCTCTTTTGCATCTTTATTGAAAATCCATTTAAAGAACATCTGGATTGATCCTGTTGCAAAACAGTGTTTGCAGTGCTAGTGCTTTTCCTCTAGTAATGCTGAGTCTCTTCTGTACTGCTTTTATTGGTCTTTGTGGCTTGAAGTAAGCCTGCTTCCTTTTCTAACTCCTGATAACTGATGTGACAGGGTGAGATGTCTCTGGCATTTAAAGGGTGATGATATTGATGCCATTGTCAGCGGTGACAGTGTGGTTACGAATATTTTGTTCAGCAGTCCTAAGTCAGCACTGGAGCATACACTTTCTATCCATCCCACTCCCAGTTTAGTTGCTATCCCATACCTTTAACCTTACATACAAGTGGTTTTGAATGCTTACATTCATCTTGCATGTTGAATAAAAAATCACCAGCAGCATATCGTGTTGCCATTAACTTTGTTTACTTTTTAAGTTAGGAGAGCAGATGTGCATCTTAAAACATCTGCTGAGATAGCTGAGATTTCCATTTGTATTTGGTAAAGCTGAACTATAATCTACTTCTAGTTCTGTGTATCAAATGCTTCACTGCAGTCGATTTTTATCATAAATTGGTCCTGGAGAGCTTCATGTTTGACAGCAACATTTGCTATATTTAAAAACAAAACAAACAAACAAAAAAACTAACAACAACAAAAAGAAAAAGAGGGAGTGGTAGGAGGGAGACATGAAAAGGAAGAATAAGGTTTTCTAAAATACAAAATAGTGTTACAAAGAAATGAGATTTCCCCTCGTTAATGCATACATAGTCAACCTTTATTCTTGTAGCTTGAACCATTGGGAAGTTAAACTGAGTAGCTGTTTCAATATGGAAATTTAAACCATAAATAGAGTTACTAGTCAAGATTTCTGAAAGCATATAAGACCTAGCCTGTGATTAATGCTAGGCCCACACCTGTGGGATGGTTCCAGCTCACACTGAAGACTCGGATCAATGGTTTTTAAGTTATCTGACTTGCCTTTGGAATAAAGTCTGTGTTCAGGGAAAAGTGCATCTGAATATCATGTTTAAATAGGAGAGGTATGGGTGGGGGTGCAAAATGGCTGTTTCTGTAGTAGAAGAGGAACATCTTTAATGAAAGTTGTCTGATGGGGATGTTTTTTGTTTGTGATCGTGTTGGTTTTTTTTTGGTGCTCCCCCAATACCTCTGGAAAATATTGGTCATGCATGAAATTGATCACCTGATCTTAGCAATTCTTCATAGTCTAACTTAGTTTCGTGACCCCAAAGAGAACATACAAAGGGAAAATCTGGAGCCCAATAACTTAAAAATTTGCATAATACTGTTTCATGTAATCCAGCTGCCTAGATAGGAGAGTGAGTGGCTCTCAATGCATAATCCAGGGATGTCTAACACCTCTGAAATGGCATTGCTTGAGGGGTGCATGAGAGTAGTTCAAGTTCTTCTAGGGGTCTGGAAGAACACAAAGGCAGGAAATCGCTTACATAGAAAGAGTCTTAGCAGCAATCTCTGAAACTTGTGGGTAAACCTATTCTAAGACGGCAAGATATAAAGGATTATAAAATTAGCTCGGAATGAGCAGTGAAGATACTTAAAACATGAGCAGATGTTATATTCCCTTGTGTTACGCAAGTTTGCGTGACTATGAAATCCACCTTTTAGCAGTGATATTTTCCCATACAAGGACACCTGCCTGACAGGCTTAATCTTCTCTATCTGTCTTGCTACTCTGCAACTAGTTGGAAAAGATTTTTGTGAAATGTGATTACCCTATTAGAGATTTGTTCTCTTGTCTTTACTTGTCACAACATTCAGCTGTCCTCTAGCACCAATTAGGTGGACAGATGCATTTCCTTTTGTACAATTAGGCATCTGACAGTCCATATACCTCTTACTCTTGCACCAAAATTGGGAGATAACTCTCTAACACCAAGGTAGTATTAGAAAGCAGGCGTTACTTCATTCGGTGCCGGGTGCGTGGAAGGATTGACTCCTACCCAACGCACACACCAGGGGTCAAAAGCACACTACCTAACTACATTGGTTTCATTAATATTCATGTACAAAGTCCATCTTTTTCCTGAATTGTACTGAGTGGCTCATACACATTGGAGTCCTTCATTAAGCATATGTAGTATAATCATGGGGTTTCATTGCTGGGGTCCTCAGTGGTCATCTGAAGATCTCTGGTTGGAACCGTTCA
>VXAV01007587.1:106360-130471 GCA_013399715.1 Alectura lathami
ATGTAGAAATATTGAAAAGAGCTGCATCCTATTACCATCATACAATTTTTTATGGAGTTACAAATAGATTGTCCTGTATACTAGAAAATATGTCCCAAAACTGTGCAGTATTTGATGCTGCCGTGAAAATACAGGCTGTGTAGGCATGAAGTGTCTGTGGACCAATAGGACAAATGTTCTCAGGTAATACGTAGGAGAGGACAGGCATGGAAAACAGCTTGTTTTGTCCAATTCAGTAAGATTCTGTCCCAGCTCTTAATAGAAAATGTGAATAAAACCAGAGAGTACCCACCAAAGGAAATGAGATGTTTTCTGATTGACAGAGAAGTGGAGTAATTGGAAACACACTTATTACAAAGCTGCCTGAAAGTATAATTGACGGGTTTCTAATTAGCTGCTAGAAAGGAAAGGAGAAGGGACAGTAAGTGGAAAACAGAATTACTGGAAGATTTTTTAGCAATTAGAGGTTTTGTTTAGTGTGAAAAAGATGTGTTGCAGGCTCATTTGACTCTGTGGACATACCTTCTGTGTGATCATTTTTCAGCTCACCCAGATATCCAGTGAAGTTTTCATGTGTGGGATGGTCATCTTCTTTAGGCTATGTTAAAGAGCATTCTGGCATACTCAGCATTGGTTGAACTTGTTTAAAAGAGGCAGTTCAGGTTGTTTCTTACAGATACAGTTTTAGAAAGGGCAGCAGCTTTGTTCTATACAATTGATCAAACTGTTAAAGATGCTCAAATATGCTGCTGTCTCTGCCATGTTGGTAGATGAATTACCGTTGCACTATTATGGATTCTGGGTAAGCAGTTCTCTCTTCTCATGAGATGAGTGCTGGATATATCATTAGTGAGAAAATAGGGAATGCAACCTGGTGATTTGGGTTCTCTTGTCATGGACACACAAGATGGGAAGAAATTAAAATAATGTTATTGATCTTAGCTATCAAGAGATAGGTTTTGACTTGTGGCTTCCATTTGCTTAGATGAGTCACCAGTTTTTTGAAAGACATTGATTATCCACAATCCTAGTGAAGAATATGAGGGAAGTCTCTAGTTGGCACCACTGAACTTCTGTCCTGTCAGTGGATTCAGGCTTTTGGCATTAACTTTTTTGACTTGGTTCTGTTCTTATTAGGGTACTTACATATAACTTAACTATACATATAACTTTGAGTACTGAAAATACAGATTTTTTCCTTATCTGATTTCTGTGATGAATATCTACCTACCTGTGAAAAATCGTGTAGAAGCCAGTGGGACCACCCTGAAAAAACCAGAAATGTCTGTTCTGGCCCATTCTGCTAAGTCCATGGTCATTCTGAATGTCTACATTTGCATCAGTTACAGATTGTACTTGAACGTATATTTATAATGTTATGCAGGAGGTTTTGGGAAGACTTGTTACTTCATCACTGTCCTTCAGAATAAACTCCAGCTTGAATGTCACCAGTCCTGGCTTTTAGCACACCATTGTCTCCTGATCTTTCAGTGATCATTTCAAAGTACTTTCAGATTGACTAATGCATGTTCCTTACTGCATGTAGTGTTTTATCTTAAAAGCTTCTAGTAAAATACTTTTATTAACATAAGGGTTTCTTTCTGGTTCAGCAGAAATAATAGGGCAAGCAGCCAGGCCATCACTCACTGTCAGTGTTTTAACAGCTCAAAATCTAATTAGTTTAACTCAAAACTGCTCTTTGTAATAGGGATTTACCAATTTAAATTCTGAGTACCGAAATGCACAGACTCTTCTGGTTTGAAGAATAGTTGCAGTTGACATTTATGGCACTTTGGGTGAAAAACATGGATATTTTCTTCAAATCAGAAGGTTATTTCAGCAGCACTAAAATTGGCTGTGTAATTTTACAGTTATGATTTTTGCGTACTTGGGACACTGTTGTTTTAATAGAGAATTATGGTAGCATTTCTGTCCTTCTGTGTGATTTACCTTAAAACATTTAGGCAGGTTTTCTAAAACATTCTGATGAGTCTGTAAAAAAAACAAAACAAAACAAAAAAAATACACCATTGCAATGTTAACTGATGATTTATACACATGCGTGCTTATTTTTGAAGGTTTTTTTTTTGATTAAAGAGAAACAAGGAATGTAAAGTTTCTGACTTTTTTTTTAGCTGACTTAAAAGAAGCACATAACTCCTTTTTTTTACAGTCTAAAAAATAGTAATTTTGTGCCATTGCCAATAATAGTGTTCATAGTAGGCATCTATTTAAAAACCACATAAAAACTGTTCTTTCATGGCTGCGCTTACCAAAAGCTCCATAGAAAATTTAAAGTAACCAGTCACAGATAGAAACATTGACAGATCCAATTTGATAATTTGAACAGAAGAATAGAAGTGTGATATATTGTATCCCTTATTTCAAGAAATGTGGAATTGTTTCCTGTTTTCACAGTCCTGGATCGTCAAGAGAAGTGTAGAGAAGGAATTTTGATTCCTTTCTGTTATCAGATCCTATGCTCCTTGGTCTTCAAATTGAAACTTTAGTATGTTTTTTACATTCAAAAAATATTAAAAGTCTTAGATCTACAGAAGGCCTTCTGCTCCATTTTTGAGGGGAAATACTAACTGGAATTAATCATTCCAGGAATCTTCCAAAATAACAACAGTAATAAATTACTTATGAGTGCCTGATTTGAAACTAGGTTACAAGGGACTTGATATTTATAAAGCACTGGCCTCCTGCCTTTTTAAAACTCAAAGGCCTTTGAGGTGTAGAAATGTAGGTGCTTGATACCTGAGTCTCTTTGAACCAAGTGGACTAATTTCTTCAGTGTTGAAAAACATTATCAGAAAGATGTGGGGATGTTAAAAGCCATGATCGTTGTGGTATCTACTTAGTGAATAAAATGAACATTGATCTATCTCCACCATCCTTCTGACCAAAGGAATACCATATCCCTGTCAGTATGCTATTATTTATTCATATTGAAATAGTACTGATAGGTTTCAGCTACCTAGGAGAAAAATAATCTTAGTTAATGAATAATTGACTTAGTCAAGTAGTGGTGAGGTGTACTGATGCACACCGAGAGGTAAACTGAAATTAGCATGGTCATATTGGGAGTTTTCATGAGTTTACAAGATAGGCATAAAAGAAACTGAGATACTAGCTTACAACTCCTGCGTAATTTTAAACTCTTTTTTTGTGAAACCTGTTGATGATATCTAACTTCTGCTCATTAAATATTTTTTACTTGTGAGTTAGTTATGTTAGGATCAAAGATAAAATACAGGCTTTTGAGGATGGTGACAGTCTTGGTCAATGTAACTATGATATTAAAACAATGCTTTCAGTTAACTGAAGTCAACTGGGTAGTTACCAGTACAGTGTTTTCAGTGTTAAATTTATGTAAAGAGTAAGGTTAATGAGCTTCTTTCAAATGTGTTTTTAAAAGACTAAGACTTTTAAGAGCAGAATAAATCTGAAAGCTGCAAGAGACCATTACATTTACTGCTTTAATCTGCTGTAAAATGCAGTCTATAAAATTGCAGCCGCTTTTCTGTTGAGCCCAAGATCTTATATTTGGCTAATGTAGTTGTTGCATCAAATCTTACCACCCGTCTTCTGGCTGGTACCTGGCATTTGGAAAACTTAGGCTGAATACTAGAAATACACGTTTCTTTTAATGGTAATAGGACAACACATACATACGTAGCAACATAGACCAGGAAATCAGCAAGATCAAAACTACATATGCAGTTCTGATGTAAAGGAGAAACCAAATGGTGTATCTAAAGTCTCATTTGGACACTTTAGATAGCGATCCACTTCTATCAAAATAATCAAGATCTGATTTCCTGATTTCCATTTTTTTTTTTCCTTCTGTATTTTCAAGGTAGTCATAATGCCTTAGTGGTCATGTATTCATTTTGGGTTCCCAGATTTCTTAGTATAGCTGGAAGTTCATGTTACTTAGCAATGATAAAAGGACACATCTAATATATTTCTAAAGTCTTGTTGGTATCCCCTAATTACAGTAATATTACTGGCATAGGTTTAAACTTGATTTTCTTCAGGTTATGACAGTCTCCTCTTTGACAGTGACCTATAAAGGCAAACATCACCTTACTAGTCAAATTGCATGCCCCTGACCCGTGTAGACTGTTTATTGACACTATCCTCTTGATAGGGTTCTGTATTTGGAGTGCTGTGGGCACGTCTCAGAAAGTATAATTTTTTTGTTTTCCAGTGAGAGGTTGTAAATAACTATTAGTTATAGGAGAGGAAGTTGATTCTGTTTTGAACCAAAACTGACTTCATTCAAGCACACTTTCATAGCCACTTTCCCACAAGCACCAAGATAAATGTGTCTTCAAGTGCTCTGTAAAGGTTTCTTTTTCCTTCTGACTGTACAGAGAACAAGGAAGGAATGCCTACTGATAAGTTCTCATTATGTCCCTACTTTGGTAATGTGCAGGTTTCGGTGTACATTTTGTATCCTCTAGGAGCTGTAGCTGTGATTAGTTGGGGTCATCCTAACTCTGGTTCATAAACTATTAGGATTTTCATGCTGCCTTTACATTGTTATTTGGGTGTCTGGGTGCCAACCCCATCTTTATCAAGCCATGAGGCTCAAGTCCTCTGTCTTCCTGAATTACACAGCTTGAGAAGGAGCATTAAGATATGCTGAGATCTTCGTGACCTGCTGTCAGCATATGCCTTTCTATTGCCTTTCCCCAGGATCGTCCGATGCTCCTGCACACAGGCGTTACCATTCCGTCCTCTTTGCACCAGCCCCAATGCTTTACTTACATTAACATGCTCTGCAGGTCTAGTTTAACAAGGTGGATACTTCTGTACTTACTTGGCTTAGTTTTGCTTCATATAATATTCAAATATGGTCCTTCATAAAAGCCTTTTCATATCAGCACACTGCATGGACTGTTTGAAACTAATGAGAACATAGCCTGTTCAAGGAGCAATGATTCTGCTTGATGATGTACTAAGACTGGAATTTTTTTCACCTAATAAGAAAGCCTTCAGCACATGAAAAACTTTCAGCTCTACATTGATTATTTACCCTAAATGGATTTGAGATCTATACTAGTTAATGGCGTGCTCATGGCTCAAACTTGATAAACAAGATCTCTTTCTCAGGTGTCTTTATCAGGTTTATTAGAAGATCTCTACCTCTCCGATTTAAGCTAGGTATTTCCTAGTCCTCTGTGTGAGTAGGCGTTGCCTGACACTTCTCCCACATGAGCTACTTGGACACTTTGGTTTGATGCAAATCAACTTCAGTTCCATTGAACATAGTGTTGTACCCCAAATGGGAAAAAATTCCAAACTCCATGGTTGTTTGGAGTAGCTGGGTTTTCTCCAGAAACTTAACCTTTCTTCTCAAGCAACTACTTCATTTTCATAGCTTCTCTGGACACTTGAGTGCTTGTGACTACTGTATAGATTCAGCCCAACAGTGCTACACTTGATGTACTGTAACAGGGACATAAAAATGTCTTCTGGGAGCTGTTGCTTAAGTTACTACTCTAACTCCTGTCTGCTTGAAAGGGTTTTTCCATGCAATACTATAACTTCTGTTTTAGGCCATGCGTAGTGAGATTGTTCCCTCTCTGTGTCTTGCTTATTAAATTCAGATTAAATCTGAATTTGCAAAGCAGAAAGATTTATCCATTCTTATGGTCCAGTTAGCCTATTGATCTTTATTTTTAACCACCTCTAAATATTACCAGCTGGTATGCTGGGTAGGTATCACTGAGCTACCTGTGGGAGTGTAACTGTAGCGTGGTCAGTGGACAAAGAGCAGGTGCATTGAGGGAAGCCTGTGGCATGTTAGTAAGGCAAAGCTGCTTCCCTTGGAGCATCAAAGCAACCTTATGGCAGCATTATTCCTCTAGGGGTACTGGATTTGCTAAATGTTTTGTTGAATGCCACTTTGCCCCTCCAACAATTGTAGCATTTTAGCTGCAGCTGAACCTGTTGGTGGAGTTCAAAGATTCAAGGCTCATTCTATTGGATTTGGGACTGTTCTGTGTATATTGGAGTCAGTCTGTTTGGCCAGTGCTGCAGCAGACTGGAGAGCTGCAGATAATGCAAGGCCATTGCACAGTGATGCACACCAGACGTTGGTCTAAATTATCAGTAGCAAACCTCAATTGCTCTTCAGCTTCTACTAGAGATCTGTATTGGCACTGTGGGATTGGGGCTGAGTCAGTAATAAGTGCTTTCACTTGGATATTCTCGCATCTTTTTTCTTCTGGGTCAGGCGCTTGCTGATGGGTGATCCAAATAAATGTTCCTTTCAGTTTATTCCTTTTGGTCCATCTTCATTTGATCACAGATGATCCTTTTCCTTGCTTTCTTCTTCTTCCTATTTTTTTTTTTTTCTCTTTTAGAAGCTGTAACAAGTCATTTACATGTGTTTTTTATTTCTGTGTGAACCGCATCTGTAGTTGCTCCAACTGCCGCTGATACTCAAGCCTGTTAAATAATACTTACTCTTGCTCTGGAATCAGTAAACATAAAGGAGTGGTTTTTGTTTATTGTTTTCCTGCCCTATTATAACAATTATACAACAATTACTGCTATCCTAATCTAATCATCAATTACTGCTATCCTAATCTAATCATAATGTGGTTTTGTTTAACTGGAGCTTTGGGCTTAGGTACTTCTTCCCTCGTACTTTTCAGCAAGCCTCTTCATTACGCACTGATTTCTTATCTCAGCTGTATCTTCGCCCCATCCATCTAATTACTGCCAGATCCAATTCCGTTCCTGTGTTTTGTGCCACCTACTGTTTCTGTTTTGGGTATCATTTTAAGGACGTGCTCAGTCTTTTAATGCAGAGTTGTAAGATATCCATTTCACTTTCTTATGGTTTCTTCCTCATCCTTAAATTTGGCTTGACTCTCTAGTCCTTCATTGTAATAGATTACCAGTTAAATAGGCCCTTCTTCATCCTCATGCGAAAACTTGTCTCTTTCTTCCTGTAAAGTCATTCAGCCCTTTAGATGTTATATGCCAGCTCACTCACCCAAACTGCTGCTCTCTGGTGGGGCAGTGCTCACCTCTGAGAGGTGTCTTCAGCCTTTATATACTGTTAGTGTGAAGCGATCTTGGTATAACTGTGTTCTATCTTGTTCTTGAGCACAAATGCAGTTGCAGTTCCCTGTAGTAACTTTTGTGAAGAGCAATAAGAAAAGGAGAGATCTGAGGACTGTATAATATAAAGGCAATCTTGATAATAGAGTAAAGCTTTTAAAGCACTGCAAGACTCATCAGGTCCATCTTATTAGCTCATTTTTAGTTATTGGATTAGCTTGCTTTTCTGAATTGAGTACAGCCCTGTCATCTACTATTTCGGTTGCTTGAGCAATTTGATTTTGATCTATATTTTACCCATCCATTGCAAATCACTCATGTCTCCTGGTTTAAGAGCCTAATATGATTTGGTACGGTTCTAACTTGACTGGCATCTAATTTCATTTCAGTAATAATTTGCTCATTTCTGCTTTGCTTATGACCCTCATCTCTCTCTGTTTAATAATGTGCTCTGGCACAGAGTTTTTGTATTTGTTTTATTTTGTTTCTAATGGAGTGTAGGGAGAGCATGTGCTGTGTTCTTCAGGACCTTCAGAATGTCCTGTAAAATGAGTCATGCTAGATGTTTCCATTCCAATTGTCCTCCCTTTCATGGCTGTTACTGTACTTGTTCTTCCTGCCAACTTTCTAAAGCTGCTTTTGCTTATTACCCAATATGGGATCAGCAGCATTCTTTTGATTCATCTTCCATCTCAAGCATGACTTATACAGTGCTTGAACAGCAGCCTATGCTACGCTTTTTTCTTCACTTTTTTTTTTTTTTTTTTTTTTTTTTAACCTTTTTCGTTTTTGTTTCCTTTTTTTAAAAAATTTGGCTACCTTTTTTTTTTTTTTTTTTTTTCTGGTGCAGCCTCCCATTTCTGGAAGTCTCCTACCTAAAGCAGTTGCTCTTCAGGCTTTCTGCTATCGTATTTCATTCCATGACATTACTTAGTTAACCAAGTATGAACAGCAAACTTCAGATCAAATAATTGAAATACATTTTCCTTTTAATGATATTTGAGCAATGCTTCCATATATATGGAAAGAGAACAAGATATCAGTGAAGATTTCTGTGAAGCTCCCTCTGAAGGAAAAGGGCAATGCAGGGGTGTTTCTTGCATTCTGTTATAGGCAGTCTCCACCATGGCTCCACTTCTGCCGTCAGACTGGTCACTTTATTGTGGTTGTTTGTTTGTTTGTTTTCCTCTCATGAAGGTTCCTCTGTTTTCTGCAGCTTGGCCTCCTGTTTATCTGTAGACCAACAATCATAGTGCAGGAACTTAATGTGAAAAAAAACTCAGTGAGAGAGCTCACTGGAATAAAAAGGTGAGGTGATGTGTATTTAATAAAATTAAGTTAATTGCCTTTACTTTTTTTTTTTTTTTTTTTTTTTTTTTTTTTTTTGAGTCTTACTCACTTGTACTCTCATACCCAGATGGTGGGTGTGCCCAGTGTGGGTGCCTAAGTGGTCTGGCCAAGTGTTCTTGTCTTCATTACAAGTGCAGTGAGTTGGGATGATGAGGCACTCCTGAGCATGCCTGGAACTCCTGCTGCCTTGTCTGGAAGGCACTAGAACTGTACATTCTGGGAATTACTGGAAGTATAAGGTTGGTGGAAAGTTACAGAATTACCTCATGTGTTGAGGACAAAATGGAAAGGTACTGATTGGAGCCCCTTGAGCTCCCCAGGACTGTAGCAGGCTGTGACCCTTCATCTCCCCCTGAGGCTGGATGTCTCTTGGGGCAGGCTTGATGTGGGACAGCTCTCAGGGCAGACTCCTTGAGGACCAGAGCTCATCTGCTGGCAAACACTGGTGGGGGAGAAGCATTAGCGAGCCACCAAGGGAGAAATTTGGATGCACAACTGCGCTTTGAACTCCCTACAACCCTGCAGTAAGTCTCATGTGAACGTTGTCATTCTGGAATCTTTAACTAAGTCGCTGTTTTGATTGTAGCAAACTCCATGGCATTGCTATGTTTAGTGCTGATTAAGTGCTATGAAATATTGCACAATCTAGCTTTCTGATCGTAGCAAATTCTGTTGAGTCATTGTGTTAAATTGGCTGATGATTAAGTGTGGGTTAAGTGCTGTGAAGAATCATACAATCTAATCTTGTGATTTATCATAAAATTTCTGCTAAATCAAACTTGTGTAAAAATCTATTTATGACACCTTCCTATGCCATATTTCACTGAAGTTAGAACCTAAGTTCCTGTTTTGAATTCTAAACATCTCTATTCTTTGTCACCAAGGGCTGCTGTATGCTGTCATTCTAATATTATCTGTATTCCATGCTGTGTTACCAGGGTCAGCAATCAAACATGATTATCTTGGGATCTAATGAAATAGTTTCCTGTCTCCTGTAATTCTCTCAGTGGCTCAGACATTTAACCTTATGACCCATTGGGACTGGCTTCCTAATAAATACACTGCCATGCCAGCAGGGCTGTCTGAATTGTTTGATATATTTTGATATAATTGATATATTGAGCAGTCAAACATTTTAAGCATTTATTGTTTTGTGCTTCTTTTACTTTCCCCACTTATTTTTCTTAAAATTTTTATTTTGTATCACAGCTTAATAAACCTATGTGTTGGATTTTTCATAGTATCTATCTGAATTGTAATAATCTGAATTGTGATATTAGCATGTAATATTAGCATGAGAGCTAATATTACAAGTCCTTCCATATGTCAACAGTTTTAGTATTTTCTATTATACCACATCACTATTTCTTTTATTCCATTTTTCATTACCTGTATCATCTCCCTGTTGTTAGCACTTGTATTCAGTCAAGAATAAGCGATGGAACTTTCTCCAGCCATGGCTGTGACAAGGTTCCAGATTCTTGGCTTCCTCACTTTCCTTGCATTCCGTGATCCCTCCGGGTGCAGATTCAGTATGTGTCTGCATTCTGATCTGCGAGGTGCCATGCTGCGTGTGGCTAGTCCAGCTGAGCTGCAGTGCTGCTCCTGCTGAACAGACCTTCATAAAATTGCTTGAAGCATGACTGCAAAAATGGATTGAATGGCCCTGAAATAAACCTGTGAGTTGCTATTTTCAAAGTGGCCTAAGGGGCTTGGGCAGTCTTTTACATCAGAAATCCATCTCCATTTCCAGGAATGTCCTGAAATCATCCGCACTGTTGTGTGATTGCATGTCTGTGTGTGTAAATACACAGTGTCTTTTGTGCTATTTGTGTAATAAACAGCAGAGCCAGATGAGTTAAGTTTATCTTTTTTTCCTTTGAACTCTGTCCTAATTTATTTCTTTTAAGATATATATAGCATTATAAACCCCTGGGTTCTGTATATTACCAGACTTTTCTAATTTGCATTGAGGGAAGAGATGTGTGGGAGTATAATACTAGACACTTAATAAAAAAATATTTTGTTCTGTTCTCCTTTCCTTGATTTTTCCTCCCAAGCCATACTTTATGAAATCTATTTTCAGCTCCTGTGATGTGTTAGCAGTTTATGAATGTTTGCAATTCATCCTGTGAAGGCAAACCGACATTGAGAAACTCTTGGATATGGCTTGGATTCACCGTCTCCAGACAGCGTTTTGTGAAAAAGAGGCTAAGCCACTGAAAACCGCCAGGCTGGGGCAGCTCAGAGCGGAGTATCCTGGGGCAGCTTGGTACAGAGACAGCTGACTAGAGGTAGCCTGGTTTGGCTTGGCTGGTCAGAGACCCTGTGAGAGTAAACTTCTGTCTTCACAGAGTTCCTGTTTGATGGGTCACTGCACAGCCATGTCATGCATCTAGAGTATATCAGTATTAGTATACATGCAGCTCTATTTACAGCATTTTGAAACGTGAAGTGGGAAGCACACATCCCTTCATTTTTCTTGGGTCTTTTAGGAGGGGTGCTTTTTGTTTGTTCAGTGATGTCCCACTTCCAGTATGCAGAGACTTGAGTGGTGCAGTTTGACTTACACTTCATCTCTCCAGATTTTATCTGGAGTCACTACTATGTTTAAAAGGCTGGCTTGCAGATTCCCAGCATTAAAGGTGGTTATAATTGTATTATGACACAGAGGAGTATCTATAAATCCGTTACAAAAGAAGTGACACAATGTGCTTTTAACTTTGTATATCTTTTTCTATTGATGTGTGATTTCAACAAATGCATGTGTAGATGTGCTGCATTTCAGAGGTTCAATTTTAAAATGTTTAACGAACATGCTGTTTTGTAAAAGAACTACAAGAAAATCACACACACAAAAAAATGAAGCTTCTCATGAACTGTCTCAAAATAGGAGTCAATAGAGAGCTCTGTCTCCTCCTGATGAGACAAATCCTTCAGTTAACTGAGATATCTTCAATGTATATTTGTCTGACACTCTCCAAAGCTCTTTTATCCATAAAGTAATGAATGTAAAATGATCATCCCTATATATGTCTGCATCATCTCTGCCAGACACAATGCTGTGATAGTATTTTTTTTTTTCATCTAGTGAATCATCAAACAGGTTCAGTGTAAATTGCAAATGTAGATTAGAAATGCTAATCTACATGTAATGTGTTTCTTAATGTGTTATGAAGGGATAACAACAAATTGAAGCTGCCTATAAAAAACTGTTTTGCTCTGAGGGTGTGCTGGAAATCTCAGTAGGAAAAGCACCCAGCACTTAAATCTCATTTAGTTATTTAGTGAAAGATGGAAATCATAGAGAGAGTTTAAGCAATCGTACTTCCCTCCTGGTGGTGGGGCCCTGGCTATTGTGGCATTGGATGTGCCTACTGTGTATCACAGCATGCTGTGCCATTCCCATGCACAGTGAGTTTCATCCGCTTTCCTGTTTACTGGTACTCTTAGAGGGTCTTGGCCATAATGCAGTCTCATCAGTCACTGTTACCAGCCAAGTATGGAAAGTGGACTTAGCATTGAAAAGTCCCTTGGATAATAAATGTGCTCCAGTTCCTTATATCTATACAGTTATACTCCTTGTACAGCTGCACACATGATATTTCAAGGACAAAACAATGCTCTGTAAATATACTTCCAGTTGAACACACATTGTACATATACACTGATTGTCTAAGCATTGGTTGTGTGCACACAAATTACACTATTGCTCTGAGGAGTCACACAGCACCTGTGATACAAAGGCACACAATGGGCAGTAAGTGCTCCCAGGCTACCTGGAGTGCACCTGTAGGCCTGGGTGGGAGGGAGAGGCATGGGCCACTTACCCCAGGTGCCATAGCTGTCTGACTGCACAGCTGCAAAACTGAAGGGTGGATTGAAATCTGTGAATTGTGACATTCTACTGTCAGCAAAATGCCAGCTGTGTTGGGCTAATTTGCCTACTGAATCCTAATGTAGTTCAGGTAGTATGAAGAGGTCTTGTAATGAGATTCTCACTTTAAGGAGATATAGTTTCTTTGTTTTCTCTTAAATGTCACCTCCAGAGTTAAGCAAGCTGCTTGTGTGTGTTTCTGGAGGCATTATGAAAGGGGAAGGTGGTACTTATTTTGCAGAATCTGTAAGTTAACAATGCTGCTGGCTTTCATTCTGTCTTAGATTTCATTCACTCACTTAATCACATACTTACAAGGACCAAGACACGTATGTGTGCTCAAGTGGTCAGGTCAGGATTGTGTGTGATGTGGGACTGGGGACACCAAACTGGTAATGACAAAGTGGCTTTTTTTTCCCTGTATGTGTTAGGAGCGGATGGTGGTTTGATATTGTACCTCACTGTTTTGTTTTGTTCCTCAGAAAAGCTAGGTAAGGATCCTGAATTTCACTATTTTCTTGTCTTCCTTACCTGGGTATTTTATGACTCCACTCCTATTCTTCCTCGCCTTGACAACTTGTCTCTAGGTCAGTTTGTTCTTCCTTTTCATCTGCATGAAATCACACCTAGAGTTTTCATTAGAAAATGATTGCTAACTTTCTTTTGAACATCTGCTCTGCTGCTGGTTAAGGCATGCATGTGAGAACATCCACACATCCACAGCTATTTTATTTTGCACTCATTCTTACTAATCTTAATAGTTCTGAGTCTCTTACAAAGGGTAGGAAATCATGAAACATTTGTGGAAGGTATCAATATTTGGATTCTAGTGCTGTAACGGCGTTCATGGCCACCTGAATTGTACTGATAAATTACAAGTTCAGAGGAACCTGAAAGCTTCCTTTTAGGAAGAAGAGGAAAGCTCTGGCATCCGGTGCTGTGACAGATTTAACCTGCAAGCTCAGCACTCCCTTGCTCGCTGCTGACTTGGGTCTTCTCCTGCCCGCACTGCTGCTCCCCTGCTCTGCAGGAGTGTGGGCATCGCAGGAGGAAAGCAGGGTTTTGTGCCATGAAAACTGCTGTAGTGAGACAGAAGGCTCCGAAGGGAAAATTCTGATGTGGCTGGTTAGGCTGTTTGCAAGCTTCTGTGAAAATAAGACTGCATCTGAAAGAGCTGAGATTGACAGGTTTTGTTTGGTTTCAAAAGTCAGTTGTTTAAAGTGCTTGAGATTCCTGCCTGCAGTTTCCACATCAGCAAATACAGTGAATCAGGAGCCAGAACACTGTATATCATCCAGAAGGAAATACCTAGGGGTGAAGACTGGGCTCCATTGAAGCCAATGAAAGGTCAGTTTATTTTCTCAGTAGAATTGGAGAAGTTGTGGGTGCTGGATTTGCATATTCTTGTGTAATTATTTTATAGTTTGGAAGACAGCTCACCTTGAGACAAAGCTGCTGACCAAGGAAAAACGTATTATCTTCTTAAATGTGTTATCCTTTGCAAATTGCTTACTAGGACATGATTTATTTCATGAATGGTGTTTTTCATCACCAGGCAGTATTATGTATTTAACACCACGACAGAGAACAAGACAGATCAAAATGGTTCAGGTTTTGGCATAGGCAAGACAGTCACAGTCATTCAACTAGTTTGCAACCCAAGGAGTTTTCTGCTGATTCCTGACCTCACTGGTTTGCGTGTGGTTTTCCAATGTCATTGTCACTGCAGTGATCTTCCTCTGTGTTCACACAGTAAAAAGAAACTAGTGTTAGCACGAGGGATGACTGAATTCTTAGGCAGAGACATCTGTACCTGGACAGAAAGCTTAGATTGCAGGTTTCTTGACTCTTGTTCATAAAGTTTGGTTGGACTATTGTCATTTACTTATGTGGGGGTGGCACACGGGAGCCTGATCAGTCTGGAGCCCCACTGCACTGACAGAAGTATGTATCATAGAATTGTATCACAGAATCATACAATAGTTTGGGCTGGAAGGGACCTTAAAACCCACCCAGCCCCACCCCCTGCCGTGGGCTGGCTGCCACCCACCGGATCAGGCTGCCCAGGGCCCATCCAGCCTGGCCTTGAGCACCCCCAGGGATGGGGCACCCACAGCTGCTCTGGGCAGCCTGGGCGAGGGCCTCACCGCCCTCTGAGTAAAGTATTTCCTCCTAACATCTAACCTAAATCCCCCCTCTTTTAGTTTAAAACCATTCCCCTTTGCCCTACCACTATCTGCCCGTGTAAAAAGTCACTCCCTTTAAGTACTGAATATACTTAAGATATGCGAATGTAGACCATGGGGCACGATCTGCCTTCTTCAGTTCAATGGTAGGTTG
Organism: Alectura lathami; assembly: GCA_013399715.1. NCBI lineage: Eukaryota > Metazoa > Chordata > Aves > Galliformes > Megapodiidae > Alectura > Alectura lathami. The sequence goes on from VXAV01007587.1 coordinate 121,014, forward strand.
CTTTAGGCACTGTTGGGGTGACTGTCTGCTCACACCAAGTCGTACGTCAGATGAGATCTGCTGCTCTAGATCTCAACAGCATCTACTGAGATCCTTTCCTCACTATTTCTGTTTTCCTCATTTTGAGTGAATAAAGAAGCAATGTAGAGTTCTGTAATTCTGATTTCTTGTTGTGGAGGGCATGCCTTAATTTAGAGCTTTTTCCAGCTTAAATTTTTGGTAGGTTTTGTAAATGCCTGAAGCAGCAGAAGTGTCTGAATATTCTTTCTTCCTCTTTGTCACAGTTCTCCACAAGTATTCCACATCATGACACCATGTAATAAGCTGACACAGGTGGGAGGGCTGCTAAGGGAGAACCACAGCCCCCAGAATGCTCCTGTCCCTTCCCATGTGTTTTCCGGGTTCCGGGAGTTCCTCCCTTTTGCTTCCGACTGCCATTGTGGACACGCATGCGGTTAGGAGACACTCCTGTATCATCCATTTTGTGAGATTTATTGCTCTCGGTTCCTTTCATATTGTATTATCTCGCATTCCTTTGCCATTTTACATAAACTAGTTATCTTTTACCTCAGTGGTGTCTCCTCCTTTCTCACTCCTCTACCCGGCCTCCGTGAGGGCTGGGGTGGGGGAGGGGGCTAGGCCCTGTCACGGGGCAATCTTTAACTAACCCACGACACTCCTTAAACTTTTAGTTTAAAAATTATTGTCCTTGAAGCTAACATGTATTCCCCCAGCAGCTTAAATACTTCAGCTCCAGGAACTGGAATATGCAGCTCTTCCCTTGTGCTCAGCTGTCTGTGCTAGTTGTGCTAAGTCCAGCCCTGGCTGCCACACGCTGACATACAGTATGTTGTGTAATCACAAGGAGAGATTCTTATTAATCTCCCATGGAGTAGTCAGAACGGTTGTGCTGTCGATTTACAGAAGGAATCGCAGGCAATAGGAATATGAGTGATAACAGACAAATTAAGACTTTAAAGGACTTGTGCTTATTAGGTGCAGTGAGGTACAAAAGGTACAGTTTTTTGTGAGGTTTCAGCAGGTAGGAAGGTCGTCTTTTGCTGCCTTGACTGCTATAGATCTGAGCTTAGTCTTGCCTGGTTGCTGTGACATTGGCTTAGACTGAGCTCCTCTCTCAGGGACTGATTTCTGAGACTGCTACAATACAACTAGTTGAGAGTGCTGGTGTTGCAAATAATTAAAAATTAAGGTCTGCTTGTGCTTGAAATCAGTTTTTAGTGTTGGCATCTCCTGTTTTTGTATTGTCCATTATATTTAATTAATTAGATTGGTTATAGTTAAACGGTAATGGTCTTGCTTTTGGTCATCTTCATTTCCAGGCTGGTGTTGAAGGTACTTTACAAAATACCCATCCATGAGCCATAGCTCTGTCAGCCTTATGGCCCATGAGAGATCTATTGCATACCAGACCCTCGAGTGTCTGGAATGGGTTTGTGGAGGTGATCTTGTCCATTCCCCACCTGAAGCTCAAAGTAAGGTGTTGCTCAGCGTCTTGTCCCTGGCAAGTTTTGACAGCCTCCAAGGTTGGAAATTACCCAGCCACTCTGGCCCCTTGTTTTGGTGCTGTTCCACTGTCAGGGTGAATTTCCCTTTGTCTCCTTAGAATTTCCTCAGTTGCTACTGCCTGATGTTTTCCTGTGCACTTCTGGGACTTTGTCTTCTCTATCCCCACTTCAGGCAGCAGAATGCAAGATGGTCTCCTCTTCCAGGTTTTAGACTTCTGATTTTTTATTGAGAGAAGATAGTACAAAACATTAAGAAAAGGTAAGTAAAATAAGTGTTTTGACTTGCTACTGGGATGTACGTAAGCATAACTGTTTAGTGACACTTGGTTTTGCAACAGAAGAGTAGTGTTTCATTCAAAATTTGAGACCAAACCTCTGAATCTCAAAGCTTGCAGGTGATTCAATAGGCAGGTAACCTACAGTAGTTCTGTTCTTCTGTTCTTCAAGTGTACTGTGGGAATGTAACAGTTAGTTACTTTTGGAAATCGAACAAATATTCTTGCGAGTTAGCGCATATCTGTATTTCAACAATAAAATTAGTTTTCCACTCATTTTTTTTGTACCTGCATTGGGGCATATTCCTTCCGTCTGCTGCAGACACAGCACAGGATTTCTCCTTTTTTTTTTTTTTTTTTTTTTCCCCCTAAATTCGTGTGCAAAGAATGTTTTCTTCTAAGAAAAAGGTTTCTCTCTCCTTGCTCCATCTGACGTCCTTTGCCACATGACAAAGACAGTAAAGGTTACATGTTCCATCTCAGAGCCCAGGCAAATTTTCTTTTAAAAAAGGAAACAAACAAACAAACAAAACACCAAAACTCAAGAAAAAGCCTTAACTTTGTTAGTCTTCCACTTTAATTCTGGTGATACTTGTATTGATTTTTAATTGGAAATTTTTAAATAGCTGGAGTTTGATCTGATGATAGCCTGAACTCATAAAATCATCAGTATAGACGCTGGTGCAAATTTTTAAGTTGTCTTGTGGTTCGTTATTAATTATTTTGTTTGTTGAAATAATTTTATTATTGGCCATGTTCATTTTGAATAGAGCTGCTTTAAAATTACCAGTGTAGAACTAATTAGTTGAGTAGTAGATAAGTGGTGCTCTTTGTTGCAAGCTTCTCCTTTCTTATATTTTCTGTGCCTGGAGGGAATTCTCAGTAAGGGAATTTAAATCCTCATCTTGAGTGCTGTTAAAGGCAATTAATGGAAATTCTTATTCACTCTGCTTTTACTAGATTGCTGCTGAACAAAGGAGTTTAGTATTGAATGTTCATTTTCATGGTAGTGCTTTTTTCTTGTTGTCTGTAAATGATTCGTGACACATGTAGGAATATTTTTATTCCTAGTTTAAAAAATAATAATAAAAAAGGCACAGCTGCCTGCGGCCTCATACCATGGCATATTGATTGAAATCAGCACAGTATGTGCTGGGACCGCAGAAGCATGGCCGTGAGCTGAGTTGAATGTAAATGCCTTTTTCCGCAGTACTTTCTGAAGGCTCTGCTGGTTGGCAACTGATAGATGAATTTCAACAGGGCTGTAGACGCTGTAGAGATCAATTGAAAGCAAACAGAAGACGTCCACAGTGTGCATGCTTTTATTCAAATCTTCCCTGGGGAAAAGACTATGAATTGTTTACGTTAGTGCTACAGTTCTGTATCTGTAACAGTCTGGGTATTACTAATGTTTTCCATGTATCTGAACTCCTCAGTATGTCTGACATAGCTAAAACCTCTAGCACATTGGTATGTAAATCCTTCATGTAGATATTAACTTACATGACTTTACCTTTGCACCAACTTGCATTATTTTTATTGAATTAGGTAGTTTAGATAGGCTGCTATTTGGAAATAAAATTAAATGTTTTTTGCCTTTATGAGGTAAGAAAATAGCTTCTTCAGGTAGCATTTATGGATTTATCGTAGCTACCTCTGCTGTGCTCATAACTGTAGCATATTGTCTCAAGTCATGTATCTGTGCACCATAACAGTCCTTTTCAAGGTATAGTAGATGTTTTCATCTACATTTTAAACGGGGAAGCTGAGTAATTTTCTTAAGGTCATATCAGGTGTTTTTAGACAAGCATAAACTGTCCTTTAAAGTTTAATTTTCACCCTTTTTATAAGGCTGTCCAATCTCATGAGAACACATAAGGAAACCTCAGTTAGTCAGCTTACTTTGAGGTGGATATGAAACATGTATCAGCTCTCCAAAATGAGGCATATGAAGTAGGAGGTATGTTGTTACTCTTTTTTTTTTTTTTAATAAAAATGAAAGACTATTCATGTTGTGTGACATAGAGGATAAAACTGCTCATCTTCTTGAGCACTGAAATTATGAAATGACCCATGAATGGACAGTTGCTTGGATACGATTGAATTTTGATCAGTTCTTTTGTATTCCTTGTTCAGAATTGAAAGAGAAATTAGTGATGGGATCCAGCAGCTTTCTGTCTTGTGCCTGTCTGTAGGGGTGTTCAGCATCCTGCTTTCCTCAACACAGGATGAATCAGACAAATGGGATACTTCTGTAGCTGTAAAACGAGCTGTTTTCAGCTTGCCTGACAAACCAAAAGTTCGTTCTTTAGGTTTTTTTTTTCCCTATGTGCCCATGCTGATTCAGCCTGTATTCTCAATCTGTGTCCAAGCTTGCAATCTGCTTCCCTGTATGGGCTGTTCATCTTATGCTATCCTCACAATACCTATGGATTCCCTTGGGCTTACAGCATTTTGGCTGAACATGCATCCATCTTTGTTCTGGTTGCAATATGCCCGTTATTTGCATTTCCAGAGTTTCATCACTTCAGTATTAGATTCCAAAAGGAAGCCTTTTGACCTCTGTCAGCTCTATTACATGAACAGCAGGAGGTCATGCCAACTATCTAAAGATTTAATCTAAACTATTGAATGAATTTTAGAGGCATAAAACTTTCCCACTTTTTTAGCAAACAGGTACAGTATGACCATCAGTCAACCCATCAGTCACAGCTGCAGGGACGTTGTTATTTGTTGTTTACATTGCAAAGCTGCCAAGACACACGAGTCAGGTTTAGACTCTGTGTTACCTGCTGTAGTCATCAGGGATAAAACACGATCCTTGCCCAAGACACTGGGCAATCTGCATACCCAAAGGTCGAGGAAGCGTGGAATAACAAACAGCCAAGTATGTGATGAGACCCAAGCACTGGGCACATGGCTGTGGGAAAGCCCATGCGAAGACAGATTCCCAGTAAGGCTGAATGCTGGCTAGGGTTTAGTAACTAAGAAACTGCTCCTTCCAGGATGAGTTCCACAGCATTCAGGTCACAGAATCACAGAATGGCTGAGGCTGGAAAGCACCTCTGGAGGTCATCAACCCCCTGCTCAAGTAGGGCCACCCAGAGCAGGCTGCCCACATGAGCGGAGTGGGAAGTACCGGAGGTAATTTTTAAAGAGCATGCATCTAAACGGAGCACCAGTGCAGCTGCCACCACCTCACATCTTACAGGGGGCACAGTTTCATACCAACTGGTTTTGAATAAGGGCTGGAGCCTGCTTAGCTTGCACAGAGAGGATTTCATCATAGGTCTATCTCTGCAACTGATTGTTGCTTACAGAAACTTACAGAAAGTGTCACAGAACCGTGAGCTTTGATTAATGAATTGTGAAGAAAGATCAAAAATATATGGTAAACTTAATTAAAAATAATACTTTTTTTGAAAGACAGATGCAGAACTGTGGGTGATTAAGGAAATATTAAATAATATCTGAGCACTCAAGTGATGCCACAAAGTAAGAGCTGTCCCTAAGAGTAACCTCACTGAGGCGTGTCTAGCAGACCTCCATCTGTGGTGTCATACTGGAGTTTGCCTTGGAAATACGCTGCCATCTTGGATAATCCCAACCTGCTTTGCCCCTGCTTTTCTTTTGGGAGTGTGGAGGTAACTGATACATAATGCATTCCATTTTGCAGCAAGATAGCATCTGAAACAGGTAATCATTTGAACAAGTTCAATGCTATTGCATTATGCATCACAGAAACTACATTAAGTGTCAAAGCCATAAAGGCAGGCTGCCTGCTTCTCCTGATAGCAGGCGAGTAATATTTTATTGCTTCTTAATCATCACACAGTAGAAGACTAAATTTCTATGCAGAACTCTTGCCCCAGGTGGTGGCTAGTAAAATTAAAACTGAAACTCAGAAACAGCATCCTTCATTACCTACTTCTGTTTTTAGCTGATCTTTTACATGCATGCTGCTTTCTACACCAAAATTAAACTTGCACTTCGTCTTCTTCCTTACATTTTTTTTTAAGTGCTACTTGTAATTGTTATTGCACAGAGATCATTTCATGTCCCTGACTATTCACTAGCTTTTTATTGCTGTTTATATTTGATAAAATTATTCTCATACATTGTTTGGATCAGTCATATTTTTCTATTGCTGTTTTACAAATCTGTGCCCATTTTATTCACAGCATTATTCCTTTCATGCTAGTTTGCTTCTGACACTGAAATTTCCACCTGGGGTTAGCCCGAGTTCAGTGACAAATGGCCTTTTCCTCACACCTTTCTCCATGATCAGACTGACCTATTTTCTGTGCACATCTGCTGCCACCATCCTTTATCATGCACTCAAATGTCAGTCATTGCTTAAATCTCATAATTTCATGGTTCTCAAAGCTTAAATTTTAACACAACCCTTTAAAAAATCGTAATACTTTTTACACATATAATACGATAATGTATTCTCAGGTCTTGGAATATATGTACAATGTTTAATGTCATCTTGTAATTTGGCTTTCATGATCATCTTAAAATAAGTAAATCTCCTAACTCAGTCAACAGCATCCTTTCAAGCAGTCTTAAGAGATGTGATGGGAGTAGTGCAATATGAAATTCAGGCTGGTTTCTGCTAGGACAGTCTTTATTCAAATGTTAGATGCGCTTCAGTCTTTGTAGCTGACTTCAGCTGTTTTTCCTGGGCTGGGAAGGGGTTCTCCGGGGAGCAGAAGCCATGAAGGGTTTTACATGTGGAGCTGTACGGCCTTGTGTAAGACTCAATTTGGATTTGGAAAACTGTGCTTTGTCACAAAAACTCTGCCATGTGATTGATGAAACTAAGAGCCAGCAAGGGACTGGTGGTGGGCTAAGGGGCTTTCATCACACCAAGCAAGGCAGCACGGTACTAACAACAACTGCAGTAATTAATACACCTCTAAGGCACAGGACAGCATCAATCCAAAACCTATGACAGGAACAACACGAGTGAGTTAGCTGAGCACCGCTGTAACCACAGTACTTTGCTTCTGCTGTGACTTCTTCATGGTTAGCCCTGGGAGCTCTGCAGTATTTCTTGAGGCACTTTTCCTAATCCAGTGGAATCATGGGTTAGGAACCAGCACTTCTTTTGCCATCCTGGCATCACCTGAAATTTGGTTTAGGAAGAAGCTGATGTAGAGCTAATACAATAACAACGTGCTTTCAGGCAGGAACAGTATCTCTCCAGGAGCCAAACCATATCCTGTCAGTATAGGTTTCTGACAAAAATATTGAAGAGATTCATGAGGTAATGGTGTAGACTGACATGGGCTGTGCCAGCTCTCCCGGGCTGCAGCCTACTGCGACGTGTGCTGTCACACAAGTGACAGGACCTGGGGACTGGTCCTTCGTGGAAGACGGTTGTGCCTGTTAGAAAGCTTGTTGACCTGGAAAGTTTCAAAGGTGGCTAGCTTTTCAGCCTGTAGGGGTGGTTTCAGAAAAGTAAGTGTGCAGAGTATATAGAAATACGTATATCATAACAGGGTTACGAGGTTTTATAAATAAGTACCTGTATTAAGCAAGTACTAAACTATAAAATTAAGGTAGGACAAATACGTGGCTACCAGATGAAAAATATGGCTGTACAGCTTAACTTAAAAGTGAGGAATGTTGTGAAAGTTTTTAAGTGGATATGTTGGGAAAGTTTAAACTTTTTGTCATTGTATATTGACCATGAAGAACAGAAGTAGGACTTTTTGTTGCATTTTAATTAAAAGACATCCTGTGTTCTTCTCTATGCTGCATGGATTTGCATAATTTCCATTGATATGGAAAGAGAACTGTGCTTCCTTTCTTTCCTTTCTCAAATCTTTAACATATTGATAGCAATTTCAGAAATAAAGGGAATAGTATAATATACAATAATGTCCAAACTGTGTTTCATAGGAAAAATGTTTAAATTATTTTTAAAAAATATTAACTGTACATCAATTTTCTGTTACACTAACATAGATTGCATTTAAAATTTTGGGAGTCCAGTTATGTTTTTATACATTGTATGTGTATTATACTTACACTTTACTTTTTCCTTCTTATATAAGGTTCATGTTTGTCAGAGGGAAAGATTCAGGCAATGGGCCGAAGTTACATATTGTAAAAGCAAATGTATACCGTAGACAGTACATGGCAGCATTGAAGATCAGCACAGAAGTCCAGAACAGAATCAATTCAATTCCTACTTGCTTGTAAGGTAGCTGTTGTGATTAAAAGATATAAGTCAAAGAACAGGTGTCAAGTTGTGATATGGTGCAAAAGAATACTATGACTTTGCTAATTTGTTGGGCAGCTCAGATGTTTCTGGCAGTCATTTGTCCTGTCCTCCATTTAAGATTAGATTCATTAATAAAATTAGAGGAAAAATGAAACGGAGAAAAACGCCTGGTTAGTCACTGGTGTTTCTGTTCTACTGATGTGTTAACTGTTGCAATGGTTCTGGAAAGTGTCCGCAGTGCTATTACAGACATATGCCAAAGAAATGTTTCCATTTTCATGTATAAATTATTATTAAATAGTTTTTTAGATGCATCTATTTCTGTCTTAAGTTCTGTTGGTGCCCCAGAGAAGTATAATAAATAGAGCAGAAGATTGTTACCTACTTTTTTTTCCAAATCAAAATGGAGCATGGCCCAAAATAAAGACAAGCAGAGTTTCTGAGGACTACACAACCAACCACCTTCCCCAAAATCTGTATTCACGGCCATTCTTAGACATCACAGATGCTAGAGTGCACCCTCACTCTACGTTTGGGGAATATATAGTCTGTACTTGGAAGGCCATCATTGCTGGTTTTGACTGTAGTCCTCTGGTAGAAAGGGCTCCGACTCCTATTTCTTCATGAGCTTCTCCAGCCCTGGCAGTCCTACCTGCTGTTCTGCTGTGCTCTGATTTATTTATTTATTTATTTATTTATTTATTTATTTCTCTATGGATACACTGCCTTTGTATTTGTCCTGTAGGGTATCTATGAGACTGGAGCTTTTTGCTTAGGTCTCAAATTAGAAGCAGTGAGCCACTGAATATAAGCATGTATTGTAAGATAAAATTTATTAGCAGTGTTCCTGAAAGTCTTGTTATATTTACATTCAGGGTGTTTAACAGTTTCATTAAATTGAATTTCTTGTTATTGGGAAAATCCTGTTCAGCAAACTGCTGATGCTTGCTATTTCAGTAACTTGCAGTCTTTAGAGAAGACAGCTGGGTTAATACATTATTGAATATTTTTAGAATCCTTTAATGCTGAGTTCACAGGACTTTCTAAGACTCAAAAGCTGCAAAGTTTTTTTTTTTTTTTTTTTTTTTTCNGAAGTTTCTAAGGGGCTGCTGCAGTGCCAGTAAAACTTAGAGTATGTTCTGAAGGGCTATAAATAACAACAGTAAAACAAAGACTTCCATTGGCAAATAGTTCTTAGTGATGGGAAGGCAAAAGAGGCCACTGTATACAGCAGGTACAAATGTATACTAAGCTTTGTCATAGGTCTGGGCAGAAATTAGGCTTTCCAGGAGAATTTCCCTGTAAAAGAACGTGTATTACAGTGACTTACCTCTCTCTCCTATATTGGGGAAAAAAAAAAAAAATCATCTTTCAATGCAAATACTTTTGTCTGTTTTAAGCTAAATCTTCTTAACATTAGGT